>OZ038507.1:51853008-52068008 GCA_964036315.1 Acanthosepion esculentum
TCTAATGATTTCATGGACACCCTGTATATTGTCAGCATGTTTGATCTTATCTATAATTGACAATATTAGTTTTTTTAGTTTAATTTGTTATTCTTAAAGACATTATGGGTATATTATTAGTTCACAGGTGTTTTTCAGGTAAAACTATCTGTAATATAGGTAATAATGACATTAATGAGGCATCTAAACATTGTAGCAATTTACCTATCATGTTTTCAAATGCCTTACAATGCTCATGATCAAATTCAATTAGGTCATCACTAACAACTGTAGACCCACCAGAACATTCTCAGTCTTCCAGATGAAAATTTCCACATCTGAACCTAGAAAATCACTTATGAACAGTACTTTCAGCTATGTCACCATCTCAATAAACAGCACATATCTTTTTTGCTATGTAACAATATGATTTCTCACATATCTTTAGAAGATAAAGAGATAAATTCCTTCCTTTTAAGTCCACTTAGTTATCTGAGTTTCATAGGAATTTTGTCTCCAGTCAATCTTCAAGTAAACATAAGTGTCAGTGTTTTGGGGGATTTTTATCTACAAATGCCTTTGAATTGAGAAACATATAAATTTCATCAGTGATTTTACATAGGTTAAGCCTCTACTCCTGTTCAAAAGACTGGGGAGGAGTGTGAACCAGATGATAGGAAAATCTATCTACTCCTATTAACGCTTTTTATATTAAATTTAAGCAACCTTCCCTCTGTAAACAGTAGCAATAGCTACTGGATATTAATGTAGTGATAATTTATTAATGTAAATTTGTTTTCCTACTAAACTAATTTTTGTGCACTGAGATATGCAGGAAAAGAAACTGTTAACAATGAATTTATATTTACATCTAGCCAATTTATATTTGCATCTAGCCAATTTATATTTACATCTAGCCAATTCAAATGTAAGATGATGGGATCTTGCCATCAATCAAGTACTGCACTTAAATTCATAAAGTCTAGGTACCATAGCAGAAAGTTCATCAGAACAATTACCATGAAAGTATTTATACAAAAGGTACAGAGAATCTACATGACAGTGATGGGAAAGTGCCTGAAACCAAGATGCCAGAGCATGATTAATAACATTACAGATTCTTCTTTGGATTTTGTAATGAATCTCTAAATATACAGCAAAAGCACAAGGCCAAATGTGGCAGCAATATTCAAAGCACGGATGAATGATAGACTTATAAATATGCAAGATATATTCTAGAGGGAAAAATTGTCTAGTACGAAAAAGTGAACCAACTTTCCTAGCTGCAGACATAGCAATTGATTCTATATAATCTTTCCACTTCATATCAATGGAAACTCTTAGTCTGAGAAGGAGCAGTGAGTCACTCTCATGGAGGTTAGCATCACCTATGTTGATGGAAGGTAAAAAAAAGTTTCTCTCAGATGATTAAAAGAGAGCAGTTTCATTTTGGAGGTGTTAAAATTAACAAGCCATTTCTTGCCCCAGTTAACAACAGATTGTAGGTCATTTTTGGGATCAGCTGCCAATTTGACCATTACTGAACCAATCAGACTTACTATAAAAACAGGAGTAAATAGTTGTATCATCAGTATAGATCAAGTTGAGAACTGATGACATCAGGAAGGTAATTTATGAAATTTAGGAACAACCCAGGTCCAAGTATAGAGCTTTCTATTATACCTGCGTTAATACAGAAAGATCTAGAAGAGTGGTCATTCAAGACAACTTTAATTTCATGATTTGATAAGTCTGAACCAATTCAAAAATTTGTCCAGAAATACCATAACCTTCCAACTTGTGAATAAGACCAGGATGCCAAACCCTCTCAAATGTCTTCGACATATCCAAAGCAAAAACTTATTAATTAGGTGACCTTATTAGTTTCTTTTTTAGTCTTCAACATTCTTGCTTTTCATTACTTCCTTTCTTGAATTAACCACTTTTCAGCAAAGTTTAACAAACATACTGACAAAAAATGGTATGTCAAATGCATGTTATTTTTCTATACTCTATTTCCTATACTCCTGTATCAATTTTTATTGTTTGAAAAAGCTAAATCCAAACATATGAAATTGGATTTATACATTCTCTTGCTATTCTCCATTTTTTCTTGCTCTCTTCTCACCTTATCTGCTTACTCGTCAACATATAAATTTCTCGGAGAATGTGTCTTCCTTTGGGAAATGTATGAACATTACATACATATACATACGTACGCACATTCACTCAATACACATACTTAGGACCATTAGGTTTTCACATTCATTTGACACACACATCTTTGACTTTGTCACTTGTAACACTTTATTGTTAATATATTATCATTGGTTTGTACATATATATTGGTTCTTGTCATTTCTTTACATTTCTTTATGTGGACTCACATCCTTAGTCTGCCATGTTTGTTGTGAGTATTTCAGGAGACACATGTGTTTATCTCTCAACACATACACTGGCCCATGACAACCTCAAAAAAATCAAGATATATTGTCACTGTGAATTAAATATGCCAAGAATGGAGAGTGTTCTAAATGAGTCTTTTTTTTTTTGCATGCATGAAGGGTAAATATTGCCAAAACATCATATCTTGTTTAATTAAGTAGAAACAATAAAAAACCATATCCTTCACTTGCCCTATGATCCGGCATATGATTATAAAACAAATTCAGGTCAAAAAGAAATGTATTATTATTATTATTATTATTATTATTATTATTATTATTATTATTATTATTATATTAACAGTAATAATTATAATAATTATTAATATTATAATTATTTTTATTACTATAATAATAATAATAATTATTAATAACATTTTCTCTATAACTGCTTACCTCCCCTTTGGGTCCTGGGAATCTCTCATTGGGCCAATCAACAAACACTTACCTCCCCCTCCACCTAATAATTTCTCATTGGCAGCATTCACAATGGCATCTATCAGCAAAGATGTTATGTCTCCTTTCCAGATAGACACTTTGTTGCTGATCTCAGGATTTTCTGCATGAGCTTCTTCTTTTCCTGAGAAAAATAAACAAATTCAGTAAAGAAACAAAAAACAAATGGAGAAAATGAAAGAGAGTGATAAAAGCTAAGGAGTATTTTTAATCTCAGCAAATAAAATGAATTTTGAAACAAAATTATATTGACTACAATTGAAAGAAATATACTACTACTACTACTACTACTACTACTACTATTGACAAATAAAAATAAAAAACAAATAACATCTTCATAGGGAATTACCCACATAAATTGCAATAAATTTCTTAATGTCCTTGTGGGATTCTCTCACCTTGTTTGCCAAGAGACTGCTCTTAACACCCCTGGGTGGCATTGAATAAAGCCGTATAAAAGGAAAAACCCTCTTTCTTTTTTCTCTCTTTAATCACAGGATGACATAGAGAAAAGACATGTCTCATTTTCCCTTCTAGTGGGAGTTTCTTAGTCCTCACATGAACCACAAGGTTGTTCTATTTTTTTCTGAGCTATGTTCAGTGAGAAACATAGGAAATGCAAAGAAATTGTTGCAAACAAGAAATAGCTGAAATTTTGGGGACACATGGATGTAAGTAGGTAGATTTATTTTTTTTAATGGCATATACCTTCTGGATGTCATCAATCATGACTCTCCATAAGTATAAGTTAAGAATGTAGTAGTTGGTTATATGTTTTACTGTCATCTAGTGGTAGCGAGTTCAATTTTTGGATCTGGTAGTGACACACCACTTCAGCAGGAACAAACAATAACTGATATCACAGGGACAAAATATCACAATAATCAACAGATATATCATATCCATATGGAGATCTGATGATGAACAAAGGGTACTTGATTGAAACATTGTGTCTATAATAATATCTCTATAAAAAAAGACGAGAACAATAGTTTGAAATAATACAAGAATATTGCCATATAATTTATTTCAACTATTCTTTCCATAATTAAAAACTGAAATAAGAAAAAACAATTTTTGAAAAAAAAAAAAATGATAAGCCCAACTTCCTTGGATTTGAATCGTCATGCATTTCAGGGTGTTTACCAGGGAGTAAATCTGTGTTCATTTGAAGTCCAACATTTAATATCTGAATATGACATCAAATTATCCAGAATGACTTTAGTAGGAAAGTCAAGAAGATAAATAATTGGAGGGGAAATGAAAAATTAAAGCTGATTGAATAACAAATAATGATACACTCAAAGACAGAACAATCGAAGCTAATCGCCCAGACATAGTGATCAAAGATAACAAAAATAGAATGGGCTTTCTTATCAACATTACAGTTCCTGCAGACTGTAATGTGACTTTGGATATACACAAAAATAATTCAAAATACAAACATCTGTCTATACTTCTGAGATTAAGTATTGTAACTATTTACATTGTTTGGACTGTTGTCCTCATCTTTATTGTCACATTCACAACATTTCAGCTGTTGTATGTTCCATCCTTCTTCAGGTAATATTTGTTTAAATTTCAAACTGAACCCAGAATAGTCAGTCTGTATGCTGATATTTCTGAAGATTGGTTCAATGACATTTGTCTAGACATTCTTCCTATGTTTATTTCCTGAAATGGGCTGACATAACCTTCACATTCTTGGGTTGCTCAGTAAAGTCAATGAAAATCTGTTCCATTTCCTCCACCCACTGCTTGCAAATATCATGACAGGGATTGGCAAAGGTCAAGTTCTTTTCCCACAGTTTGTTATTGCTCTGCCATTCATAGATGAGAATTGCAATTCCAATGCAAAATTTGTCACCTTTCTTTTGTTCTTTTGTGTGTTGGTGTACAGTGCACATTCATAGATGTTTTCAAAATTCAAATATAGCGAAGAATGCAGTCTGTGCTAGTTGGTTTGCTGTGATTTAGGACTTGTGGAATAAATTGAATTTTCTTTGAATGGGGCTGTCTTTTGCAGCTTTTATTCTTTACTGAATATCTTTATACAAAGATCTTGAAGTAGAAATCTCAAAAATGTGGCACATGAAAACATCATAAATTCCAGTTGTGTTTGGGGCCCTGTGTTTGATTGGAAAAAAAGGTACTGAGGGACTCATTAAAAGGATCCCTGGTAGTGCATGCCTTAAAGAAATATAAAAATATGTTCCCACAAGCACTGCTCACACCTTACAAAGTGCTTTATCTATGTAAAATCTGTGTGTTTTCATTTTTCTTACACAGATGTACAGTGAGAAATGTCATGAGGCCATTCAGACCTTAAATCTATTAAATTCCCCAGTAGGAAATGAGTATACAACAGAAATTAAAAGAAGTAATAATAATAATAATAATAATAATAATGATAAAAAATGCCTCCTTATTGATATGGCAGTCCCTGCAGACGGCAATGTATCTTTGAAGATATTCAAAAAGCTGTCAAAATACAAGGACCTTGAAATAGAAATCTCAAAAATGTGGCACATGGGAACATCAACAATCCCTGTAGTATTTGGAGCCCTAGGATTGGTCGGAAAAGATTCCAGTAGACTAATTGAAGGGATTCCTGGAAATCCATGCCTCAAAGAGATACAAAAAATTGTTCTGACAAGTACAGTCCACACTTTACGAAGGGCTTTAGCTATGAAAATTTTTTTTTTTTGTTAGTGGAAAGTGTCATGATGCCATTTCTAATCTTAGGTCCCTGGGCAGGACCTGAAAAGAAATGTGTAAACTCCAGAGATCAAAGGAAATAATAATAATAATAATAATAATAATAATAATAATAATAATAATAATAATAATGGCCTACAGCAAATTCCTTTCAGTACCACAAATTTGTTTATCACTTGCCTGACCATAACCAGTTGTCTCCTCGTGTGCATCTCTGTTCAGGATAATAATAATAATAATAATGAAAATGCAAACAAATTAGCCAGACATTATTATCAAAGAAATGAGTATACCAAGTGACAAAAACATCTCTGCAAAGGTTTTTTTTTAAAAACTAAACAAATATAAAAACTTGGAGATGGAAATAGGAAAAACGTTGCACTTAAAAACTAAAACTGTTCCTGTTGCAGTTGGAGCTTTGGGTCTGATAAAGACAGGAACTCAACAGCAAATCAACAAAATCCCTGTTGTGTCATTGCCTCAGGAAATCCCAAAAAAATGAGCACAGCCCATATACTGCAAAGAGCTTTGTCCATTTTTTTGTTAATAGATACCTTGTTTAATTAAGTAGAAACAATAAAAAACCATATCCTTCACTTGCCCTATGATCCGGCATATGATTATAAAACAAATGCAGGTCAAAAAGAAATGTATTATTATTATAACAGTAATGGTGGTGGTGGTGATGATGATGATGATAATAATAATAATATACATTCACAATTATTTTGGGGCACTCCGGCGTGGTGTAATGGTTAGTAAGCTTATCTCGCTACGACGACCCCATACTTTCGCCTTGTGCCACATCTATGCTACGCTTAGAAAATCACTAATCACAATTGCTTGATGTAGAAAAAAGTACATTATTTTCGAGCAATTATTATAATATAAACAATTCGTGCAAGAGAAAAATATATCAAGAGTTAGCTCCCTTAGATAAGAAACATTAAAAATTCGAATCTGTCACAAAAAGTGTAAATCGTTTAAAAACAATTGGAATTTTATTCAATGAATATTAAGCGATGAAAAAATAACAGTGCCTTTACAAGGAAAAGGAAGTAACAAAATTACATTACTAACCACTGTTGAGATATTTGTTGCAATATTCAGGCCAAGTTTCAATATCAAAGCACTCAGTCCATTTGTCTCTCCTTCTTTTACGTTCTTCAAGGCTTGCATTCAGGTATTTTTCTGAGGAAGACAAAATTATTTACTTAAATACGAAAACACATTATATATATATATATATATATATATATATATATATATATATATATATATATATATATATATTTACAGTGAAATTACAAAATTTCCCTGTCACTTCATGCCTCCCAAATCTATGATATCGTGAAACCTACACTCACTCCCACCCAACCTCGAATCTATGGTACGGGGCCCCATACTCTACTCACAATTTTCATAAAGTAAATATAGTATTCATATAAAATACAAATTTTATTGTAACTTAATTATGTACAGGGTGCGATGGATAAATTGTCACCTAAATTAATCAAAAATGAAAATAACACTGACATCTCATTTTAACAGATGTATTTACCAAAATTCCACAAAAATATCTTGAAATACTAAAGAGTAAATTTATTTAATAAAATCGCCATTGGCTCCAGACGATTTCGGAATCTCCTGAAATGCTTCTGTACAGTTTCCCTTGTTTAAGTTGGTGAATGCTGCCATAATCCTTGCCTTCAGTTCATCTTTGGTGCTACAAAGTTGTTTTGTTTGTCTCTTGTTTAACTGCGCCCTACACATAATAATCAAGGAGGGTTGCAGTCTGGGGGGTTAGTTGGCCAGATGTAAGGGGTGATGTGGTCACAAAAATTGTCTGACAGCCATAACTGGGTTCTCCTGCTTGTGTGGCATGGTGAGAATCCTGTTGCTAGACATAGGGCCTTCCAGCAGCCACCCTATCGACCCAGGGCAGCACTAACTCCTCAAGGCACTTGATGTAGGCCTCTGTGTCGAGTCTGAGGCCCTGTGGTAAGATGAATGAAGGCATGACATCAACATCCCCTCTTTGTAATCACCATTAGACTCATCCAACTCTTTTCGAATACTCTGCACTGTTCCTAGATTGACACCCAAACACTTTGAAATATTTGTATTGGAGCTTCTGGCACAAATTCCAAGCAGTATAGCATGCCATTTCCAAATTCCTGGTGGAGTGAATTGCATCATGATGTTCTTTTTCTCGCAGACAGTGCCCAACTGACCCTATTATACTGTGCACTCGACAAAATAAAAAAGAAACAAAGCCTATTCTCAAAATTAAAAATATAAAATCACAACAATTTACCAAGATTACTGTTAAGCTATAGGACAATTCCACATGCCGGCAGACCTCAAAGTTCCTCTGCATTAATGGGTAGACAGGTTAGAGCTCCCATAATAATGTCATTTTCAACAAGTGAAAGTGTATGGTATAAAAAAGACAAAGAATCTAATCTAGATAAATTTTGTAGTACAGAAAGGACACAACACATCAATACGAAAGAAAAATGGACAAAATGTACTGGCCCATGCAGATCAATTCAGAAACAGAATGGAATCCGAAGATAAATGGACAAAGAATTTGAAGGTGAAGAACATGAAGGGGGAGGAAGAAACTAATGAATCCATCAGTGAAACTGTACAATCTATGGATGTTAATGACCAGAAATATGACGAGAAGTCAGAAGAGGAAAAAAAAACTCAAACCTAGGTCCTCTATAAGAAGAAATCAAGATACACACAAAGAAAGAGAGTTTATATTCCCAAGAATAATTAGAAGGCACGCCCTACATGCAATCTACCAATCTGCCACTGAATGGCATGCCACTAGCGTTTACTGCAGATGGCCCACTCTTGGACCACCGGCGTGTTTGTCTCGGCAATGTTACCACTGACGGACCGCTAGAGACCCACTGGTGGCTGCCACCAGAAGACCACTAGCATTGTCATCGACAGACCACAAGGGGGCCACTAACGGCTTGCATGTAGGGGAAGGACATAAGCTGTTTCGGTTCAGGGTGATATTGTATGTAAATAAGATACTGCCAAAAAAGCAGTATGCCACAGCGAATGCCAGTCGAGCTACCATCTGTTAACCTGACAAAATCTATTCCAGGGAGTACTATACTTCATAACAACTACAAAACAAAAAAGTAAAAGAAAAGGTTTTAGGGAGTGAAATTAGAAAAAAAATATATGAGTAATTTTCCAACACGCCCACCAACAGCAATTGAAAAAACAGTTAAATTTCTGACAAGTGATAAAGATAAAAATTACAATTATTTGACAGAAAAATTTTCATATTTTAAAATTTTATGAAGAGCAAAAAAATAGTTTCATATGTTGTGGATTTAGGAAGGCTGCATGAATATTTAAAGTTGAGCTGCAAATAAAACATGCAACATCCACAAACATAAATTATAAAAAGGGTCAAATGGTAACAATATTCAACTGCGACAAAAAGGACAGGCTTAGAACAACAAATTAATTTTTATAAACACAATTTTACAATTTTTTGTCTTGTAATGATGTGTACGAGAGAATATTTAAGAGTAAAAATTCTTTATAGTTTCAGAAATGTTCAATGCCTAAAGTAAGTAAAAGTTGTCTGCCTTTTACTATGAAGGTTAAATTTAAATTAGCCAAGTTTTTTTTGTCGTTGAAATTTTTGAAATCCTTAATAAAGAAAGTTTGTTCAAAAATGCTGTATAAAAATTAAGTTTTTTCTTGATATCTCTGAGCTTGTATCTCCTTTGTGTGTGTAAATATCTCTCTGCATGCAAGTAAATTTCTGTGCGTATCCCTTGCGTATGATAATTTCAATTTATTTATTGTATAAAATACAATTATGGCACAAGGCCGAAAAGGAGGAAGGAGTTAAGGCTGGTCCACACTGACTATCCTATACCTAGCTAATCCGATTCATGACCCATTCACTTGTTACAATTTGCACATTCACCACAAGAACTCATCTGTCACCAATCAATCCTCCATCCACCATAATACTGCATCCTCTGAAGGGGACCTATAAAATGCACCCCGAGATTTAAAAATTTGATGATAATGGTAAATATAGATAAAAATTTAATATATGACAATGAGAGGGCAGGGGATGAACCCCAAAACAAACTAAATATCAACACAAAGCAAACTAAAACATAACTGATGTTAGTAGGACCCGTCCAACACTCAAAAAAGAGAGGCCGCTGTATTCTGCCCATTGGGCAAAATCAAGAGGCTTTCTCGCTAAGGGAGAGGGGAAGGAAAAAATATACACGGACATGGGAAATATATAAAGCTGATCCAGTCGTGATGAAAGTGGGGCGTCAAAACAAACTGGGGAGGTTGGGAATCTCAACTTGGATCATAACCAAAGATGTAGCCGGGAGCAGGCCAGGAACAACACTTACATTAACTAGGTACACAAAGCTTGTCTAACCTAACCAAGAGGAGGGCTCAACAGGAAACCACCCCAATGTGACGTAGGTTGACCTAAAAAAGAAAATCAAGGCTAGGCCGATTCAGACGAACCAAGCTCGCCTCAGTCACCCACCTTTCGCTGAAGACTGTCGAATGCAAGCATTTTCTATCAGTTCTAATCTTCATCTTGAGCTGATGCTCAAAGAATCGGATCAGATCCTGATGAGAAAGACAGTTGCCTTGCAAGACTTCGTCCTGTTGCATCGTCCAAATCACCATTCGGGCCGTGGCAAGTAGCGATAGAAACACCATTCGTTTCACCCTAGAATACAGGGTCGACACATTGTCACGATCAATGGGCACAAGCATTTCGGGAGCGATACGTGCCGTCAGCTCGCCGACATGGTCCCATAGGGTGCGGACCCAAGGACAATGGTAGAAAGTGTGCAAAGACGTTTCCTCTAAACCAAGGTCACACCATTTGCAGTCTGGCAAAGCAGGCAAGCTCCATATGAAGTCCTTGTCATTGAGAGATAGCCTATTCCGAGCCAGTCGCCAGGTAAATGAAAACTCAGGGTTGCTGAGGTAATCTGCCACTGGCGGCCAGGACCAGAAGGAACGAAACTTCACCCTCAACATGTCGAGCCGCTCATGTAGAGGATCCTTCATTCCCCCTCCACTAGATAATGACAGAAGACATTCCTAGGCCGTGAAAGGTCAATGGACTGAGGAATGATTGTCAAGGCGTATCGACACTCATGAAGGCAATCCGATTGATCCCGGGGCTTATGATGGCGCTCAACCCATGAGATGGGGGGACTGATAGTAAGGAAAGGGAAGGCGTCCCTCACAATCCCCGCCATAATCGAATCTCCTGTCAGTGTGCGGCGTAGGAAAGCCAACCTTGAGGCGAGTTTGTGGCTCGCCAAGTGCGGCATTCCCAGCCCCCCACCCAATGACATGGACGTTGTGCACAGGCTTCTCTGTCGACCTTATGACAGCCTCCCCTCATAAAATGGAGGATAGCAATCGCTCGAGCGGCTTCTTATGGACCTTACAGAGAGGAAGTATGGACAAGCGGTAAAGGACAATCAGGAAGATGTAGGTGGCACACGCCTCCGCCCTGCCCTTCACGGACAACAAACTTCGGCGCCAAGTCTCACCGCCCGAGCCAACCTTCGCACGTACTTCTGACCAATTTTTCTTCAGCTGGAGGTCGGGTCCAAACCACACTTCAAGAAAGCGGACAGGACCGTCCAACCAAAGCACCCGGAAGGTCGACCCCCTTCCAGGCACCTAACTGTAAGCCAGCAGACTTGTCGCGGTTAATCTTGGCCCCTGTCACCTTTTTGTACCAATCAATCGTCTTCAGTACCACCTCAATGTCGCTGCAGGACGACACGAAAGTAGATACGTCAACGGCGTATGCAGAAACCCTGGCTCGAGCCCCTCCAGGGACAGCAATTCCATGTAGGGCCTGACTGCACGCCCTGTCCCTTAGCCGGCGAAGGAGAGGCTCCAACGCCAAAGGATAAAGTAGGGGCAACAGTGGACAACCCTGACAAACCAACCGAGACAGCACAAAAGCGCCCGAGAACTTCCTGTTCACTTGTACTACAGCATCGGGGGAGCGATACAGAAGGCTAATCCAGTAGCAGAAGTCGGGTGCGAATCCGGCGGCCTGCAGGACAGCGGTAAAGTAGTGATGGTCAACCCTATCAAATGCCTTGGACTGATCCAAATTGATCAGTGCGGCCTCATCGTCGTCTTTTACACCCTCTATGATCGTGCGGATCAGATGCAGGTTGCTTTTAATTGTTCGGCCCTTCACAGCACAAGTCTGATCCAGACCCAACAGAGACTTGGCAGCAGACTGCAAATGCTCCTGCAGGATCTTGGCCAAAATCTTTAACTATGTGTTTAGCAGAGTTATGGGCCTATAGTCATCTAATTCCCTCCCAACACCCTTGCCCTTTTTCAACAATGTAATCACACCCTTGGTGAACCAGCCAGGGATGGACCCTGCCGGAACCAGTTGTTGAACACGACAGCCAAAATCGGGACAAAGATGTGTGACAGCCTCAAGTACCATTCATAGGGTAAACAGTACAATTTATCTCTGCCAACCTTCTTCAATGCTGTGTAGACTTCGCCCTCCATGATCTCTCCCTTGCAGCTAGCCGCTTCAGTCGGCGAAAGTCAAGAAAAGTCAACCAAATAGCTACGAAACTCCTGGTCCCGGAGACCAGGTTCCTTGGTAAACCGGCTCTTGAAATGCCGCCAAAACGCCTCGCACATGTTGTCAGTGGCCCAAAGAGTGTGCCCCTCTGGGGTTTTGACTTCACAAATGTAACGACCGGAACCTCGACAGATTTCTTCCTTGCGCAAATCTGCGCCCATATTCACAGCTTCAGAAGACATCTTGCTTAACCTATGCCTAATTACCTGGCCCATGTAGTGCTCGCTATTTGAACACTCCACGGCCTCCCTAGCTAAGGCTATCTCTAGAGGATACCCCACCAGCCACAGCCTGGGAAAGACTATCTCTACGAGCCTTCACTTTGTTAGCTCTATCTAGAGTGAGCCATTTGCTAAACTCAGTGGTGAAGGACCTAACCCTATCCTTAAGTCTGTCCCACCACCTATTCCCGATAACCGCCACCACTAGCTCCCGCTTCACTAGGCTAATTAGCTGTTCCCGGAAGTCCCGCCTATCCAGTAAGGACAGATTGAACCAGTAGCCAGCCATTCTAGGCTCCTACGTCGGCTCTTCTAACATTCTATCCAGGTAGTTAACCATCTGGGTAGATGGTCAACTACGGCCCACGTCCACATCTTCCCCCTGGGGTGATCGACCTGGTATCTATCAATGAGACCAAACTCGTTGATCAGATCAACCAGGCTACGATCCCTCCTCCTCTCACTAGCTTGTCGCCCCCTGTCTAACTTGGGGTCCAGAACGACATTCCACTCCCCCATTAAAACTAGGCGCGTTGAATCCACCAGGAACGGCCCCAACCACCGAAAAAACGAGACACGCTCCACCTAATCATTGAGGGCATAAACCACGACGACTCAGAACGAACCACTTTTCACGGCAATATCAGCCACGATCAACCGGCCCACGGCACCGGTATGCACAAGTCTACCCTCACATCCAGGGTACGGCTAAGCAGCGAAGAGACCCCTCTGACCAGTCAGTTCCCATATGCTGAATAGACGACAGAGTCATTAGACAGCACACGGGCATCGACGTTGCAAACAAAGTGGCTCTCTTGGATCGCGGCGACATCCACACCGAACGACAAGAGGTCACGAAGTAGGCGGGCAGCCTTAGCCTGATCTCTCAAGCCCTTCGCATTCAGGCAAGCTTATCTTACTTGACATCTTTTAAGTCTGAAACAAAAGAAAAGAAGAAAAAAATGTCAACCTACTCACATACCAGGCGGAAAGGATCCTGGCGGATTGCCCTAGGCTCCCTGTGCCCAACTCCGTCGTCATCCAATCATTCAGGACAATACCTCCAACGTTCGTAGGGTAGGTTAGCTTAATAGCCCTACAAAAAAGGGATGGAGCAAAACGGGAATGCACAAATTTTTTAAAGTTTTCTCAAACCATTGTTTTCAAGTTCCAACATCCTGATGTCTGGATAGGCTTCTTTCGCCTCAAATAAGTGACTCCACACTTTTAAATAACCTCCCCTCTCCCTGACGCTCGTGAGACAATCTCAGTGAGCCAAAAAATTGTTCGTTGTTTGTATTTACAGTTTTTTTTAAAGGACTAAATCGGCTCAACGGAAGCTTAGCAGATGTTGCCAATAATTCCCAGAAATCCGTGGGCGAGATTGTATTTTCTACTTTTTATCCAATGGGATTTCTTGAAACAAATTAGGGATGAATTCGAGGAAGATTTTTTTTAAGTCAGTTGAGCCTATTTGCACAAAATTTGATTGTTTTGTAATGGAAATTTCTCGAAGCTTATTTCGCATTTAACAACCAATGAAATTCAAGAAAATGTTTTAAATTAAAATTGTCGCAGTTAGCTCCTCCTCAGTTCTTTAATCCTTCAACAGGGGTCTCTCTCTCCTGGCTATAAATACTGGCTGACCCTTCTCTCTCTCTCTCTCTCTCTCTCTCTCTCTCTCTCTCTCTCTCTCTCTCTCTCTCTCTCTCTCTCTCTCTCTTTCGCAAAGGTGAGGTAAAATCTCTCTTTTTCCACTTCAGGCCAATATGTGACCTCTCACAGATACAGCGTTTCCCAAATTCCGGGAACGCGCTAAGAACAATACACGTACGTACGAACACTTACAACACACACACACACACACACACACACACACACACACACACACACACACACACACACACACACACACACACACATAATTTCTCCATACAAACTCTATGTAAGAGTCCATGTCTTTGTTTAACTTGTTTTGTTATTAATATATATTTGTTTACCCATGTATATTGGTCTTGTTTGTTTTCTTTGGACTTAATTAAAGTCCAACATTCTCATGTAGCTGGACCGGCTAGCAGGAAATTTTAACCTTCTGCTGATACCTCTTCACATCTTCACCCCCACGGTCCGCTACAAAATAACGGTTACTAAACATTAAACAATAAACATCTATTCTATTCTTAACATAATTGACTAATTTTGCTTGAAAATTTCAGACATTTTTAAGTTTTAATTTTTTGTAAGTTGTAATGAATGTAATGTTTAATTTGCTTAACTTTGAGTATAATGAAGTTTCTTTTAAGTTGATTTCTCATTTTTTAAAGTTTATGGGGGGGTCTAACTTTTTTTCTTTCTGATTAGATTTTAATTTAAACCTTCATAACAAATTCTGAATATAGAGAAAAATAAACTGAAATAAGCTGTCTATTCGAAGAACAGCAACAAAATGATAAATAAAGAAAAACTCAATATTTTCCGAGAAAAATAACAAGCAAAAAAAAAGTTTTGTTTTCTTTCAATTTTTCTTTGACTGCATAGTTTATGAATAATAAGGTTTGTTTCTAAATCAAGAATCGTTTTAAATTGGAACTATTAAAACTTTGTACAAACTTCTTTTAGTTTTAATTTAAATGAAAAATTTAATATTCTGGTCGAGTGTCACGAATAAAAGTAAAACCACGATAAAAAAAATAAAACAGGAGCAGAATTCCGAGTATGGAAGACAGACTTGGCCTTAATCCGGTGATCGTTTAAGTTTAGGCGTATCTTCGAAAACACGTTCTTTTAAAAACTATCACGAATTTATGAATTGTTTTAAATTTTTAAAACTGTTTTTAGATAAGAAATTGTTCACACTTCGTTTCGATTCGAAATTCGATTAACATTTCGTGAGAATTAGATTTTGTTTTTTGTGGAGTCAGATTTCCTCTTCCTTTGTTGAATTAAGCTTTGCTTAAGATGATAGCTCGGAAACCTGAAAATATACGACAGGTCTTTTTTAAGGTGGTGTTTTCTACACGAATAATTTTTAGAGGGTAAATTTTAATAAGAAAGCACCAGAAATTTTTATTTTGCTAATTCCAAAATTATTTTTAAAATAAATAATAATAATTAATAAATTAAATTTAAATACCTTTTTCTTGCTTCCATATTGGTATTTTATTTAGTTTTGGAGTTGTTTTTTTGGGCGTTAAATTTACTTTTTCTTTCAATTCCTCAAGTGGCGAAACTACAACAGTTATTTGTTCATCTGTTTCTTTCCGTGCGGCGTCATTTTGCTTCACTGTCACAGTAGGTGGTGAAGATATTTCATTTTCAGGTTCTTTTCCTAAGTTTTTTTCTTCATTTGTAACGGATATTTCCTTCTCTTGTGCAGAAATAGAGGGTACTTTCTCATCATCTTTTCCTTCTTCTCCAACATTCGGAAAACTTTCTAATTCTGAATTATTGACCATTACATCATTTTTGTCATCTTTTTCCTCATTAGAAGTTGATTGAGAAGCGTCATCTGCATTTAGGGTAGTACTACCCGAAAGATCGATATTTTCGGTGTTACCCAGGTCATCAATTTTGGTACTTATGTCATCTTTTTCTTCATTAAAAGTTGAATGAAAAGCGTTTGCATTTTGATTAATACTGCCAGCAAGATCGATGTTTTCGGTGTTACCCAGGTCATCAATTTTGGTACTTATGTCATCTTTTTCTTCATTAGAAGTTGAATGAAGAAAAGCGTTTGCATTTTGATTACTGCCAGCAAGATCGATGTTTTCAGTGTTACTCGGGTCATCAATTTTGGCATCGGGTTTTGTTGATGTTCGATTTGGATCAGACATTTTCAATTTCGCAGAGGTATAGAAAATGAAAATACGATTTTTAAAAATTTCTGCTCGAAAAACTATGTCAATTCGTTTGTAGAGACGTGATAAAAATGAAACTCTCTTGAGTTAAATAGTGAAACTAAACTAAAATAGTGAAACTAATTTTATCTACGGAAAAAGTTACTAGTTTCGTAATAATTGTATAGCTGAGTGAGTGATAGAACAAAAAAACTGCTAGTAAAACAATAAGTCGCCGTGGACGTAGATTTTTTAATGCAATTCTAAAAAAATATCTTTTAATGTACATGCGACATGCAAGTTTTATAAAAAAATTTTAAATGTTCGAATGCTGAAAAAGTGAAAAATAATCTCAGTTCATAGTTCAATCATTCTCTCACATTGAAATAACTGGCGGCCAAAAAAAAAAAAGGTGACAAGGTCCAGGAGGTCATTTTTTAATGCTTTTTATTTTTTTATTAGGTTGATTTGACTCATCCAGTCATTTCTCAATATCTTTATCGTTAAAGAAGCGTACAATGTTCAGTAATAATCATGTTCAAAGAAACGAAATTTCATGTACTCATTGCGGGATTACTTCACAAAGGACTTCCAAATTGTTCTTCTTCTAGGTGTCGTGTTCATTCTATTCTGAGCGATCATGACTTTCCACAATTTCCTGTTCTTTTTAGGTCTTTGAGATTTGTGTTTTTACTATCGTTCCTAATCGCTGTTCTGCCTACCAATTACACAAACTCGTTAGGTTATTCATTGCTTTCGTCTCTCTTGCCTTCAATATGTCCTGTGAGTGTCAAATTCTCCAAGGATTATTTCCTCATTATGTGCCCTGGAAATTTCAACTTTCTCTTCTGCATCATTTTTGTTTCCATTTTCTCTAAAAATTCATTGTTACTCATATATTTAGTCCATGAAGCCCTCAGCATCCTTCTGTAGAACCACATTTCTGTTGCCTCAAGTCTCTTCTGTGAGGAGATTGTCCAGCATTCACTGCCATATAGGAGGACCTATTCAGAATAAATCAAATGAATCAAAGGTATAAACAAATAATATATATTTATTTATTTGACCATGGCCATGGCTTCTACAGCAGTTTTTGCAAAGCACCACATTCCATAGGCTTGACAACCACTATATTCCCCAGATTTTTCCCCATGTGACTTTTTCTTATTTCCAAAAATCAAATCCCATTTGAAAGGAACAAGATTTCAAGATGTTGAGGAAATCCAAGAGAATATGATGAGCCAGCTGCTCACTATCCCAAAAAAAGGAGTTCCAGGAATGTGTCTATCAATGGAAATGATGCTGAATAAAACGTGTGACTTCAAAATGGTACTACTTGAAAAGAGATTAAAGGCCAAACTGATATGTCTTCTTTTCTTTTGATAGCATCAGTCCCAATAATTTGATCAAACCTCATATACAAGTCCTCATCTGTTTTTAACCATGAACAAAAGTGTTGCCATATTTCAGGTATGGCATTGCTTGTATTGGGATGGTTAGATAAATATAAAATCTCAAAGGGAATAAAATAAATATATCTTATTTTCACTTCAATTAAATAAACTAAAGTTATTCCAAGTTTAAAAGCAAACATTTTTTTGAAATATACTTAAGCAAAATAGAGCAGTGAACTGTCACAAACTCAAACTGAAATTAAGTCCATTGCTCCGAGTAGAATGTGGAGATTTTGAAATAGGCCACCAGTTCTTGCCATTAGTAGCACCATGAATAAGTCATGTATTTTACCCATTGCCATGGGGAGAAAAGATAAATTCATGCTGAATCTGAAGGGCATTTGTGCAAAAGAGAATGGAATTTGAACTCAGCTCACCAATTGCACTTTCTATTCTGATATCAATTACACCACTCACCCTTCCATAATTGTTGTGGAGTAGCTGAACACCCCACAAG
Organism: Acanthosepion esculentum; assembly: GCA_964036315.1. Taxonomy (NCBI): domain Eukaryota; kingdom Metazoa; phylum Mollusca; class Cephalopoda; order Sepiida; family Sepiidae; genus Acanthosepion; species Acanthosepion esculentum. The sequence continues at coordinate 51,871,244 of OZ038507.1, forward strand.
ATGGATTGGTCTAAAACTATTTAAACAGCACTCTATCTTACTGAGAAAGAGTGAGGAGTGAACAATTAGTTAACTCTGCTTGTCGACTCTGCCTGTGGGCAGAGAGGAACCGAGATGAGGCTATGCCAAAGGTCAGTCTCCTCTGGAGAGGTAGATAGCTACCCAATCCTGTGTATATGGGGTCTACAGGCAATTTTTGCCTGAGCCTACAGGCTCAGAATGCCCCATGTAAAAATCAGCCTTCTGCCACATCCCACCTTGTGGGGAGGTATCAGGTAAATACCAAGGAGTTAACAATTAACTGTTTATTACATTAATCTGTGTTCTCAACTGTGTACCATATTATTCTCTGGAGTAAACTACTTCTTATTTTCTATATGTGCGTCAACCTTTCCTATTTATGACACAGCAGTAATGATTATCATCAATGTTAAATTGATGTAAAAGGAACATTATTTTATGATTATATACCTAAATTTTAGCTACTATATTTTGTGGAGAAGTGACAGAGTGCCTTAATACTATTTATCAGAAAATTTGGAACACTTTGAAATAAAGGAACAGAATCAAAGATATGAACAAATAACATATGTTTATTTAACTGACTTTAATAGGGGAAAGTTTTTTATAAATCTCTTTGGCAAAAATTTATTCAGTTTGGTAGGTGTAGTTTACAAGTCAGACTTTCAAGTAGGTGTCATCTTGTTAGCAGCTGTTGGAAATGGGGTTACTTTGGAAACATGTTGCTGCACAAATGTGCTGATTATAGATATATATATATTTATGTAAAGAACAGTATAGCTCACAAAGGGCAGAAAAATTTCTTAAGCACATGACCGCTTAGTGCTTCACATGACAGACTCGGATCAATTTCTGACTCTTTTCTCTGCTGCTGCTTCTCAGATGTTTCTTTACACAGAAAAACAGGATTCCAAATCAGTCCCAAAATGTTAACTACAAAACATTATTCTTTTAATTCACAACAGTTATTTCCAACAGAGGCATGTCTTTAAACAAACATTAGCCCATTTCAGGTCAATGTTTCACTTGTAAACAAACTACAATTCAGTAAGTCTGATGTTATTTTTGCAATAATTTAACTAAATCATGACACAAAACAGTGAAACAGTTTGCAAAACACATGCAGACTGAATAGGAAGTATTTTCACTTGGCAGCTTTTTAAGCGGAGAAATTTCAACAATTTACTTACAGCGATAATAAAAATTGTGTGACTCACCGGTAGATCAATGCTTAACAGCTAACTGAGAGAACATTAATTACAAACCAGGAATCTAGGATAAAGAGCTCAAAATTGGGAGTCTCTCAGCAGAAACAGCTGAGTTTGTCAATCATGCATTATGGCAAATGGAATTGACAACTATTTACTTCAAACTTCATGAGAGCAACACATTATGCCTTCTTGGGCTCATGTTTTTCACTGATGATATGAAGTAGAGTAAGTGTATCAAATCAATTGCTAGGTCTACTGCTAGGAAAGTTGGTTCACCGTCATGCCAGACAATGTTTCTCATCAGTATCCATCTTGCATATCTAAAATCTACCATTGATCCATGCACCGAATACTGTTGCCATATCTGGTTTGGTGCTCCTTCTATATATCTTGAGATTCTTGACAAATTTCAAAGAAGGGTCTGTAATGTAATCAATCATGATCAGGCACCACAACTTCAGTCCTTTCTCAGATATGACATGGCTTCCCTGTTTCTTTTCTACAAATATTTTCATGGTAATTGTTCTGATGAGCTTTTATCCTTAGTCCCTTAACTGCATAAACAAGCGTGCTACTAGATTGGCAACTAGATCTCACTGTTGAACTAGCTAGATGTAACCACCACTTTTATTCTAAGTTTCTTTTCTTGAACTTCTCATCCATGGAACTCCCTTCTAATTTCTTGTTTCCCTGCCAGGTATGATCTTCAAAAATTTAAATGCAATGTCAATCATCATCTTCTATCCTCCTGAATCATGTTCCTTTAATGTCCTCTCCTCACTCCTCCTCACTAAAGTCTTCTCATTCTCTTGTGGTGTCACCTTACTTGGGGTGATAAAATTAAAAAAGAAAAAATTAGGAACAAAATGTACAAAAAGAAATTATCATATGAAAAGTGTTCATTTTCATTTTGGCAATGAAGAAGACAATGAATTCTCAAATTAAAATGTTGAGTTAACCACACTGGAATGGCTAGTGTAGTGAAATTTATCTTACCATTCTAACATAAGCTTCACCATACCCGTTATATAGTAACACTTGGTCACATGCTCAATCATGACTGAGCAAACTCTAAATTTTTTTCCAGTCCCTGTCGGTGATGAATTATTTTCCACCCAGAACCCCTTTCTTATAAATGAAATGTTGCAAGTGTCTCGGTACTCTATTGTTATTTCCATGGAAAGTGTTCAAACAGACTATGTTCCTTGGTTCCATCAGTTCTGACCTTCGTGGATAGGACCTGCCATGTCATGCACATTGTAGCAAAGCAACCGTATTCCCTTTGTAGTCCATTGGTGAGAAGATCTAAGTTGCATTTGAGCAACTTCTTGCTACAAACCACTGCTTTGCAGAACATGCTCCCAAATGGATGCTTCCCGGATCACTACACTCTTAACCTGTTCAAATCTCAGGTCAACTATTATCTTCCCCATAAACTGCGTCTCTTTCTGCCTCAAGTGGCACTTGGGCCTTGTACAGAAAACAAAAAAAGGTTCTGATGTACAGTTGTACTCTCAATGAGGCTCCTTGCCTTGAACGTCTGTTGGGACTCGACCTCACTCCAGATCTCAAGTAGAACTTATATAAATAATCCATCACTAAAGGTGCTGAAAAATGGTTCTTCATACCACCCCAGAAAGTACCTGACTCCTCCCACCATGCTCTATCTTTACAAGAGTTGTCATACCAAAAATGGAGTACTGCTGCTATATCAGACAATCATAACAGCTTCTTCCCAAGAACTGTTACTTTGTAGAGCAGACTCCCGAGAGGATGCTTCCTCAATCACTCCGATCTTAACCTCTCTTATTTTAGGGTCAACAGTTATCTATCATACATATCCTTATCAGATGCATTTCTTAATTCCCTGCATTATGCCCTTACAACAATCTTATACAGTAACCCTCTACCTTGTGTGGCTCTTGGGCCTTGAATTGGGTGAACTATAGTATAAAAGAGGAAGGTGAAGAGAGACAAGGATATGTATATATGTGAGAAAACACCTTATCTGCATATTTAAACTCAAATAAAACAATAGTTTATTAATGTTGAGAACCAAATACACATAAGCAGATACGAAAAGGAAAAGTGAATTAAAGTCTGATTTGTGAGTTGACTTGTTAATTGAATCAGTGATGTAACTTCAGCATGAAAGCCAAGAGAAACAGAGAAATAGACAAGCAGTTCTTTTGAGAAATTGGGGCCAACTTACATATTGCATCTCTAGCTAGATTGTTACGTCATGTATTTCTTACCATATGAATTATAGATTAGTCAAGAGCAGATAATTAATTTTTGTAACATTACAAGACTATGGATTGGTACATAACTCCTGAAAATGATCTGTCATTTGCAGTGTAAAACATTTGAAAGAAAATGATTGGCTCCTAAATGTCCAATTCAGCTCTTAACTGACTGGTTGAGATGCATAACAAATCAAGCCAAAAATGGAGAATTGCTGCCATATCTGGGCTGGAGCTGGCCAATCCTCTTTTTTCCAACCTTGACAGGGTTCAAAAACGTTTATGTAACCTTGTGGGTGATGAATTATTTTCTACACAACAACCCCTTTCCCACAGATGTTGCAAACATACTGCTATCTCCATGTAAAATGTTCTGACAAGCTACAGTACTGTACAAAAAAATAGTGACTCAGCAATAATTTTTTCATTTTTAACTATAATTACAAATAAAAATTTTTATTTATTTTTTCAATTGAAAATATATTATTATTAGTAAAATTAAAAAATAATTCAGAACTTATATTTTTGAAAAAAAAAATGACCATTTTTGAGTATTTAACAAGTTTTCTACTGTGCAAAAAAAGTGACTCATTAAAAATGTGTCATTATTTTAAAACACCTTGTAATTTTATTTCCATAATTTTATTTCAGAATATTCTAGAATTATTTTAAAGTAAATAAAAGAAACCAAAATTATAATTAAATAGTGATTTGTTATGAAAAGCACACACCGCAATCTGTTAAAGTAGCAATAGTTGCCCGATCAAAAGTTGGTAAATTGACTCAAGATATTGCAAATAGCGTCAACACTTCTCAATTGACTGTCTCAAGAGTTTTGAGAAGATTCAATTCCACTGAAACATTTGTCAAGGTAGAAAACACAGGATTGATGAGAGAACTGTCCACAAAATCATTAGAGAAATTAATCAAAACCGGTCAATTACTAGATAAACCTGATACATATTCTATTCATAAGAACCTATCCTAAAAATCTTGTTGGCATTAAATAACTCTTTGAGGTTGATAAGCCATAAAAGAAAATAAACTAAACCAGGCCAATAAAACCAAATCTACAAACCAATTTCTTACAAAGAATAAATATTCTATTCATACAAATCTATTGTAAAAACCTTATCGGCATGAAATAACCCAGCGAGGTTGATATGCTATATAACAAACCAAACCAAACCAAACCTAGTTCCATCAGTTAAGACTTTCACAACTAAAATCCATGATGCCATGTACATAATAGTGAACCATCCTCATTCCCTTCATACACAATTTGTAAGAAGGAAGTGCTATGTGAACAGATTATTTCCAAGAGCCACTGCTTTGTAGAACAGACTCCCAAGAGGATACTTCCCAGACCACTACAATCTTAATCTCTTCAAATCCAGGGCTAATCATTATCCTCATAATCTACAATTCTGACATCCATAAAAAACCTCATTCAGTAACCCTCTACCTTGAGTAGCTCTTGGGCTTTGCATTAGGCAAACAATAGCATAAAAAATTTAGTTTTTTTTTCAGATCTGTACTTATAAAAATAATGTAAAAACTGTCCACAACATACTTATTTTAATTAAATTATTTACATGTGGACTATTGTCCTCATTTTTGTTGTTGTTATCATGTATCATTAAAAGGAAATGCACAATAAAAAACATTGTTAAATAAAGCTCAAAGGAACTGGGTGATGAAGCTTCAGGTCATGCCATCAATAAACTGAAAATAAAACCCTATAGAATCACATGTCATACAATGTGTAAAGTTAAACTGTTTGCATCAATCAAATCTTCCTTATCAAGTTCCAGTGTTAGACAATATTTTCTATGTGAATTAATGAAAAATTGGTAGAAATGCATTTCCATTTTATAAATATATTTATGCTATAAAAACACATTGTAAATTAAAATTATAACAGATGCATAGTAAATGATTTTCTCAGCTAAGGAACCAGATTTCACTTTTGACTACAAATCATGAGAAAAAAAGCTTCACATTAGAAAAAGACTATAGTTTAAATAATTCTTACTAAATCACAACAAATTATTTATTTTGATTAACTGCATTACTTAGAATGATTATATTGCTACTTATTTCATAATTGATCTAAAACGGTAAATTGATTAGTGTATTACTTAAATGAGTTTTTCAAACCTTATAAAAGTGGGGTGAGAGCATTAAACTGAATGTCAAAATTTATTATGATGCAAATTTATTATTATGAATTTAAAAACAAATGCAAATTATTTAAGATTATGCAAATTAGGTCAACTATTAAAGCAGACACTGCTTTCTTTGTCTAGCCTTAATTCTTCTGTCCAACAAAAAATATCCTGCAACACTTCTATCAAAGTTGGTTCTTTGTGTTGTGCCAGAAGGTTTTTCTCATCCGAGTCCATCCTTCACATCTACAAATCTACCATTGGTCCATGCATGGAATACTGTTGCCATATATGGTCTGGTGCTCCAGCTGTTCATCTCAAGGTTCTCAACAAAATCCAAAGACTGATATGCAATGTGATTGGTCCTGACTTGGGGTCTTGACTCCAGTCACTTTCTCACAGATGTAATGTGGCTTCCCTCTGTCTTTCCTATAAATATTTTCATGGCATCTGCTCTGATGAGCTATTTTCACTGGTGCCCCAACTGTATGAATTTAAGCATGCTACTAGGTTGGCATCTCGGTCCCACCCTTTTACTGTCAAAACAGTTAAATGTAACCGCCTCTTCTACTCCAACAGCTTCTTCTCTCACACTTCCCAACAGTAGAACTCCTTTCCTCTTACTTGCTTCCCTGATAATCTTCAAAAGTTTAAATGTAATTTCAATTGACATCTTCTGATGCCTTGATGCCTTTTTATCCTATTTGCTGACATTTTTGCCTACAATGAAACAAAGCAAAAGTTATCATCAATTGATAAAAGGTTAAAAAAATATAAAAATAGTCTTAGTTGGCAATAATAAAGTGACAGATGGCTATGAAAAGTTACTGTTGATTATTTATAGCTAATTTGTTTAAATAATGCACTGACTATTGTTTGCGTCATGTACCAATAATTGTAAATAAAATAATACACTAAAATAAGTAACCAAGTAATCGTTTTAAGTTCTCTGAATATCAGTGCCTTACCAAACAGTCTCAATCTCATTTTGTAGAAATAAGTAAATCCAAAACAAATTTATTATTTGCAATATTTTATTGCCATTTGTTTGCTTTTTACAATTTAAATATATAGGAATCACTAACAGTGATGTAACGAATCCAACGATAGGGCACATATGCCTGGTCCCGGTCAAACACCCGCAAATATCGGATTTGTACTCCAGAGCAAGTATAACCAGATGCTTCAAATTCCATAACAACATGATCAATATCTTTGAGACGTGTCTTCATCCCACTGTGACTGATCAACTGCAAAAGAAAATGAAAACCAATAATGACATTATTATCATAGAAAGATAAGACACGTCATTCATAATGATGTTAACACAGGCAATAAATTAGTACCTCTGCATGAAGTTTTTAAGAGACATTTTATTTTTTACAAAATTGTTTAAATTTAAAACTGAAGGCTAAACAAAACCATCCGAGAAAAATTATTTCTTTTTTTACAGTTTATCAATCCTTTGCAGGTTATTTAAAGCCAGAAAATATTTTTAGTTCGTAAGGATTTTTTTGAGATAATAATAGTTTAGTGATACAAGTCTTAACCCATAGCTGTGAGGAGAAGAAGTGGACTCATACTTTATCCAAGGGTATTTGTACATTAACAATTTTTGGATAATAATGATTTTAACAGATACAAGCTATTTGATTCATAGTTGGTGGGGGGGGGGGATGAATTCATAACTTTTCCAATAGTATTTGTGCATGACTCCACATAATTGATTCAGGATTTAAGAATACACACCTGATTATGGTGATCGGCATTTAATTAATCATTTTTGATAGAAATGAGCCTGATTAGCAATGGTAAATGTAAGAATGAGGGTCGAGACTGAAACAAAATGTACACAAAATGATACAAATAGAATTTGACAAGTGATGATGAACTCACTCGAATATTTGCAGTCAAAAAAGAGGAACCTGGAAACTTCTTGATTTTCCACACAATCTGTTTGTTAGAAGTTTTAAATTCTACAATCTGGTCAGGTCCATTTAGCTGCTGGCTGATTCTGAGAACAAAAAAAAAATACTGTCAGTATAAAGAGATTTGACGGTGGAAACAAGACATCAAATTCTTTTTCAGCTCAATCTAATGCTTACCCAGTGACTGTTCCAGGAACAGGTATTCTTAGAATGACATTGACTGCTTCAGTGTTCTCAGGAATATGGCTATGCAGCTGTAGTGAGAGGCTGGTATCAGTTGAACTGCAGAAAGAAAATCAATCAGATGTTAGCATATTGAATTGAAAAAAAAAAAGGATTTATTCTTGTTGATAAAATTAAGTTTAGGAACCCCCACAAATTCTCTAAAAAATGAGCATACCATGATGAAAAATTGCACCAAACTTAATAAAAACGTTTTATCATCAAAATCTTTGTTATTATTTAAGAGGAAAGATCAAAGGATTTTTTTTAATCCTTTTTAGAATGTTCAAAATTTTGTTTTCCTTGTGTCAGCAGAAGGTAGGGGAGTACCAAAGATTAAAAATTTAGCATCTTTTTTGTGGTGAAAAACACACTGATTTGGAAATTCTTGCAAAAATCAAATAATTGTTGAATTTAAATGAACATTCAGGACTTATTCACAAATGAATTATTTTAGAAATGTTTCTGTTTTAGAAAATCTTAGTAAAAACGTGTTTTTTTTTTTACTTCTGTTACTACCCCACTCTTATGTAAATTTAGGAAATTTTGAGAAATTAATTTTCACACCACTTAATGTTTCTATTAGTTATACACAGAACTCCTTGGAGAATTTAAAACATCAATTCGTTTTTGTAAAGCAGGACCCCCCCCCCCAGTTACTAAGTATCTGCTCTAAATTATAAAATAAAAAATGCAATAAAACTAAGACATTATTTTATTAGAAACACATTTAATTACTGGATAGTTACAAATTATATAAAAAAGGTGTTCACATTATATTCCTCAAGTAATTTGTACAGATACATCCACCATAGAAAAAAATTAGATAAACTTGCACCTTTTAGTCAAGGTGTCAACAACTAACAATAAACACCTACCTGCGAGATTTTAAACTAAGTAAGTAATATTTTTTCAAATCAGGTTAATTAAACTTTAAATCAGCTAATATTCCTCAAATAAAGTTTCAGAAAAGTATAACTTGTTTTGAGAGGTGTTAGGTTCAAAGTGAAACATACAATTTTAGTTAGAAATAAATCCAAAAGATACAGACTAAAAAGACATTATCCTGTAGTGAAAGAAAAATAAATGAAAATAAACAAAATAACAAGGAGAACAAAATTTCACCATCTCTAAAAACAAATGTATATTCAGAATCACTAGGCATATTTTAACAACCAATCAGAAATCATCCCAGCCAGGATACAAACATGATAGTCAAACAAGCGAATTAGAAACAAGATCTATTCCCAACCAAGATATAAGATCATTGATCATGAACCTATCAGAAACTAAGCAGCAGTTTTAAAGCAGAGCTCTCTCTCTCTCTCTCTCTCTCTCTCTCTCTATATATATATATATATATAAGAAAATGGAAAGTCAACTTAAATCAATCATTGAATTAGTTTTATTCATTATCCAATGTGAGAAGTAAGTTCTACTCGAGCAGCTTCTTCCGCAAACAACTGCCCTGTGGAACCGACTCCCAACAGGATGTTTCCCTGATCACTACAGGGTTAACCATTATCTTCCACTCCTGTAGACACAAATGGCCCCCCAAACCTAACTCTCTATCTTAAGTGTCCCCTGAGCCTTGCAAAGGGTGAACCTCGCTATAAAAATAACCCCCCAAAACATAGGACTATGTAGACATTTAAGTTTCCAAAGATAGGAGGTAGTAAGTATTGTAGGAGTTTATGTGAGACTGTGTGAGTCATGGGTATATCGGCTCTGGGTATTTTACAATGTGCGCAACAATGGATAATAAATAAAATTCCTTTTTGATTGTTTGTTAAATTTTCATCCTGAGTGTACTTGCCAATTTTATAATTTTCAAATTTTTCACACTGATCAGTCTTGACTGCATATTTCTTAAATGCACTGAAATTAAAATTTATGTCCTACTCCATCAAATGTAGTTACAGAATGTTTCAAGAAGTAATGGCTTTTCTTAAGTCAGTCAGATAACATTATATTTAATGAGATTTTCTATATATTCATTGTGATGGGTAAACTGTTAGAAAAATAAGAATTACATACCTTGACTCCTGTTCCCTTTCATACACCTGTAACCGGAAAGGTGGCTTCAGAGGTGGGTCAGAAGCAAGTCTGTAGGTCATAGCCGAAAACTGCAAATAGGAAAACATTGATAACTGATGCTATCTCGCTGATTGATTGTGTGATTAAACAACTGCAGTCAGGATAATAGTCATTGTAAACTCCATGATCCATTCATTAGCTGCATAAGTTTTGAATTCAGAATTATTCTTCTCTTAGACTAGTTGCCAACCAAGGCTAAAGAGCCCTGTCTACCTTACTATTCAACATACTGCTGAGTGGGGTGGGTTAATGGATTCATACCTTTTCCAAGAGTATTTCCACAAAAGTGACTGTAACGATCTTGAGTGAAATTTGAACTTGACTCCCTGATTTCTTGTGCTAAGCTGCTAACCATTGCACCACCCACACATCCAAATCTCAATGATAATTATGGTTCATAGAAGCAATAGTAAAAGATAATTGCAGGTGATCCTGGTAGAATAACAAATTGGCATTTATTAAATTAACTAATTATAAAAAAACATTCATTATTGTAACAAGGTTTGTTTTTCTTCTATACAAGTGGTTCCTTGAACTTTTTAAAGTCATAGACCCCTATAAGAACTAGCACTTTATAGTCAGATAGACAGACAAGCAGGTACTCACAGTCTGATTGATTTTCACAACACTTGTAATTACATTTCTCCATACTGCACCCTCATTCTTTTTTTGTTGTTTTTCATTGCTTTTCTCTAGCACTCCTTATTACTGGTTCCCATATTGTATTCATTTCTATGCTTGGTCAGCTCAGGAGATTTTTGTGGCCTAGCATATGTGCTGATTCCTTAAAGGGTTCAGTTCAAAATTCCAATCACCTGAAGTAGGCCAAAATGTACAACGGCCAAAATGTTGTAAATATGGCAATGAAGATGAAGATAACAGTCCAAATAATGTAAATAATCATAATACCTCATCTCAGAGATATAGACAGATAATGAATAGTTGCTGTTTTTGTTTAGCAGCATATCAACCTCTATGTATTATCTGATGCCTAAATCTAAATATTTTGTATGCAGTTTTTTTTTTTTAGATAATAATGGTTTAGTGATACAAGTTATTTACTAAGTAATCCATAGCTGGGGTAGAAAAAGCGGAGACATGCCTTTCTCAAGGGTATTTCTGCCTAAGTGAATATAATGAACCCAACTGCAATAGGAACTTGGCTCTCTGATAAAGAATTCTAAGTCTTTATCCATTACTCCACCCACACATCCAAGCTTACAGCACCTAGTATTCCCAAGTGGTTACTCATCTAGGTAACTGACCAGGCTCAATGTTGCTTAACTTCGAGGATCATACAAGAACCAGTATTTCAACATGATGTGGCCATAAGCCTGCCATATAGGAGGACCAATGTTAAATAACAGTTCAGTACACTTTTCTTTGTTTCTAATGAAATTTTTCTGTTTCTTAATATTTTGCTTAGATTTTGGAAGGCATCTTTCACAATGCAAATACTGCCTTCAGATTTCAGTGTTGCATTTTCTGTCCTCTGTTAAAACACTTGCTAGATATTTAAATTGTTGTACTTCTTTAATTTTGGTATGTCTAATTTGTAATTCGCATGTTGGGCTGTTTCTTTTGTTGACAATGATACATTATGTTTTTTACAACTGATGTTTAGTACTTTCTTCTCACTTTTATTCACTACCTTCTGTAGGAGTTCCTATAGTTTCCTTTCTGTGTTTGCTATCAACACTGTGTCATCTAATGTTATTCAGAATGTGGTTGCTAATAATGAAACCTTGTAGGATTTCTAATTCTTTCAGTATTGCTAAACATCCAATGTTATCAAATTCAGAGTTCTTACAAACCTTATTTCTACAAAAAAAGGAGATAGAAAAAAGTCACTACTATACAAACCAGATCAATCTATTTCAGCAACACTTGACAAAAGCATGCCTCCCTTGGACCCAGGCAATCCCAATCCAAACACTTTCTTTGCTAATTACACTTAACCATGGCCTATTATTCTACAGTATTGAAAGCTATACAAGCACGATATGTTCAAACTGCTGTTAGGTTTATACCATGGCGTTCTATATTAACAGGCCTCTGCATAACGCAGCGACTTCGATTGACTGGAGGCCGGCTGACAATTAGATCATTTTAGTTTCAGTTTGAGCGAACTGCTGCGTACTGTGTACTCTTATGTTGTTGGCTTGAGAAATTCAAAGGAATCTTTTAATTTTACCTTTGGTTGGAATATCATTTAACTTATTTATTTGAAGAAGTAAGTATATTTGATTATTTTAGTTTGAGTCCATTCATTATTTTTATTTAAATTGTAAAAAGTAAACTTTGGTGCTTAAATTTACTCGCACAAAAAGATTTACTTAAAAGTTTAAAGCCTTAACATTTTTAAATTAAATTTTAATTCATTTTTGACATTTTCCCTCTTAAAGTTTGTTCAACATTTTTTGATTAAAGTTTAAAGAATTATTTATTGATAAAATGCAATTCTTTTTGAGTAATTTGTGTTATTTTAAGAAGCAAAGAAACAAAACAACGTTTAACAAATTTGAACAGAATTTAATTTAGTTTCTTCAAAGACATAAAGAAAACTATTTTTATTATAAAATGAATTAAAAATGTTTGTTTTTTTTTTCATAAATTCAATGTCATTACTTAATTTGATATTTATTTTTGATATCGCAAAAAAAAACATTGTTAGTATGAGTGAAAAAAAAACATAACGTCAACGAAATTAAAGTTTAATTTTCTCAAGTTTTTAACCATGATAAAAAATTAGCATAAGTCAACATTTTTCTATTAAAAGTTTAAGTTTGAATAATAAATTTGAATAAAATTTTAATAGAGAAATGTTAATGAACCTTTCTCTATTAAAACTTTATCCAACATTTCCATTAAGTAAAAAAACAAACAAAACAAACGAATTTCTTTGCGCTTTTGTTTCCGAAGTTAAAGTTAAAATGATTATTTTTACTACATTAGTTACCATTTGGTGAACTGTAAGTATTTTTTTACTTATTAGAATTAAAGAAAAAAATAACAATAATAACATTCAACTTCAAATTGAATTTTTTAATTTCTAGTTTAATGGCACTATGCAACTATTACTATGTTTTGTTTGATTAAAAACAGTTTTATTGTTGATAATTAAACGATTAATAATATTGTGCAAAACTGCAAACCTGACAGTATTCTTCAAACAAAACCATACCCCACCACCATTTTTTTTTAAATTAAGAAGTGGATTCTCAAGCTGAAGGCAACTCTCTAAAATTTTTGGTTTTAATTAATTGTGTGTATTTGGGCAGGGTGCGTGGATAAAAGCTGTAATTAAGAGTATAATTAATTTAGCTTGAAAATTTACTCCTAAATTGAAGTAGTAAGAGAAATATTTGTTAAAGATGTTTAATCTACCATTTCAGATACTACTTAATTCCTAGCCATGCCCCGGAAGTGCTGTGTGTTTGCTTGCAAAACAAATTACAGAAGCCAGCAAGACAAAACTATGTGTGGTGAGATTAATAAAATACCAGTTTATCGTTTTCCAAAAAACAAAGACGAGAGAGAGAGAGCAATGGATAAAATCAGTTCCAAATACCAATCTAAATGTTACTAACAATACTGTTATTTGTCAACAACATTGGCCTTCAAATTTTGATACCATAAAAGTTAATGGAAAATACGTCCAAAAAATCCACCATCTGTATGGCCAGGTGTGCCAAGTAGTCAAATACCAACACCCTCAGCTGTTCAAAGGAATATAAAAAAAACTTCCAGTACTGTTAGAAATCAAATTGCTGATGAACTTAATGATTTTTTAGAATTAGATAAAATTAATTATACAAATTTGAAAGAAAGTCTGCTTAACAACAAAAAAGACTTTATATGTCCAGTTGTAGCATTTTTGGATGAAAATATTTTAACTGTTCAATCATCAAAATCTATTGATGGTATTCCTCTCTTTATGTTGAAAATTTATAACAATTTGCGCTTTGAATCATTTCATTATGGAGTTAAGTGTTATATTAGCAGCCTGTCCAAAAATCGTATAAATACAGTTGATACTTGGTCAAAACTGGAAGAAATCATCCGATATTTAAATTCTATGGCTTTTGATCACAAGAAAAATATCCTGAGTCAACAATTTTTAGCAATGGCTCCCAAAATGGTTGGAATAAAATACAGCTCAGATATAGTTGTGCGTGCTTTTGGGTACTATGCAAGATCACGGACATTGTATAATGAATTAAGATATGATTTTCAATTACCCTCATTAGCAACATTAGGAAGGATGACGTCAAAAGTTTCAAAACTTAAAGAAAAATCTTTTTTGTTGTCTATATTTAATACACTTAATACCAGTAAAAAAGGGTGCATAATTCTCCATGATGAAGTATATATCAAAAAGATGTTGCTATATCATGGCAAACAACTATTTGGTAAATCAGTTGACAATCCATCTGTACTTGCTCAAACAGTACTTGGTATAATGTTGATATGTCTCAATGGGGGTCCAAATTTTCTTACAAAATTGATTCCAATTTCAAAATTAACATCCGCCTTTTTATTTGAACAAATTGAACAAATCACATCTGTACCAGCTAATGTAAAGGCTATTATATGTGATGGAAACCACGTAAATCAAGCTTTTTTTAAATTATATCCTACACTTCCTGAAAAACCTTGGTTAACTGAAGATAATAAACATTTGCTTTTTGATTATGTTCATCTGTTGAAAAATATTCGCAATTTGTGGCTGACAGAAAAAACAGGAGAACTAATCTTTGATGATGATGGAGTAAGTCGAGTTGCAAAATGGACACATCTTAAACAGTTATATCATTTTGAATCTGAAAGACTAGTCAAACTTTCAGATTTAAATGAAATTTCCATTGCTCCAAAGCCAATAGAAAGACAATGGGTTTCTACTTGCCCCAGAGGGCTTTCTGAAAAAACATATAATGCACTTCTCACTCAGTCTGAAATAAGTGCAGGTAAGAATGATACTGCCCTCTTCATAAACAAGGTTTTGACATGGTGGAAAATTTTAAATGTTAAATCCCTTCAAATTGATAAATTACATAATGATCCTCTACAAGCTGGAATCAGATCTCCAAATGACACCCGACTTGATTTTATCATTGAATTTGGTAAAATGGCTCTTAATATGGCTGGCAGTCAAAGTAATCGTAAAAAGCAATTATCCCAAAACACTGCTACTGCCATACATCATACTTGCAATGGAATTGTTAGTTTATGTCGACACCTTTTAGCTACAAGTCATAAATATGTACTACTTGGGCAATTTTCAACTGATCCATTAGAAAAAGAATTTGGTAAACTTTGCCAAGGATCAGGTGGCACCTACTTTATAAATGTTCAACAATGTATTGAAAAGCTGCATATTAAGCAGACATCTTTACTTTTAAATCAAAATGTAAATATTGATGAATTTGATGTTAATCCAGGTCACCAATGTACATCTTGTGATTATAAACTTTGTGAGGAACGTTCAGAAATATTTGACAATCTGGAAAATTTAGAACCATCTCTTTCCAATGAAATAAAAATGGCTCTTGTGTACATAGCTGGATATATTACAAGAAATGATAATCAACCCAGTGAATGTGAAACCCATTTTTATTATGAAAAGTATGGAAAATATACCAAATTAATTGACCGTGGAAAACTAAAAGTTCCTTCTGACCACACTTGTCAATGGTTATTTTTTTGTTTCATCCTTTTCCATACAATAAAGGAAAAGGTTTGCTATAAATCATTAAGTAACATTTTTATGCTTATTTCTGAGTTTCATTTTTTCAACATGGAGAAAAAGCATGCTTCTATTTTTGTAAATATAGTTTTTAAAAACTTTTGCAAACATGGCACACCTAGATCAGAAAAAGAACCAGCTCTAAAAGTTTTGAAACTTTCCTAGAATGATTTTGTTTTATTTGTCTATATTTCTGCGATGATTGATTGTTATGTACACACTTCGGCTGATGTCTTCCAGCCTTCTCGGGTTCTGTTTGTCAAACCCAGTAACTGTAATGTAAATTTAAACCAAAGTCTTTATTCACTCACAGGGAATAGATTGAATAAAGGATTCAGTGACACCTGTAAATAATATAAATTTCTGATTCAATATATCTTTTACCAGAAATCATAATTACCCCTTTGTGTTGTTTAATAATTATCAGTGTTCATAGCAAAAATACATATTTTCATTTATTTATCTTTCAACACATCCTATTATCCTCAGGTGTGAATAAAAATGTTATTCTAAGTATTTCATAAAGTGGTTGACTTCATTTTCTTCTAAAATTTCTGAAAATCCTACATTTTTCAATAGGCCTCCAGTTCTGGCTCTCAGTTGCGCCATGACTTGGCCTGGAGTATAGAACACCATGGTTTATACACATTTAATTTAAAGATTTGGTTTGCAAACTTCTAAATTATAATTCAAACCTTGGTTTAAAACAGAAACAAGTCACTATCAGTCAATATACAAACTAATAGCAGTTAATTGAAAAAATTTCAGATTATGTGATCTGGCAGATTGGAGCAGTATAACCTTTATTTTAATCAGGACCAAAAGGAAAAATTTCAAGCAATACAAAGAAAACTTATCCTGAAGTTTAGTGGTTATATGATTATAAACCCATTTAAGTGCATTTGTGTGCATAGAGAAATTAGCAAATCAGAGATATTCACATTCATTTTGTCTTTAAAGTTACCCTCCTGAAGGAAGAGCTGTTTCCAATCTCTTTTGACATATGGCTCTTAAAGAAAATGAAATCTTAAGACATTGGGATAGCAAACATTTCCTTCCAAAATCTAAGCAAAGTATTAAGAAACAGAAAAATTTTGTTTGAAACAAAGGAAAGTGTACTGAACTGTTATGTAATATCAGTCCTCCTATATGGCAGTGAATGCTGGACAATCTCCTCACAGATGAAGAAGCGATTTGAAGCAACAGAAATGTGATTCTACAGAAGAATGCTGAGAATACCATGGACTGAACATGTGAGCGATGATGAAGTTTTAGAGAAAATAGAAACAAAAAGGACATTTATGCTTAACATCAGGAAAAGACAGTTGAAATTTCTAGGCCACATAATGAGGGAAGAGGGCTTGGAAATTTGATACTCACAGAACAGATTGAAGGCAAGAGTGACAGAGGAAAACAATGCATGACCTACCTAGTGAATTTGAGAAAATGGATGGCGGAGCAAGATTCAGGAGAGATAACCATAAGAGAACATTTATTAAGAGCTACAAAGGACAGGAGATTGTGGAGAGCCATTATCATCAACTTCCTGAAGGGGCATGGCACACAGAAGAAAAATGAGCTTGTGTAAATAGATGTTGGGACAAAGTTCAGGAGAGATAACCAAAAGACAACATTTATTAAGAGCAACAAAGGACAGTAAGTTGTGGAGAGCCATGATTGCCAATGTCCTGAAGGGAGATGGCACATAGAAGAATAAGTCAAACGTTAATAACATCTTTGATGAATTGACTATTTCATGTTTGCAGTGAGTAATAATACTAATATGAAGGTAAATAAGAAAAGAAATGAATTACCTCTCCAATAGGAGGATGAACAACCAGACATCGTGAATCATTAAAGTCTTCTTTGCGTACACACTGATGGAAACTGCATTGCTCCATAGTAACATGGCTACCAAAATCTGTAAGTACCACAGAAAATCACAGGTGAATTACAAGAAAGTTTTGATTCAATAGCAAATGGGCATCGCTCAACCAACAAGTCAACAATAATCAATCCAGTGTAGTGCTTGTCTTTACAGTAATAATTATATATATATATATATATATATATATATTGATTGATTGATTGATTGATCGAGTATGGATAAGAATCCAACAAAATGATAGAATAAAGTTAGAAACAGATCTTAATCTAACATGTTTCACTTTATTAAAGTTTCATCAGAGATCAAGTTAGAAATGAAAAAATGATAAAAAGCAAAGAGATGCAGATTATTGATATGTTGTGTTTGGCTATTTCTTATTGGTTAGATACATGTCACGTGTAATGAAGTAACAGATAATATTCAAATATGTGTAGCAAACATTCTTGACACAAGAAAAAGTAAGATGAATTTAAGTTATCTCTTCCAAATTCATAAAAATCAATATATATATATACAAAATACGCATGAGATATACTTTAATGAAATATCTAACCAAACAAAATTTTTCAAAACATCCTGCATGACTCATTAACCCTTACACACTTTAGCATACAGAATGTTTACTTATGTGACACTATTTGGGTTGCTGGTAATTAATAATCAAAATGGTGACTTGAAAACGAGATAATAAGGAATAACTTAGCATGAAAATTGTTAACCAATACCGGGAAAATAGGCTAATAGTAAGATTTTCCCAGAGAATTGAAATATGTACAATGGACCAAATGACTGCTTGAAAGCAATTCTTAGTTTGTGCGAACAAATCGGCTGTTGACAGCCAGTGACAACTAATGCCTGAATTTGACAAGAGAAGAATTGAGTTAAAGCTAAATGAATCCATTTCATGAGATATCAGAATGAAAAAACAAAATGAATTGAACACCTGCAGCTGAGCACTAAAAATTTCCCTGAGAAAGTGTCTCTTGGGTCAGAGGTGAGAGAACCAAATGTGGTATCAATTAACTTATGAGAAAAGTACATTTAAAAACATATTTTTTTATCAATCTCTGACCAAATGTTGGAGGTGATAGGTGCAGAAAAACGATCAAGGAAGGAAGATGGGCAGTCTGCACCTACTGAAGGGTAGCAGGCACAGAGGAGACATTAAGTAGGTTAAAGGAGCTACTCACTGGGGAGCAATAGTGAGAGATGATACTAAGAAAAGGTGAAGGCAGCTGGTGGAGAGCAATGTCTGCAACCCCCACCCCCACGAGAGAGGGAGAAATCCCCAAAATAATGAAACTAATTTAATTTCTCAAGACCCAAAATAATAGACTTTTGTTGGAAATCTGGGGATTCGCCGAAACCCAGCCAACTTCTTGCCCTGCACCAGTTTCTAGTTGGAGTCCATAAAAATGAATGCGTGAAAGCCATTCAGACAGTTGAGATAGTTGAGCTTGAGTTGAGTTCAGAAAGACAACCAGAGAGCTGAGAAGGGAAGCGATGGAGGTTGCCGAGAGATTCCACACTTCCTGGCAAGCACAAGAACCTCCAACTTCAGCCTTGAGCCAAACTTACCTAAACAGTAAAACAAATTTCGATAACTCTGCAAGCCAAAAACTTACCAACTTACCCAAGTGTTGCGTCCGATTTAGGAATCGGTTGGGTCAACAAACACCTGTATGCGAACACAACTACTAACGAACCCTTGTATGCAGAACTGATATAAAGATAGTAATTATTTTTTATATATATTTTGAGTGCTGTTTTTTTTTCCCAATTTTATTGTATGACTTTGCTTGACTTGGACCAGCCCAAAACAAAGAAAACTGCGATGAATCAATCTTGGCCTTCTTATAATCAAAATAATCACAACGTGGGGTAAGGTAGGTCAGGATCGAAGAGATCACTCCATTGATCAAACCAGGATCGGATTGAAGTGTTGTGAACCAGGATCAATCGAGGTGTTACATTTGGTTTGCTGTAAGCCAGGATCGAGTTGAAGTATTGCATTTGTTGCTGTGAACCAAGATCGACCCCAGGCTTACAGCGATGAAATGTTACACTTACATTTATTTGAATATTATCTGTTACTTCATCAAACCCAGAATTTTGTAAAACTAGTATATGTTCTTCTAATAAATTCTTGTACATAGCAGCATTAATTCTATTATGCAAGCATACAAGAAATGACATACCCAGACTTGAGAACATGTCAAAAACCGTCATACCACCCTGCCAAACTTGACTGTCTTCTTGGTGCACTTTGAACTCAACCTTTTGCCAATTCATCTTCTTACATACTATTTTCGATCAGAATCAAATACATTAATTTACTTTCATTACTGAAAAATACGCCGGACCACTGTTCTTCTGACCATAACATGTGCAAATTCCAGTTTTACTGCTTTGTTCTTTTTGCTTATGTGCGGCTTCTTCTGTGACCACCTTGCATAAAGACCTATTTCTTGCAAGCACCGAGACACAGTTTGTTGAGACATATTAATGTCATTTGAAATCTCTTGTGAAATTCCTGCTGCAGTTTGAAAACGGTCCTTCAATGCTAGGCATTGAACGATTCTGGTTTCTCTGGCCATTGTTTTTCTTGTTCTATCCACCTTATTTGGACTGGTTAAGCAACCAGTGTTTTTGTACAGTTTCAGAATTCGACTCACAATGCTTTTGGGACACTTCACCTGTTCAGCAATCTGGTCAATTGTGTGAATTTTTTTCGCAGTTTGACAACATCCGATCTTAGAGACTTGTCAACTTTTTGTCAGTTCGCCATGTTGGAAAATGACATAGTGATGATAAAAAATCTTTATCTTAACCTCACTGACCAGAAATTCGGATTGTGTGCATTATTCTCGCATGTTTCCCAATCTGTTCCTTAATTTTGGACCCCTGATATTTGAATAAAGAATTAAATGAAGCATAGCTTTCTCGGTACCATTCCAAATAACTTACAGATTTAAAGCACAACTGAACTGCCATTTGTCTACATTTAGTGAAAATTTCAGAAAAATTGGACTTATATTATTTGAGATATCAAAGTTTTAATTTTTGTTCCTTAATTTTGGATGCTATTGCTTTTGCAATCACCAAACCAGTATGTCTGATGATTGCAAAAGTGTGAAACCCATGGTCACAAATGCATATCCAAACAACTATATATATATATATATATACATACGTACGTACGTACATACATATATATATATATATACAAACTCCACAGTTTTGTAGACAAACCTTTTTGTAATCATTCAGTCCACTCATCAGAAGGTTTCATAAAGACATATAAGTATGTCTCCAAGAATTAAAGTGTTAAGCATTTACTATTCAAATTTACTATTCGTAATTATAACTCTATATAAGTTGACAATTCAATATTTACCTTATTAAATAACATATTCACAATTATTTTGGATAATTACTGACATTCAAATGATATATAAAAGTGCATATTTAAGCTATTATAGACTTTTTTTTTTATTATTAATAAGTAATTTTATATAAAATAGTTATAGATATAATATGAAAATTATGAGTAAGTGCTGAAAAATTCTCAGCCCAACCGAGACCCTTCCCTACCACCACCACCACCTTCCAATAAAAAATGATTTAGAGTAGTAGTGAGAGTTGAGAACTTTTCAGCCTTAACTTGTAAGAACAGAATTTACATTTAAAAATAAGTGAATGAACAAATGTAGGTTGAATAGTTAGACAATGGACTTGTGAAAAAATGCAATTAACTTTGTTTTATCACCTTTTGGATGGCTGTGTTCTCTGAGAGTAAGGTCTTCATTGAGGGCTAATTTGATTACAGGATTGCCACTAAGAAAACTCTTGACATTGATGTTTCCTGTGACATTCATACGGGATACAAGACCCTGGATGAATAAATAGAAGAAAAACATCAAATTCACAAAGAGAAGATTTGAGTCAGTCAAGAGAACAAAATATTCAAAATCCCAAAACATACAAATATAACCAATCATTAAATTTGTTGAAATTATGCATAAAAATTCCCACACATTATAACTACAAATTGTAACTGAAATAAAGATAAGATAGAAGAATTTTGAATAAGAAAAATTTTGATTCTCATCAAACTGTTAATAAATTTGCTGTTAGACCTGTTATGTGTAACACCTTGCTTAAGACGGTTCATAATAATCTCCTGGAGAGTGACTCATTGTGCTTTCTTGGTCTAATGCTTTCCACTGGCATGAAGTAGAACGATTATATTGAATCAATTGCTAGGTCTGCTGCTAGGAAAGTTGGTTCACTGTATCACGCTAGACGATTTTTCTTGACAGAATCTATCTTACACCTTTATAAGTCTACTATTCATCTATGCATTAAATATTGCCTCCACACCTGGTCTGGTGCGTCTGCTATGCAGAAATTCTTGATAAAATACAAAGAAGACTGTACAATGTTATTGGTCTTGACCTGGCATCTTGGCTTCAGTCATTTTTCCACTGCCATAATGTAGCCTCCTTGTGCCTTTTCTATAAATATTTTCATGGTATTTTTTCTGATGAGCTTTCCTCTTTGGTACCTTGACTTTATGAATTTAAGTGCAGTACTACATTGGCAGCTAGGTCTCATCCTTTTACAGTTGAAATTGCTACATGGAACCATAAGTTCTATGCTAATAGTTTGCAATTTGTGGGACTCTCTTCCGGCTTCTTACTTTCCAGTAAAATTTGATCTTCAAAAATGTTAATTCAGTGTCAATCGTCATATTCTGTCCCTTAATTCCTCTTCTTTTATTGATCTCTCTCCATAATAATAATTTTTCTAAGATTCTTTCTCACTCAGTATCCCCTTGTGACTTAGTGGCTTTATCATCTTCCTTGGGGTGAAATGATTAAAAAAAAAACATAATAAAAATAAAACTTAGTCTGAAGTCAGGTGGTTAGATACACCTATTTAAGTACGTTTGTGTTTAAAGAGAAACTAACAAATTAGAAATATTTATACACTTTGTATTTCATATATTTAAAAATCATAATTTGTAAATTCATATGATTTAAATCTTGTCTTTTTAAAATCCCTACACACATATAAAATCAATATTCACTTACATCAGTATTAACAACAGCAACCATCTTTTCAATGACATCGACAAAGATTTCATTTTTACGGTTTTCCTGCACAAGAAAAAAAATGATTGAAAGTAGGTTTTTTTTTAAGAAATCATACAAAAAATAAATCCTTGAACAGATTAAGAGATAGATCTAGTTTAAAATAATAATTATTATATATATATATATATATATGGCCAGATACTCTACGACAGCCAACCAATTCCTATCACAATCACCTGCTCAGGCACATTTTGTGTTTTTTCAATACCCATAGAGCCCACCTGTGGTTTATTCTGCAACTATGCTAGGTGGCCCTTAGTTATAGTTTCTGAGAGAGAGAGCATATAATCTGGCATGGTCAGAAATTTAAACAAGGCCAGTATACTCAAACTCTCTGTCATGTTGATTTTGTGCTAGCACAAGCATCAACAGCTTCTGAACAGTATCATCTATCCCAATTTTGCATACAGAACTTGGGTCAACCCAGTGGTGGTATGGTTTACTGGCCCTTTCCAATGGTACCGCACACTGGGATCATATCCCCAGACTGATAACGTCAAAAAGTCACCACCTTCCTGACAAATCAACTATAGTGAAATTTGAACCTGGATCTCAAAATTGGAAAGCAAATTTTTAACCACTCACTTACGTACGTACATATTTATATATATATATATATATATATATATACATACATACATACATACATACATGAACACACACACACACAGTGTAGGATTGGTGTATATGGAATAAATTCCAATAACTAAAAATACTATTCTTAAAAGAGTGCTCAATACAGAGTCGAGCAAATATAATTTATTAGAAAATTATAACATAAATATGTTATAAAATCATTACAAAAATAGCCATTTTGTTTCAACACTTCTGGTGTCTTCCTATCAAGTGATGGTGTTGAATGTAGAGTTTTAAAAGGTTCAAATCAACCAAACACCCCTCGCTAGGGGAAACACTGTTACATAAGCTACAATGACCAATCAAAATACAAGTATATGAAAATTCAAAACTTGACAATGAACCTTGGTTATAATTATTAATGCCTTAGGCTAAAATAGAAATCATTTCAACTGATTAATATTAAATTTTACTATAAAATTGAGAATTAAAAATTACCAAATATATATATATATATATATATATATATATATATAACAGATTTTGCCAACTTCTGACTAAGTTCTTTTCTGTCATAATTACAGTTGGTAAACTTTACAAAGTTCATTTTTAAAACTTTTTCTTTAAGGAAAGAAATGATCTTTAGAAAGTTTACCAATTTGAAAATCTTTTGGAAAGTTTAGCAGTTCTAGAGAAGATATATCCTAGGTAGAATTGCATAAAAGCAGTTACTGTTAGGAGTTTGAAATGAGCTACACTTTATTAACCAATGTAAACATTGTGAATAAAATAGTGGGAGGGGAACATCCTCTTAGAAAGGTAAAACAGAAGTAAACGCATGGCCTTGTGCCACACTTGCATGAATTTACAAAAACATCAACATTTTAAGACAAGTAGAAAGAAACATGTAATAAAAAGATCTCATGCTAGACTTGCATGAAAGTACAAACATGAAAAAGAAGTACATTTAAACAAAATGAAACAAGAAAAACAATGAACTTATCTCGTAATAAAAGTTCTTTTCCGCTAATGTCTCTTATATCTACTTCTTTTTTTAATCTCTTTTTTTTTTTTTCCTCTTCTATCTCTTTTTACAAGCGTCTCCTTTTGAGGTCTTTTCTTACTTTCTCTCTTTCTCTTTTTATCCTGTCTAGAGGCTTGGGTGACGATTAAGTTGGAACTGCTTTCTCTCTTTCTCGTTCATCTCGGTGTGGCGGCATTCTCCTTTGAGATCTTTTCTTCCTTTCTTTCCTTTTCCCATAAGTATCTCCTTTTGAGATCTTTTCTCACTTTCTTCTTTTCTTTTTCTATAAGCGTCTGGTCTCGGGATTTGGGTGATGTATAAGTTGAAGTTGTCTTCTATCTCTCTTTCGTCCCGATGTAGTGGCATTCCATGTATGTCATAGTTTATTTCCCAGAATCCAAACATTTCTTTCGCATTCATCATGCTGCCGATTAGTCATCCATCCAGTTCAAAGAGGGACTTTTTCTTTTTTCTGCATAACCAACCAAAACTTTTGCGTTCATAGCCAACATGTTCCTTCAGCCCAGAGGCCTGGACAAAACTCTCGTATTTTTGCAAACACATCCATCCGGCCTGAAGGCCTGGACAAGACTAACTTTTTCGTTTCACTATTCGTTTCTTATTTCTTTCTTGTCACATGGTCAATTTTCAAATGCAAACTTTTTCCCATTGCAGGCGAAATGAGGTCATTGACCCCTTCTCTCAACTGTGGGGTCAAAAAGAGTTTACTTTAACGTGTTTCAACTTTTCCTATCTGGAATCTCTCCGTGTAAATCATGCTGTCAACATGTTGACCAAAAGAGAAAGAAAGGGTACCTATTGGATAATTTTTGTTGCCACTAATTCTACCTTATTTCTTTGGGTTTCCTATCCTTACATTTTCCACAAGTACTGGGCTCTTTATTTTAGAATGCTTCTAAAATATAAGCAATGGTATAGTTTTTATAATAAATTCAGGTGGGGGTTATAAACTGAATGGACCAACGAAACGCCTGTACAAGATGCTGTGAAGCCCGGCCATTTCCGAAAGAAAAGGAACCCAGGAAAATTGCCGGCTGACCAAAATATTGTTTTAGCATAAGAATTCTCGCTTCATCAAATTAGAACTCTGTGTGGAGATATCAACTCGACTGACAGATAAGTTGATTTCTTGGCTTGATCTTTTCATGTATATGTATGTATTCGCTCGTACCTTCTGTTCTTTCAGGATCCCTTTCCCTTTTCTTAAATGAATTTTCTTTATCTTTCTTTACCTGTTTATGTATTTATAAATAAATGTTTTATTTTGGAATCCATCGTCTTGTGCCTGTTTTTCGCTGACTCCCGTATGTCACATCTATCCCTGAGTAAAGACTGAGAAAAGATCCCACGTTTTCCTTTTTTTAAAACCTGTGGTTCACCTATATGCTATATATATATTGCCAATGATGTGGATGATTTGCTCACCTGTTCAGCAGCAGTTCGGACCACAGGTTTGCTTGAGGCAGAACTTGGAGCCACTCTTGTTTCAATTCCAAACTGTTAAATAGAATACATAAAAATATACTCCAGATTACACACACACACACACACACATATATATATAAAATGAAATGGACTAAGTCCGACAATTATTTAACATATTTTCTGTTTATACGCTGTTTTAATAGATACAATTTATATAGGTAAATGCTCTATTTTTTAATCAAACAGTATTAATTACATTTACTGGCTTGAATGTTCAAGAAATTTCATGGAACATTCAGGCCTTTAAATGTAATTAATACTGTTTAATTAAAAGACAGAGCATTTACTTAAATAAATTTTATCTATTAAAATAATGTATAAACAGAAAATATATTTAATATATGTGTATATATATATATAAAATCTTAAACTTATAATAAAATGTATTATAATTTAAATAAAATGTTTTTTCTTTTTCCAGATTTTGATAGAAATATCTACTCTATAAATACTAAAGTTTATAATTTTTATAATAAAAAATGTAACCTATTGTTGGTTCACAAATATCTTACCAGTCTTGATGCTATTTCCTCTGCTGGGGAACGATTAGCCAGCACCAAGACAGGATCAGACTGAATGTATGGCTTGATTTTGTCTGTGGTTGCCAGTTGAATGTAACCAAATTCCTGAAAGAGAGTTGAGAAAAATACAAATATTTGGATCCAAGTATGAACTAACATAAATCGCTGAAGCCATTACAATATACTTTAGCTTAGATTAATATAATTACAATTTCTCACAAACTATCTTTTGTCTAGTTCTGATCAAAGAGGGAAAATAAAATCAGAAAGAACAAATTTGATTCAATAAGACTTTATTCTTGGTGAGGCATGAAACACACACCAAAACTATAACCATAAAATATTTTTATCAAAGGAGGTAGTGTCTACATTTTATGGAAGAGAACAGACCAAACAAAATTAAAAATTGCTAGCTAATTAGGAAAAATTGTAAACATATCTAGTGAAGCAAGACTTTATATTAAGCGAATACAAAAGATCTCAGATTTTATCAGAATATTAGGGAAATCTTAGCAGTTTCTTTGACATATACTCATCTCTTCAGTCAGTCTGGTATGTCCTTTACAAATCTTAAGATAGATTCTGAAACCAGAAAAATGTTGATTGAATGGTGCCTTGTTTGCTCTTTTTGTATGAGTGACCTTTTGGTTTCATGCTCGTCCTTGTAAATAGCACTGCATTATGACATATCAGTGATGGGCCGTGATATTTTAGAATTATGACCTAACCCTATATACAAAATAAAAAAACAGAAATTTTTTGGAATACCTTTTTGTTTAGGCTAAGAACTTTTCAGCAGCCTATAGCTACACACACACACACACACACATATATATATATATATGAAGAAATACAGTTTTAAGGTGTCCTATATTTATTGGATAAAGTGCTCAATATCAGAGATAGAGTGTATGTAAATATAAATATAAAAGTGAACATTGATGTCAACACTCAGTGGCAACAGGCTGTTTCATGCTAGACACAACCGTCAGGTGGCCTAACGATTGTATCTAGCATGTAACAGCCTGTCGCCACTGAGTGTTGACTTCAATGTTCACTTTTATATATATATATATATATACATACATACATACATACACACACGTTTCATTAAAAATGACTGACAACGTACTGTGGTTAAGCTTTTTATTTAATTTTTTTTTGAGGTTGTACAAGTTTTTTCTTTTTTAGTTATAAAATGGGTAAAAACTGTATGAAAGTTCTGTATATGTGAGTGCTTTTGACTATTCTTTTAATGGTTATCAAGGGTGTTTTTTATTTTAACTGAATGTGTAGATTTTTATATATGTATCTAGAGTTATAGGAATTTTTTTAACACATACAGCCAGCACATTGTGACTGTGTTCATAGTTGATGTTATTGAGTGTTGGCTTTTTCTTTTTTATTATCATTGTTTCTATTATTTTTAACCATTTTTTACATTCCCGTAACTTTAGATACATGAAACAGGCTGTTGCCTTTGGATGTTGACTTCAGTCTTCACTTCTATATTTACATATGCTCTATCCCTGATATTGAGCACTTTAACCCATAAATATAGCATACCTTAAAACTATATATATATATATATATATATATATATATATATATATAGTTAATGACAAAATTATTTGTATACCCATCAATTTTGAATATTTTTATCCATTTCTCAGTATCTAATGACCATATGATGCCAGGTATTTTATATGTTAATAAGCACAAAAAAAAAAGGAATATAAAACTAAATTTTCAGAACAATAGGTTAAATACAACTAATTTGACAGGCGAATAATGCAAAATAAGAAAAGACAAAATTATTCGTACAGTAGAAAATATCATTTTAAATTTAATGATTCATGTAAGTAATTTACATAATTATTTTATTGGTCAAGCCTTCTAGACTATTTATTTAGTAGAATATTTGTGACAATTTCAGCAGATAACATCACATGATGCATAGTGTCACCATTGTTATTCTTACGTTAACAACACGATATGGAAGACAAAGTTGCTTAGCGTTGACTTGAGACAGGGAATTATTAACTTCCACAAATCGGGAAATAGTTACAGTACTATTTCAAACCAATTAGCTATCTCTAGATCTACTGTACAGTCCGTTATAAAGAAGTTTACACAGTTTGGAGTGATGACACAAAAATTGAGCTTTTTGGACATTATGATGTACAGAAAATTTGGTGCAAGAAAGGTGAGGCTTTCCTCCCAAAGAACACAGTGGCAACATTAAAACATGGAGGTGGCTTGATGATGTTTTGGGGTTGTTTTAGCTCAAGAGAAACTGGACAATTAATTGCAATAAGAGGAATAATGGAATCTGCAGACTATATTAAAATTCTGGATGAGAATTTATCAGTGCAAAAGCTTCATCTAGGTTGGCTATTTACTTTCCAGCAAGATAATGATACCAAACATACATATAATCAGTGACTGCTTGGCTTTAGAAAAAGAAGATTACAGTTATGCTATGGTCTTCAATGAGTCCTGACTTGAACCTTATTGAAAATCTATGCCAAGAATTGAAAGTTAGAATAAATCGTCAATCACCAAAAAATATATATATAGGAAAACTATATATCAAAAACAATTTTGGGGAAATCCATGATAAAACCACTCAGTCAATGCATTAATTTCACACTGTAATGAGTCTGACCATAATTTTGATTTAAAAAATGCTACTTTATTTAAAAGAGAAAGCAATTTACTAAGACAAAAATCTATAGAAAGCACTTTAATTATTAGATTATCCACAGTAAATTTACATATAGATTCTTTCACCTTTCTTGGGAGATCTTATCACAATGTTGGATATTTAATTAAAAAAAAGTGATCAAAGTATAAACAAAAAGGAAAAGAACCTGAATGAAAAAGGCTAGAGTATATATCCAAAACATGTATTTAAAAAAAATATCTCAAATTCTCAGCACCCCTTCATTGTCATGCACATGTGTTGTCATGTCAACATAAACATCACTTTAGTCAAATCAAATACTCAAAGACAAAACATGTCATGCAAAAACGTTTTCCACTTTGACATAGATTACCCTAAAATATATATAGATATATAAAAACCTGCTTACCACAATTTCATTCAGGATTTCATAAATCAACAGAATATTTGCCCGAATTGCATCTTCATTGACGATACCACAAAAATCTTTGCAAATGTGAAAAAACCTACCAAGCAAAAAAAATTAAAATAAACAACAAAACCTATAAACTTTTTCAACAAAAATTAAAGTTGGTCCTTTAGTTTGGATATACTGATCAGTGGGTATTCAATCACTAAGAGATTTTGGCACAAACTGTCACACATCTCATGTTCAAATTATGACATTGATTCCTATGTAATAGGCATATCATACAAAACAAGTCATTTTGAAGTAGACTGTCAAAGTCTTTAATTATTAGGTTATAATATCTCATTTTTAAAAGGATAAAAAAATGGATACAAATTTAAATGACATAATTGCCATCATTACCAATTATGGTGTTCCAACATAGAAGCAATTTATGTATTCCCAGCTGATAAAACTTTTAAATGGTTATATGAAAAAAAGTAGCTGAGAGATCTGAATTAATGTCTTCCTTATTTCTGATTATCCTGGCATTAAGACAAATTTGAAAAGATTAAATCTGATGACTGTGATGATGTAACCATAAGTTCTATGCTAACCATTTATTCTATTGCACCTCTCGCTTGTAGAACTCTCTTCCGGATTCTTGCTTCCCAGTCAACTTTGATCTTCAAAAATTTAAATGCAGTGTCAATCATTATTTTCTGTCTTCTTAATTCTTCTTCTTTTATTGTCCTCTCTCCTTAACAGTAGTTTTTTCTCATATTCTCTAACACTCAATAACCTCTTATGTCCTAGTGGCTTTATTGCCTTGCTTGGGGTAAAATGAATAAAAAAAACTTCCCAGCCTCATGACTATTTTTTCTTGATGTTGATTTGCTGAGTGAGGCTTTGCAAGAAGATTAGCCATTTGCTGATCACTAAAGCTGCACATTTCTAGTAAAATGCACAAATGACATCCACAATGATGGTTTCTCTGTGATCCAGTATTACGATGATTATTTTATATCACACCTACATTGTATGTGAAAAGGAACAGGAACTGGCTTGTAACATTCAATACCTCAAGACCAAATTGGAACTCAAGTTTACCCCAGACTTCAAGTAGAACTCACATATATAATCCATTGCTAAAGAATCTGGAAAAATGGTTGGCTCCAGAAAGTATCTGACATCACTTGCCATGCTCTATAAGAGTCAGATCAGTACAAAAATGGAGTATTGCTGCCCAGTCCTCAATTGTTTGTCTGGATAGAGTTCAAAAGCACCTATTCTGCCTTGTGGGTGATGAATTATTTTCCACCCTACAATCCCTTTCCCACAGGCAAAACGTTGCAAGCTTCTCACTATTCTTATTGCTATTTCTATGGCAAATGTTCTGACAAGATACATTTCTTTATTCCACCAGCAGTTTAGAGCTTTACAGCTAAGATCCACTATGCCATGTACACATGGTCGAATCATCTTTATTCCCTTTATATTCCATTAATAAGAAGGAAGTTCCATTCGGACAGATATCTTCTTCTCTAGAACTGATAATTTGTGTAACAAATTCCCAATAGGATGTTTTCCTGACCACAACAACCCTAAACACTTTGAGTCTAGGATTAACCATACATAACCTACATAACCTCATAAACTGCACTTCTTACCTCCTCTACTGACATCATCATTCAGTACCCCTCTAACTTGAGTCGCTCTTGGGCCTTGTATTGGATGAATTAATCGATTTGTTCTTTTATGGCTTATCAATCTTTTTCAGGTTATTTAAAGCTAGAAAATGTTTTTTTTAGATTGAAAGCATTTTTTGGAGATAATAATGATTTCACTGATACAAGTCCTACTAATTAACCTATAGCTTGGAGGAGAAGTGGTGGATTCATACCTTTCTCAAGGATATTCACACATAAGTAAATATAACAAACCCTATTGGTATGAGAAATTGGCTGTCTGATCTCCAATTCTGAACCATTATCCATTACACCAACTGTATATATATGCTTACAATAATGATTATCAATGTGGAAAATGTGATCAGTCAGGCAAATTCCCACCTGGTCAGTTGTGTTCCCTTTTGCACAAATCTCATAACAGCGGAGACTGTGCTCTTTAGTCTTGAGTGACAGCCAGTCTCGAAGAAGGAATACCTTGAACCATGGAAAAGGCAACAGGAAACCAGACTACTTTATTCCCCAAGAAGTCATCACAATTGTGACATAATAAAAAAAGGAATCTGGAGAGAGCCATGAGCGCCTATGTCCCTTTAAGACATAGCATTTAAAAAACAAAAAATATCCTGCTACACAAGGATGAAAGCCATACAAACAAGTTGTAAAATTTGCTTAACCCAGCATTAGTCACATGGTGGTGTTTTGTTACCCCAACATGTTTAAATTACTCATAATTCCTAGTTGGCAACTTGTTGCTTTTGCTCTCTCTCCCTACTCTCCTGTCTTAGTGAGGGTGTGTAGCATGTGGTGTATCTCAGTTGATATGGGAGACAGATGACTATCCATTTTCAGAAATCTGAGGTGACTAACACAGGTTTTTAAAGATATCTACACAAAGTACAAGACCCATTGTGGAATATATTTTATACAAATCTATATATCAGACTAATAATAGTGTGCAATAAAATGGTAACATGGAAAAAAACTATACAGTATAGTTCTTATAAGTACATCCGTAGAAGGAATTTCTTCAGACTAATAATGGTTTTATTGATGGAGTTTTCTATACACATTGGTGCAATGGGTAAATTGTCTGTATTTTATATTTTTAATTGCATGTATGCACATTGTAACAAAAAGATCACCATGACGCAATTGACTGTCAGAAATTTGGAAATAGCATGCTGTACTGCTTGGCAATCATGCTGGTAGCTCTAATATAAAAATTTCAGAGTGTTTGGGTATCAATCTGAGGACAGTGCAGCAGATTTGGAAAGAGTTGGATGAGTCTAATGGTGATTACAAAGGTACAGCAACTCAGAAAACTCACTCTGATTGTTCTGATAAGAAAAGAACTCCCGAATTCATTGGTGAGGGCCTCAGACACATCATGGGGGCCTATATCAAGTACTTTGAGGAGGTAGTGCTACCCTAGGTCAAGAGGGTGGCTACTGGAAAACCCTATGTCTAGCAACAAGACTCTGCACCATGCCACACAAGCAGGAGAATCCAGTCATGGCTCTCAGACAATTTCTGTGACTACATCACCCCATCATCTGGTCACCTAACTCCCAGACTCCAACCCCCTTGATTATATGTTCACGGCACAGTTGAGTAAGAGAACAACAAAACTCTTTGTAACATTGAAGATGAACTGAAGCAAGGATTATAGTTAATCTTTACCTAAACTGTTCTTTGTGCTGTTTTCCCATACGAAAATGTATTTTGATGAATAAGAAAAAAATCAAAATGATATCCACTTTGTTCTATGATTATATGCCAACATCACTGTTTATTCCATTTTTAAAAAACTCTTCATTTTTGCCTTAATAAACTATTCAAATGTTTTGACTAGTTCTTCAATATAAGAGAATGATCTATTGCATGTGGAAAGCTCAAAGTGTTTAAATAAGCATTAATCTGTGGGAGAGACAGCTGGCGATGGTCCAAAATCTCCTGACCAAGGCTGTACAATTTTTGAACAACAGGCCGTGAAGTGTTAAGGCATGCATTACCATAGAGAAGAATTGAGCCATCTCTATTCACTAGTCTAAGTTATTCCTTTATGACATGTGAGATGTTTTAAGTTCTGAAATTTTTCTGTTATTTGAGATTTTCTCTAACCAATGCACTCAATTGACCATTTTTTTTTATGATTGAATTATGTCTCCCTCTCAATTCATTTTCAAGGATCTCATCTCTTGAACGAAATTTCTGAAATCATCTCTGTATAATTCTGACATTAAAAATACCACTGCTGAATGCCAAGCCAATGTTCATTGAGTTTTTGTGGCAATGTGGCCTAATTTGAACTCACATAATATGAGCAGTTAACATTGTTATTTTCTGGAAGTTAAAATGAATATTTTTTTATGAAAGAAAAATAGCAAAAAGATTAGTAAGAAATAAGCACTAAAGTAATGATTTATGCCAAGAAACTTTTGTCATTTTTTTTTTAAGAGTCAGTAAGCAAAATATGTCAATTCCTATGGGACAACCAAATGTCACAAGTCATTCATTCTTGCATTAAAACTTCAAATAGTTATTATTTACCAAATTCAATATTATCTGCACTCCTGTACTTTCTGTATTTTGACATTTAGACCAGTTTAAATGTGTTAGAGTAATATTAAATACTATCTTAAGAGATACATTATGTGCAGAGTTTTTAAGCTAGCTCCTGTGGAGGGCCAATTGGGCCTCCAGATGAAAACTAGAGGGACCTCTAGTTCAGCTTAGAAAACAGCAATAATAATTTTGAAGAAATAACATTAAATTCCTCAATTCATTCCATGGAACTTGAAAACCTCACTTTAACTCTGATACGGGCTACAAGTTCAATTCTAGCCAAAAGACCAATTTGGGCCGAAATTCCAATTCAAGCCAAATATTGAGTTCTTCAAATCACAAACTCTGCAGAACTTTAAAACTTCACATCACAAAACCTCTTACTTTAAATCTGATTCCTTGCCATTTTAAAGAAATAAAATTGATTTTTAAATTGAATTTAATACAAATTTTTTTAAATTCACAAAGTTTTTGTATTACTTTAAACTCAATGTAAATTAAAAACTTTTAAAATCACTAATTTTTTTCAGTTATTTTAAAATTTGAATTTTTAACTGTTCCCTCCTCATCTGGACATAAATCCCAATGCTGGATATTCAAGCACCGGATGAAGGTCAGATTTTCAGCCCAAGGATCATCCTAATTCCAAAAAGGTATAATATGTCTATGTAGAGCAAGTGCATCCTGAGTTAGAAGGGTTTCAGACACATGGACAGATAGACAGAATTTACAGTTTATTTATTTAGAAGATTGCATTAAAATATTCAAAATATCCAAGAATTCATTTTCATTATATTTTTCTCTATTTTTAAATAATTCTAAATTTTTTTTAAATTTTAGGAAGATTTATTTTGAATACATTTCAAGGAAATGAACAGAAATTTTTTTTAAAAAAATGGAAAGAACCAAAAATATAAATAAATAAAAGATAAATTCTTCAAACATTTTATCCACCAAGCATTAAAACAATTTTTTTTCTAACCGGGTAAGGAACTCCACCAAAAAGATAGGGGATATTTCACAGGAGGTCACCACCATAATGTAGAGTCCATTTCGTTTGATATGACAGTAGGTCAAGTTATCCTGGACCTGGAAAATAAAAAATAAAAATTAATGCTAATGTAGTCAAACTAGAACATATGGGAATTACACAATGTATTTTAAGAACAAAACATATTTCATATATTTTAATAAGCGAGAAAACCTCTTATGCTTTAGTTTAAAATGGTTGCTTCCTATTTACAAACTCATATAATAGTGGAGTTAGGGTTAATGGCTCAGATTGAGGAATCAGAGAGCTGAGTTTGAATTCCACTTGGATCCATTACATTTACTTACATGTTAATACCCTTGGGAAAAGTATGAATCCTCCTCTTCTCCCCTCCCCCAGCTATGGGTAAATAGCAGCACAGACTGGATTCTATAGCTTTGGGTGGGCAACCAGTCTAGAAGGAGGAAAAACTCTGAATTCAATACTAGCTTAGAGAGGGTTGGGCTCAATCAGGCTATCTTGCCCAAGAAACACCACTTCTACTCTGCCTGCAGTACACATGGTGCCTCTATGACCCTACGGGTCACGGGATAAAAAAAAAAACATTAATTATAATAACTGGCCAAAAGACAAAAGAAAAATATTCCTTTACATTCAACCAGATTACTTTATCTATATATTTATAAAAGCTGGTACCTGGTACTTTTTAATGCACAAATATTACAGTGACTACCTGTTAATTTAGCTTTCATTATGTGATGAAAGCCTGCTTAAATTTATGAGTGTCTTATGGGATAGCTAAAGTCTGGATGACCAAAAATAAGAAAACCTGATATTACCCACAATCGCAAAAGTATATTGCCAACATAAAAACACTGTCAGATGACAGGTAACCTTTAAGTGTTACTTATAATGCTCTGGCTGTAAAGAAAAAATAGTGGGTAGGGCAATACAAAGTTGTATGCAGATAAGTATTAGATGCAGTAAGTATTTGCCTAACTTGGGGAAAGTTTGGCCTTCAATGTCATAGTTGGAGTTTTTTTTCTCCCATATTCAATTAGAATCTTTAATAGATCTATGAGTAGTATGGTACTAGTGACAGGCTTTGGTGTAGAGTGAAATTCTTTAAAGAACAAAGAAGTAAATATGTTTTAGTGTCTAAATGTTTTAGTTATAAAGTTGGCCTTAAATTTTTATATTATAACATATATAATAGCCTAATTCAGTAATACTTGCACTGAAAACTATTATATTTTATTTTCAATGCAAATCATATACAATCAATGCTGAAACTGGCTAAAATTGTAAAATTTGAAATTTAAATCATTAATTCCTACTTTTAATTGCTAATGTTATTAGGGTGAGTTTAATTGCTTTATAGTTCATTTACATTCTTGTACTAAGACCAAGTACTAAGTATTGGTGGCAAAGTTCCATCATTTTACAGTTAAAATGGCTTGATGTAACCATAAATTCTATTCTAACAGTTTCTTATCTTGCACTTCTCACTAGTTGAACTCATTTCCAGCTTCTTGCTTTCCAGTCAACTTTGATTTTCAAAAATTTAAATGCAATGTCAATTGTTATCATTTGTCTTCTTTATTCCTATTCTTTTATTCTTCTATTTAATAATGATTTTTTTCTCCTATTCTCTCACACTCAGTAACACCTTGCATCTTAGTGGCTTTATTGCCTTGCTTGAGGTGAAATGATTTCAAAAAACAAAAAAATCCAATACTCACCAAGAATAAACTCTTAAAAATTCTTTTACAAAGGAAGACAAAAAAATATATCCTTCCTTCCTATTCTTTAGATCAGTTTTCCAACTTGGTGTGTCATGATACTTTAGTATAATTATCTGTTATATCTTGAATCATCAGCTAAATTTTTCAGTCAATTATTTTTTATATACATCTTGAATTATATACTTAGCTTGGCTAACAAAAGTATGCGTCATCAAAAATGTTATCTTCAAAATGTATGTTGCTAATGCAAGAAAATTTGGAGCTTTAGCTTAAAATGGCAAGTTCCCAGTGTTCTAAAACATCAAATTCTATGTTCTTCAATGACAGTAAATTTCAATTTTTGTTTCAAAATCTTAAAAACATGTGAAAAACAGAGACTTGTGTGTAAACAGTAAAATATACAACTATATATAGCCTACTTATATAGGCATATTTTTTTTTGTGCTTCAGAAATTTCTGATGATCTACAAGCATGTCCCTCTGAGTCCAATCTACAGTGTGTTGACAAAAACTGCAAAATAATTTATCGCCATCATGATAAAAATCATCACAGTAAACTGGTTCTTCATATCTGTATTTTGCCAAAAATGTGCAGTCACTAAGTTTGCTAGCTTTTCATTTACTCATCATGAAAGATAATCAAACCAAACCAATCTAATTTAATTACTAAACAAACAGTAACTTTTATTTGTACTTACCTTGATCGTGCATACTACACTATTCATATGCTAATATCACACATGGGTATTTGCACTGTGTTGACCAACGGTGACCACTTTGGCCAGGTGAATATTATGAATTAGATTATAGTACTTGTGCAGTACTGGAAAATACCCCAGGCTATTTATAGAATGAAATGTTGCAGTAATATTGGTTGTAATGCTTGAGCATAAGTGACTGACTTCACTGTGTATTGCAAATTATTCTACAAGTTCCAGCTCAGAAATTTTACATTTTACTATTGGAATATTTTAATTTTTAGTAGCAAAAATCCCGTTTTCCTTTTTCTACTTTATTCCTGTGTTTTTCTTTTTTTTCATTTTCCATATCTTGGAGAACTTGCCACTCTACTTTAGCTTTAGACACACCTCTGAAGTTAATATTTTGCATTTTTTCTAGCAGAAATGATCAACCGTTTTACAACTATTAATATTTTATTCTCTGTATCTCCAAACAAAATATAAGTATGAAGGAATTTGAGTACTGATATCTGCATACTTTCTAGATATGTGTTTAGTCAGGTAGGGGCCAGTACCAAAATCCAATACAACATGAATACCATAATATTTTGAAGAAATTTAATGATACTACCATCCTCTCTGGAAATTTGATATTTTCATGCACCCATACTAAAATATATCTCTTTTTGAGGTGGGGGGGGGGCATCTTTAGTAAAACACCTGTATTTTTATTTGGTTGACTTCTCATGTCCAATATGCCTGAGTTATAGGGATGAATCTTGCAACTTGTGTATTTTTTAAGTAACATTTTCTGCAGACATGAAGTGGAAAGAGTATATTGAATCAAGTGTTAAGTCTGCAGCTAAGAAAGTTAGTTCACTATGTTGGGCTAGACATTTTTTCTCACCAGAATCATAGTTATAAGTCTACCATTTGTCATTGCTTTGAATATTGCTGTCAAATCTGGTCTGGTGATCCTGCTATATATTTAGAGATTCTTGATAAAATACTAAGAAGAATCTGCAATGTTATTGGTCCTGACCTGGAATCTTGGCTTCAGTCCCTTTCCCACCACCATAACATAGCTTCCCTTTGTCTTTTCTATAAATACTTTCATGGTAATTGTTCTAATGAACTTTCTTCTATGGTACCTAGATTTTATGAATTTAAGCGCAGTACTAGATTGGCAGCAAGGTCTCATCCTTTTACAGTTGAAATGGTGAGATGTAACTGTAAGTTTTATGCTAATAGTTTCTTTTCTCACACTTCTCCCTTGTGGAACTCTCTTCTGGCTTTTTGCTTTCCAGTCAACTCTGATTTTCAAAAATGTAAATGCAATGTCAATCATTATCTTGTCTTCTTAATTCTTATTCTTTTATTGTCCACTATGCTTAATAGTAGTCTTTCTCATATTCCTCTTGCATCCTAGTGACTTTACTGCCCTGCTTGGAGTGAAATGACTAAAAAAGAAAAAGGTAAGTTACCAAACCCATGACCAGTGGCTGATGCAGTTTGGTTCTGAAATTTACCCTTGTACTGAATGGTATTTCACCTATTTTGACTAAGTACCCATGTACTGATTTCCTGCTATCCTTATAAATTTTATTATGTTGATCAAATTCAAGTAACAGAAGTCTGTATATGGTTGTGGTCAGAACAGTTCTTGAAACTGCTTGAAATATACAATCATGCCCCCCACACTATGGTGCTCATTATGGTGACACCTTTCCTTTCACCCTATTTCACCTACAGCCTTCCACAAGGAGTTGCAAAATCCCTTAAATTATAAATCATTTCTTGACAGTCTTAATAATTTCTTAAAAATTGAATAGATTTATTTTTAATCAGACATTTTTATTACTTCAAACGTTATTATAGCGGATACTTCATATTTGGAATAGACGCCTCATTCTGATTAAACATTGTGTATTACACCTGTTGGTCTGCACGTCTGAGAAATGTTAGTAAAGAAAATGTGTTCCCCAGCAGGGATAGTAAACTATTTAGTAGTGTAATGTGTAATGTAGAGGTCTGGTGCTTCTGTTATGTATTTAGAGATTCTAGATAAAATACAAAGAATCTGCAATATTATTTGTCTCAGCTTCGGCCATTTTACCATTGCCATAACACAGCTTCCCTGTAATTTTTCTATAAATATTTTCATCATAATTGTTCTGGTGAACTTTCCTCTTCGGTACCTAAACTTTATAGAATTAAACACAGTACTAGACTGGTGACAAGGTCTTATCCTTTTAGAGTTAAAATTGCTAGATGTAGCCATAATTCTATGCTAACAGTTTCTTCTCTTGTGCTTCTTGCTTGTAGAACTCTCTTTTCGTCTCTTGATTTCCAGTCAGCTTTGATCTTCAAAACTTTAAATGCAATGTCAATCATTATCTTCTATCTTCTTAATTCCTGTTCTTTTATTATTCTCTAATTTTTTTTCTTATATTCTCTCACACTCAGTAATCCCTTGCATCTTAGTGGCTTTATTGCTTTGCTTGGGGTGAAATGATAAAAACAAAAAATAGCCATAAAATTACATTTTTCTACAGAATGCAGAGATACTATGCTTTGATCCTTGACTTAGAGCATGGATAATCTAATCCACAGCAGAAGTGCCATTCCATATGTAACTCCTTTATTTTTTAACAAGTATTCTATTAGGACATACAATGTCCTAGTAGTGTAAATTGGAGAGTGTTATATTCTGTGCTAATAGGACTATATACTTGACAAACACGGTGGATAAAATAAGTAAATGTTTATTGTAAAAACCAGTACAATAAGAAATAAGGTAACAGTTATGCACATGATCGTTGCAAGTCAATTCAGTAGTGAGTGATACTATTGGTAGGTCGGTAGTTCTCGCGTAAGTTTGAATTGTACCCAGCTAGAATATCCTGCCACCCTCCCATGAGGGTTGCATGTGGCACACAGCCAGGTTTAACGTAGGCTCGGCCAAAAATATTCCCTATTTGAACCCATAAAAACGGGTTCAGGGTCAGTCTACCTCCCCGAACAAGACTCTGCCCTTCGGCGGAGCCTCGTCCGGGTTCCTCTCTGCCTGAAGGCAGAGAGTTCGACTGTTTAGCTGGAACAGATGCCAGCTAGACTCTCTAATCTGTTGACTTACAGATACTTAAAGGTAGTTACTACCTATAGTGTAGTCACTAATGGGGGTGACAGGTTATTCCATTACATCAGAGAGAAACTATCCCAAACACTGGATGATAATAAAAAAAGAACTGAAGATAAGAAAAAGTACTTACAAAGTAAGGCAGCAAATGGTCACTTCCAACATTTCTCAGTTTGTTCAGGAAAACTGCTTTGGCATCTACAGTCAAATCAAATCTGTCTTTGACTTGTTAAGTTTCATAACATTAGAAAAAAGAGACAGAGATAAAAATTTCGAACAAAACCCTTTATTCAATCCACAAGGATAGATTGTTCTTATTCTGCTTTCCATGCTTAGCAGAGACTTTGTATCAATATTCACCAATCATATTCACTTTTTTGTGTCCCTTGTCAGTTTTCTCCTATGGAACCAGGCTTACGGCCATATGTTGAAAAACCGGTTCTTGTACAATCACTGAAGTTAAGCAATGTCAAGCATGGTCAGTACCTAGATGGGTGACAACTTGGAAATACCAGATGCTGAAAGTATATGTCTATATTTCTGAGATGAGGTATTATGTACATTATTTACATTATTTGGACTATTGTCCTCATCTTTGTCACCATATTATCCGCCCTTATCAACTGTGCCATGTGTCCTTGAGGACACATGGCACAGTGGATAAAGGCGTAAGTTAGATCCAGTGACAGGAGCCAAAGAGTGTGAGTTCAATACCTGGTTAAGGCAGTGGAGAACTTTCAGAGGGAAATTAACAGGAGATAACTGATATCCATTAAACATGGAACGTGGAACTCGAACAGTCTACCCTAGTGAGTGAAATAAAGGGTTCAGTTCAACATTCCAATTACCTGAAGAAGGCCGTTGTAATAAATATGGCGACAAAGATGAGGACAATAGTCCGAATAATGTAAATAATGCAGATGCTGAAAGCTTGAATGTACAAGTGGCGAAATGGATAACAGCAGAAACTGGAAATCTGAGAGCTGACTTCCAATTCCAGTTGAGTTCATTATATTCACTTATGCTTGGGAAAGGCATGAATCTACCTCTTCTCCACCCCCCAGCTCTAAATTAATTAGTAGGACTTCTATCAGTAGATCATTATTATCTCCCAATTTTCAGCCTTTAAGTAACCTACAAAAAGTTATTAAGTCATAAAAACAAATCAATCAATCTATGGAATAAGAGTATGTGACTTTCCCTGGTAGTTGTGAGTTCAATTCCTGGGGCTGGTAGTGCTGAAAAAAAATCTTCTGGTTCAGTGTAAAAAAACAAGTTACACAAAAGTGGATGAGTGAGTACTAACTGATATGAGTTATCTCCCCTCAGTATGGAGAATAATCTATCCACGTTGATTGATTAGATGGTTCAGTTCAAAATTCCGAAGAAGGCCAGAGGTGACAAGTATCTGAAACATTGTGAGTATAACAACCAAAACGAGAAAATGAGCATGCTGGTCTGAATAGCAAGGCATATAATAAGACAGGCACCTGAAGAAGGACAGAGAGTACAATGACTGAAACATTGTGAGTATAACAACCAAGATCAGCATGCTGAATAGGAAGGCATATAATAATAATTCCTCATCTAAAAAATTCTGGCATAGAGATACAAATAATGTTAATACTTTTTTTCCATTTTATTCTTGGCCTCATATTTGGGTACAAATATTTATTTCAAATATTTCACATTTCTCAACTACTTCAGTCAACAAATTATTAAGTGTTCAACATGACTGCCATTCAAACTATGTTCAATGCCTGTGACTTATTTTTCATATAAGATGGTTTTAGGCTTCGTTAATGAAAGTTTTGACATTGGGGATCATTCAATACTACAAAAAGAGGTGAATTAGAGCATTCCCTCATGTATTTAGTTGTTATTAGCAGTATGTGAGAAGAAATTCAACTGAAGAACACAAGGCAAAAATCATCATCTAACCCATTAGGGGCACCATATGTACTGCAGCCATAGTAGCAATGTTGTGTCTATAGCAAGATAGCTGGTTTTCAATTCGAAGTTTTCCTTCCAGACTGGTCACCACCTCAAAGTAGGACAAGTGCTGTTTAACCCATAGGTGGGGAAGAGAAGAGATGGAGTTATATGTTTCCCAAGGGTATTTGTGTGAACATGAATGAATGTTAGTTTGATATAGAATCCAAACAAAAGTGGTGAAATAGACAAAGTGGAAAAGCTTTTTAATGACATCCCTTTTCACCGATATGTCTTGGGTTGGCATCTTTAGGGGATGAAAGACAATTAAAGAAAAAAACAATATGCTTTTTTTTTGTATTAAGGTTGTTAATGTTTGTTTCCTAGGTTGGTGTCTTCCGGTTGGGATGAAAGAACAAAACTTTATGAGAATTTGTGAACATGAACATAACAAACTCGGCTTGAATTTGCACTTGGCTCACCAATTTCTCTTTCTGAGTCACTAACCATAATGCTATCTACACATTCATCAAGGTAAAAATACTATGGATCAAATAGTAGATTTTAGTTCACCCTCTCTACTAAATTGGTTTAAAGGAAAACTGTCAACCCAAGTATAAGATAAGCTGACAACATGTTCCAATCCATCATTCTTCAGTTATTTGCTGGTTAAAACAAAACAACCTTTTAAAGTGTAGAGCTAAATATAACAACTTTGAGGTATCAATGAATTGGACACAAAAAATGCCAAGAAGTCTGTCTTGTTATGTCAAAACAAATTTGGCAGCAATGCATTGAAAAATGAGTTAATAACATCTTTGACAATTGTCCTAAGTCTGCTGCTAGTTGGTTCAGTTTCATGCAAGATAATTTTTCTTGACAGAATCTATCTTATATATTTATAAGCCTACCATTTTTCCTTGTTTTGAATATTACTACCACAGGTCTGGTGCTCCTGCTATATATTTAGAGATTCTTGATAAAATCTGAGATGAATCTGCAATGTTATTAGTCCTGACCTGGCATCTCCGTTTCAGTCACTTTCCCACCACTGTAACATAACTTCCATGTGCTTTTTCTATAAATACTTTCATAGTAATTCTCCAGATTAACTTTCCTCTATATCTAGACTTTCTTGGACTGAGAAATCTGTGAGCCAAAGCCAAGTTCATTATATTCACTTACACACAAATACCCTTGGAAAAGGTATGAATCCATCTCTTCTCCCCTAAAAGCCATGGTTCCTATAGCCTTGGTTGGCAACCAGTCTACTGAAGGAAGAAATGGGAAATGTGGGAAAATCTTTTGCCTCATCAGTCATGAATCCAATGAGACATTTTCACCCAAGTGTGTGTCACATATGGCCCTTAACTGACTGATTAGATTGGCAGCAAGATCTCATCATTTTACAGTTGAAATGGCGAGATGTAACCATGTTACTAATGCTAATAATTTCTTTCATCACATTTCTTGCTCGTGGAACTCTCTTCTGACTTCTTACTTTCCTGTCAACATTGATCTTCAAAAATTTTAAATACAATGTTGTGGAGTGAGTAGCTATGGTTACATGCAAAATAAATAACAGAACTGTCCAATAAACAGAATTGACAAAATTTGCAATAAGCAATAACAAGAAAAAAGAACAGGGCAAAAAATAATATAAAGCAAGCAAACAATATATGCAAGGCAAATGAACAGTAATAAGACAAAAAGTTTACAAACTAAGAATTGGGGTTGACATACAAGAGCAATTTCAGATGTAATGTACTGACTTCAAGACAAGACAGACTGGGACTGAGTCAGATGAAACCAAGAACTGGACTATTTTATTGTCTAGGAAAAAATCCCTGCAAGCATTTGTTTGCTTCTGCCTATAGATTTGGGAGGGGCAAATGTTTTGCAGGCATTCCTATTGTGATTGAAACCTACATATGTCAATCATTATCTTCTGTCTTCTTAGTTCCTGTTTTTTTTCTCTCCTTAATAGTATTTTTCTTATATTTTGTAACACTTGCTAACCCCTTGTGTCTTAGTGGCTTTATTGCTTTGCTTGGGGTGAAAAGATTGAAAAAAAAAAGAAAAAGATTTCTTCTCATTAAACTGTTTTAGCAAGGAAATTAGCAAAAATGAAGTGAGAATGATGTTCAATGATGGCAACAAGCAGGAAAGATGTCAAAGTGATCCCAGATTTCTTTTAGGTTTATATAAAATATCACTTCTTGTAAAACTACTAAAGAGTCAATAATAAATTCTGATATATCTACAGTCACTCAATATTTTTTTAAAAGAGTTACATGCTGTTAACATTGACTGTTATGTCTCTCCATCAATGATTCTTGCCTTGATGTGTTGGTAAATGACTCATTTCCCAGTATCCTAAAGAACTATGCTAGCAGGATCATCACTCACGGCAGGCCCAACCAAGCTCGGCAGGTTGGAGAGTAGGGATCAGACTAAAATTCACTATGAAATGCAGCATGGCGGTTGTGCTGATTTAATAGAGAAATCAATCTTAATCTACAATCAACAGTGAATCA
Organism: Acanthosepion esculentum; assembly: GCA_964036315.1. Taxonomy (NCBI): domain Eukaryota; kingdom Metazoa; phylum Mollusca; class Cephalopoda; order Sepiida; family Sepiidae; genus Acanthosepion; species Acanthosepion esculentum. The sequence goes on from OZ038507.1 coordinate 51,915,908, forward strand.
AATACAATGCTAATATTTCTAGGATCCTGTGCTTCCAAAGTTGAATTTTCTGCTATGAATATAATATTGGCAAATATAATCAGATTTTCTGGTGAGAGATTTGTTATGGATTTGTGATATTATCAATACCAAGACATCCAGCATTGCTTGTCACACAGTTCAATATCAACCAATTCATGTTTCTAGATGCAATATGGATGAACTACCAACTGCCACGGATGATCAGGAAAGATAGCATTACAAGGTCAAACAAATCCAAGCAAGCTTAAAACAATGATGATGATAATGTTAGGTCTAAATCAGCGTTTCTCAACTGGAGTATCCAGGCACACAAATATGCCCTGAAAGCTAGCCAGCTGCACCCCAAATTAACAGAAGAGTAATTTATGAATTATTTTTTATGTTTAAAGAAGAAACATTATTTTTTAAAATCTACAGACACCAAGCACATGGTTTCCATGTTTAAGTGTTTGTCATTTGATATTTTAAACTGGATGCTAAATTTCTTAACTTTTAGCACTTTGCATTATTAATATTACTTTCCTTTCCACTGTGTTCTTTTTTTCAAAGTCTGTCACTTGCAGTATCCTTATTGTTAAGTTCACTCAAAGATGTTTTCTGTTGCCATAGCAGGATATGACAACGCAACTCTGAAATTCAAACTCATTATTGTTCAGGTATCAGAGTCACCTTTAATGGCAGGATGAACTTTTTGTACAGCAAATGAAGTGACATACAGAGTGATAAAGGTTACTCTAAGAAGAAATGGATAAGATTTCTTTATTTTCATGTTTTCAAATTTCAGGACTAATTTTTCCTTATTAAAATTGAAAGTACATCCTAGAGTATTAGTTATTCTACAAGTGCACCCTGAAGTAAAATACATTGAGAAACACTGGTCTTAAGCTTTTGTCCTGCAGCCACTTCACTAACATTCTTTTCATGCTCATATGGTGCATCTAGATGCAATGTCATGACATGTTTAGGTTTTGAGCACTAAGTGAATAGGTATGGGGGTAATAGTTAAGATTGACTTTTACTTCTGAGTAGTGAGTTTGATCCCATTGGGCATGCCATGCAAAATTCAACATTAAATAACCCATTAAGGGTTGATTTTGTTTTAATGAAATGCTCACCCAATGCAAGTCCTAATCTAACCTCACCAAGTGAACATTTGATTTAGAAGTTAACATTTCCTGAGAGTAAAAAAAAATGGGTCCTACATTATTGGGTAATGTGTAACAGTTACTACTTATTAACACGTTCAATCCTCATTAATGAGTATTCCATATTTGTGACTATGTACCAACATGATGCTGTGTTTAGTATATGGAGCAACTCATTATGGGGCAATGGTTAGTCATTACTAGTGAGTAGTTCGATCCTCATTGTGTGTTCTATATTTGTGGCCTTTTGCCAAAGTTAAGCTAGGCTTAGTAAATAAACAATTTTTTTAATTGGAATAAAGTAAAAAGTTTATCAATTAAAATTGAAACAAACTAATGTCTTAAAAAAATGATCACAAAATAACCGTTTTATTTTTACAATAGGCATGCACTTTTACATCTTCAAACGGAAATTTCACATGCTGGGTATGATGATAAACTACATCCGGCAGCAAAGCATCTGATTGGGAGGTTTTGAGAAGAGTGTTAAACACCTCTTAATTGCTGTTGTTCCCATGTCTACCCTGACACAAGGTAGTAGCACCGTTTAGGGTCCCAGTTATGGGCAAATAGTTAACTCTCATACTAGGATCAAAACACTATGAAAGTATAAAAATACATTTTTATATTAAAAATGCCAACAATATATCTTCATAGATAAAAAAAATTACCAGCAATACATTTTGTGTGTGTGTGTGTGTGTGTGTGTGTGTGTGTGTGAAATAAATTACTAATGTTCCCAAGAAAATTAAATTTCGGTATTAAATGACCCATAAGGAGTTGATATGCTGCTAAAAAAAACAACAACAAACAAACGGACTTTTCAAAAAGAAATACCTTTCCAAAGTGACATTATTTTTTAGACTCAGTCACGACTCACGACAGTACTTTAAAAGAAAGGAGTGTCGTAGTTGCAGTAGTCGGCATAAATGTTTCAGCTTTGACACAAGACAATAAATTAAATGAAGAAGAGGCACGAACCTTAAGTTGTTGTCATTATTTTTAAGCTGTTTTAAAAATAAAATATTTCCATATAGTTTCTTTTAATTGAAAAGTACTTCTCCAGAAACTGAAAAAGATGCGAGTCAAACCAAGAAATCACACTACTTTGACTTTGTTTCTCTTAAGTTTTATCAACAATTTAACAGTTACTGAATTTAAATTCAGTAGAAAATATTCCAGTTTGAAGAAAAAATGAAGAATGCTGTGAGTGTGAATTCTAAGACTAAATTACATTATTTTAAAAAATGATTTTAGCAACTTTCATTTGTTTTTTACTTTTTTAGAACTTAAGTTTTAAATAATTTCTTCATTTTTTTTAACTTTGAAATTATATTAATTTTCAACTAGTTTATTTAATCTACGCATTTATTATCCGATTCAAAATGAATATTAGTTAATTTTTCATGTAATAGCATATCTGTCACAAATGATTAATGTCTCTTAAGTTAAAAGCAAAGAAAACAAATGCAAAGAGAAAATTTCACAAAACAATAACGAAAAAAAAAAGAAAAACTTCATACATGCTAAGAAGGTAAATAAAATTGAATTCCCTAAATAAAAAATTGTTTTACTTGTAGAAATATAATAGCTGTATAGCTTCTTACTCCTTGATACATTTTTTTATATATTTTTAACAAAATCAAATTAAGGACATGCGATTCTAATTATTATTCTGGGTTTCTGAATTTATCAACACAGTTCTTCACATACGATAATCATACAATCTCACAAGTCTACGATGGAAAACAAAAAGATACATTGTTTGTCGATGAGAACATCCCCTTGCGTTGTAGTAATAAAAATCTCCGAGATGTACATGATGCTTATCACTCCATATTATGACAAAATATTTATGTAATCGTAAATAAATTTAAAAAAAAAATCTTTTTTTAACGTATTCAGTCAAATTCCGACTCCATGATTTTAGGGGAATTGACACCGTTTTTATCACTGAACCTGCCCTCTGACGGCAATCTCATAATAAATTTAGAGTTACTTCCCTTCGTTCATATTTGGCCTCTTTTGTATGGAATTTTTTTTCTTGTTGAAAATTTCGAATAAAGCAGCTTGTGTCTCTGACTGAAGGCATATAAAGTCCTAAATGACTGCTAACCTACATTTGTTGAGAATATTTTTAGGAAGGGACTTGTTAGTAATATCTATTAATTAGCTAATTAGCAATTATACTTAATATGAGGAATAATTGATTATAATTTCTTATCGATCAGAAATAAATCAAGGAGAGAGAGTGATTTCAATTTTTACAAAAATACTCATCAATGAAGTATAAAAATATTTTTTGAAAACTGATAAATAAAGTATATATATGTATATATATATATATATATATATATGATAAAACCCTTCAGGAAAAGAAACTCCCTGTGGCCCAAAGTGAGCTAGTAAATTAGTTTTGAAAAAGGCATACAGCTTTCAATTTTTAGGCAAATCAAGACAGTAGTCCCAAATTTTATTTTCTACAGGATGTCAAGTGACTGTTTTTACTACATAAGCCTGATGGAATAACTGGTTTAGTCACTTACCACTTGACAATGCTGCAGGTACTCTTGTATTGCAAAGTAGCCGTAGTACTTTTTTGAATGACGTAATCTAAACAAATTTCAGAGGGAAACAATCCTTCGGCTCAGTGTAGCTATGTCTAGAAAAAAGTCACTTTGATGTAAAACCTGTGATCATAACATAACCAAACATCTTACTTCAGTCTGTCTCTAGATTGTGTAACTGTGATGAAAAGGGTCATTGCAGTGCTGTGCAAACCACATCTAACTTTGAGCAACAGCACAAGCATCAATCATTTGTCATTGTTTAAGTTTGCTATTTCTACTTTGATATCTTTATTTGCTTTTAAAGCCCACTGATAATGGGAAAATGGCTAAATGTGCAGACTTGTCAAGTTGGAGACAAAGACATTACAACCGGTACACTGGTGACTTGTGCTTAAATATAATGTCATTTTGACCTTTGTGCCTGAAAAAAAAAATGGATTGTCAAATATTTTGACTCTCTCAGCAATCTTTATTTACAAGATTATAAAAATATCTGAGCCAAATACAATGCAATATTTATTATTTACCTTTTACAAAGATTTATTATTTACCATTTTATAAAGAAATAAATTTGAAAAGAATTCTTTTCATTCACAAATTTATAAAAAATGACAAAATTATCAAAATATGTAAACCAACTACAATTCATATTATTTACCATTTTATAAATAACTATGAAAACAAGTTTTTTATTCATAATTTTATAAAAGTCTCAATGAACTATAAATCAAGAAAATTTGATTAAACTTATGATCTTGCTGGTGAGAGTGTTTTCTTTGATAAATTTTCTCAGATGTGTGGGTTGGTGGAGTGAGTACTGTTTGAAATGAACAGAGTGTCAGCTCAGGTGCATTTGAAATAATGTGTGTGTGTGTGTGTGTGTGTGTGTGTGTGTGTGTGTGTGTGTGTGTGTGTGTGTGTGTGTGTGTGTGTGTGTGTGTGCGTGCGTGCATGCAAGAAATGGAATTTTCTTTTCTAAAAAAATGTAGAGCAGGCTTTATAATGGTATTTTTTTCTCCCTGTTCTGCACCTGTACTTTTTGAGCAATTTGTGGCAAATGTTGAACAACTAATAAATGGTTGATGTTTAGTTCTTCTACAACTTCTCAAGCTATTTATTAATTTTTGTTGAATAAAAAATGCTGAGATGGATAGGACAATGTGAAACAATTGAGTGGTCATCACAATGACCAGACCTAACACCATCAGACTTTTTTTGTGGGGTGTACTGACAGATCTTGTTCATAGGTTCAAACTGAAATCCATTCCTGAATTAAAACAATCAATTTCTGATAAATTTTCTGAAATTAATGTAGAAATATGTGTCAAATGCTTGGTAGAAGTGTTACTGATAGGATTCAGCATTGTACTGAACATGAAAGGGAAGTTTTTGAACATGTTCAATAGTTTGTCAATCATAACAAATCGTGTTGTTTTGATGTGAAAATACTTTTAAATTTTCTTAAACTACTGTAATTTATTTTTGTTTAATAAAAGTTAATAAATAAAAAATTGGCATTATTTTTGCTGCACACTGTTTTATATATATATAGTTTACGAAAAACTAGGTAATCCGTATGGGTAGACCCAAGGAGGATAAAATCCAGAGAGCTCAATGTAAATCAGAGCTAATAATTTAAATAAAAATAAAAACAGACCACTTTAAGGTTCCATGTAATAAATTATTTCACCACAGCCCTTTTAAAGGACCACGGATCATCAGACTTTACTTCCAAAGGTTGAAACGAAAAATGAAAAGAAATTTACACATTTTTGACAGGCAGTACTAGGCATATGTAAATTAACGAAGTGAGGGGGGAGAGAGACATGATTGAGTTAGATGTAAAGTTTCTATTCTCTCAAATTTAAATTGTTTGAGGAAATCCAGACATTGACACATTAAATCAGTTAACTTAACAGAAGTTATATATTGATATAGAGGGGGGGAGAGGAGAAAAAAACATAAAGAGAAAGAGAGAGAAAGAAGTCATGAGAGAAAGTGTCACTAACTTTCTTTAGAATGAAAGGCCTAAAATAGACACTGTTGTTTTGCTTTACTTTGAGAGTTCATAAATATTATAATGTTTGATATAAATTTGAATGTTTAAACAGTCTATAAGGCCTCATCCATATGTAAAAACAGGCTAAAAATAATGGAAGCATTAATAATAAAAAGAAAAATCTCAATAACTCAATAACATCAACTATGAACATGGCCACAATGTGCTGACTGTGTTTGAAAAGGGGTGATCATGGTGGTGATGATGACAAATGGTCTTCAGCCTGCAACTATGTCAGTCATTATGAAGGGCTTTCTTTTAAGCAAATCTGGCAGTTCCCAGGGTTCCTGTTTTTTTTTCAATGGGAACATTTGTGATTGGCTATTGCATTCATTTTTATTGGGGATTTGTTCTCTTAACTAGATGTGATGCTCAGAACCTATGCACAGAAAACAACTTCTTTATTTTGTGTCTTGCTTTCATAGCATTTACATTCAGCTGGTATGTAAAGTGAACCAAAAGGAGATCTAATTGTAGCAGAGTATAACATATATATATAATATATATAACTGACAATTGCGGGAGCATGAAACTTAAGTAGTGGCCCGAACTTTGTCTCTTTCTGAATCTTGACACTGGGAAATAATAGCTGTCTTGGTAATTTAAACATAGAGCACTGTTTATTACTGTTTATTACTATCTATTACAATTTATTGCTGTTTATGTAGGTTTCTGTTGTTTGGTCTTCTTAAGGTGTTTCCTTTTCTCATTTTTCTTCTATTGATTTTTCTTTTGGGTTTGTTTTATTGGTTGTTGTTTTTTCTTAATATTAGTTTTTTCTTTGGTCACCAGGCAGGCTTTGTTTGTTTGTTTTGTGATGTATATGTGCATCTGTATATAGTCATCCGCAGACAGACTGTTTCACTGTATTATTTATTATAGTAGATTAAAACAAAAACATGTTGAAAATCACTGCACAATAGCTTTTATGTTTCAGCACCAAGGTGTGCTTCTTCAGGTGATGATAAATAGCTGGTGAGTAAATGATTATTTTTAATTTCAAAAGCAGAATACCCCCACTTTTTTTGAAAGAGAAGATGAGATTAACAAGAAATCAGAATTAAAAAGAGGTTTGTGGGTTTACCTGATTAACCAAATAGATGTCAGACCTATGCTAAATTCACAATTAACCTAGAAAAAAGAAGAATTTTGATTATGGTAAAATATGGTCTGAAATAGAATCCTGGACAAGGTCATAAGTGATAGGCAAGAAATTGATACAAACTATAAGCGAGTGGAAACCGTGTATCATAATTATGAACAATACAACTTGTTCAATTTTTTATAAGCTAAGTAGAGGTGTAGGAAGATAATCAAACATATAACTAATTGTAACATAGATTTTGTAGCTGATAATTAAAAGGCTCCTGTAAGAAACCAGTGAATACAACTTAAGTGTTTAAAAAGTGTGGCAATTTCATGTTAATAATGCTAACTAAACAGCAATACATAACTATATTAAATCTAAATAAACAAAATAAAATAATCATTCATAGAAGGTGCACCGCAATTTACTTACTAATTATGACCATATGAAATAGTACTACCAAGTTCAAAGTTTAACCATATTGTAAGGTGAAAAGTAAACTATGCCTACAATTTATAGTTAATTCACTTCTCTGGTTTAATAGAGAATTTGTATCAGCAAATCTAATAATTTCCAATTTCTTGTGTAAGCATAAGAAGCAAGGTTCATTTAAGGATTTACAAGTTCTAGCTTTTTTTAAAGAAGTTATTTAAAACAGTTTTTTACCAGAACTTGGTGCTGAAACATAGTAACTATTGTTTAGTGATTTTCAACATGTTTTTGTTTTAATCTACTATAGTAAATAATATTAAGCACTACTCTGTATTGAGCTCTTTTTAAAAATTAAATGCTACAGACATTGGAATTATACTCTATTTGATCTTATCTCATACCTGGATATATATTTTTTCTAATCATATATATATATATGTATATATACAAACACACATACATCTGAGAGAACCCTTTTTATCTTCCATCAGTATGGCTGATGCTAATCTTCAGGAGAGTGACTCATTGCACCTTCTTGGACTAATTTTTTCTGCTGACATGAAGTGGAAGATTAAAAGATTATATTAAATCAATTGTCAAGTCTGCAGCTAGTGAAGTTGGTTCCCTGTGTCGTGCCAGACAATTTCTCTTGTCAGAATATATCTTACACATTTATAAGTCGATCATTCATCCTTGCTTCGAATATTGCTGTCACATCTGGTCTGGTGCTCCTGCCATATATTTAGAGATTCCTGATAAAATAAAAATAAAAATCTGCAATGTTACTTATCTTGCTCTGGCATTTTGGCTTCAGTCACTTCCCCACCATTATAGTGTAGCTGCTCTGTGCTTTTCTATAAATATTTTCATAGTAATTGGTCTGATGTACTTTCCTCTATGGTACCTAGACTCTATGAATTTAAGTGCTCTACTAGATTGGCAGCAAGCACACATCATCTTACAGTTGAAATGGCTAGATGTAACCATAAGTTCTATGCTAACATTTTCTATCTTGCACTTCTTGCTTTTGAAACTCTCTTCTGACTTCTTGCTTTCCAGTCAACTTTGATCTTCAAAAATTTAAATGCAATGTCAATTGTTATCTTCTGTCTTCTTAATTCCTGTTCTTTTGTTTTTCTCTCTCTTTGATAACATTTTCTTTTTCTCATATTCTCTCATATTCAGAAACCCCTTGCGTCTTAGTGGTTTTATTACCATGCTTGGGGTGAAATGATTAAAAAAGTTGATTTTTAAAAAATAAACATTGCTGAAGGAGTCAAAGGTGTATACAATAATAGCAGTGTCAAAAGAACAACCATCCTTTGGAAACACCCTTTTTTATGAGTGTGAGGTTAATCATTGCTATTATTTCTTTATCAGTGGGTTAAAGGCAGAATTCTGCTGCTGCACAAGTGTCTGTGCTGCCCTATTTAAGGATGGCATGCTCCCCCAAGTTATTTGGGGAGTTTCTGGTAAAGGTGAATTAAACATTGCCATGATCTATTTATATATCTGGCTGGTTTAGCAGAGTTGATGAACATTCACCTTGGTGTTCAAAACTCAGATAGTGCTGCAATATCAAATGAATGTTTTTTTATCCATGTGCAGTAGCCATCACTTGACCATGTGGTGAAGGAAGGTATTCTTGTTTTTTGTAGCAAGGATGGGTTAGCCATATAAGTTTGCCAGCTGGTCATGAAAACGTCTTATTTTGTCTCTGGGTATGTTACAATGCCTGCAGCATCAGAAAATTGACAAAATCAATATTTATTGATTCTGATTTTGGTTGATTTTCCATCTGTTTATATATACATCTATAGATCCACTTTGAAAAGGCTGCTTGCTTCTCATTGGCTCATAGACTTATATCCTGGTTGTGAAAGCTTTCTGATGGGTTGGTCCAAACGTTTTTAGAAATAGGGAAATTTTGTCTCATTATTTATTTATTTTCTTACATTCTGGTTGTGAAAGCTTTCATATTAGTTGATCAAACTATGGCTTTGTTTGCCTGGCACTTTTTATCTATTTTAGAGATGGTGAAATTTTGATCTTCTTGTTATTATTTATTTTTATGTATTTATTTATTTCTCTATCACCAGACTATATCAACTCAATTCTCAAGCAGCAATCACTGTCTTCCTCTTTCATTAGTGATGTCATCAATGAAAGTTCTTACATTCCAGCACATCAATTTAACTCCGTTATATTTGATTCATTGTTTTCTTGTAATAAGACAGATATAAAAATTATTTCAATTCTTTCTTAAATTGAAAACATGGATTACAGCAGTAGTTTATATTTTTTGAAGACCTTTTTTTAATAGGGCTGATAAATTGATTTAAAAATAGAAAATGAGCTTGAACTTTCTAAATTCATTTTTAAAGAATAAACAATTTTCAGGTCTTAGGCATAAAATATACAATCATACCATATACTATTCGAATTCAATAATGCAAATTTGAATTGTCTCCCTTTTTATTACTTGCTGGCAAATAGTTATTTCAGTAAAGTACAATAATTGATTGGTTTGGTTTATTTTGGTTTATGGCAGATCAACCTCTATGGGTTATTTAATGCTGACAAGATCATTAGGATTTGAATAGAATATGTATTTTTTGTAAGAAATCAGTTTGTAGATCAGGTTTCATTCATGTAATTTTGTAAAGAGGTTTTTTTGTCAAGAGTCAAATAATATGTTGCTGGTTATATTTTTTATTAAAAAATATATTGCTGGTAATATTTTTTTAAAAGATGTACTGCTGGTATTTTTACTATAACAACCTATCTTTATACTTTCATAGTGTTTTGAACCCAGTTTGGGGAGTTAACTATTTGCCCATAGTTGGAACTCTAACTGGTGCTACCAGCCTGGATCGGGGTGGCTCTAGGAACAACAGCAAGTAATAGTTAGTTCCACGATCCTCAAAACCTCCTGATCAGAGGACAGTACAATAATTGATTTGTATCTGTTTTATTCTTGTCATTAAAATTATTCTCAATTTCCTCAAATAAACACACATGTACACTATTTTAAATTAATTTCCTGAATTTCTGGGATGAGGTTGTGGAATCTTCCACGACAGCCAGTTTACCCTCCGCTGGGAAATGCACTCTTCTTGTTACGATTTTACCAACATCATACTTACGAAGTAATCAACAAGCATCCATTGGTCGATCACTGTAAATCCAGCTTGCTGATTGGTCAGCTTCGACCAATCAGATCGCTCCCACGTGCAGAATCAATTTAGGTGCCAAGTTAATTGGAGCCTATCACATGATACAGCAAAGATATATGAACACAACACGTGTGATTCTCGCTCTCTTTCAGGTTCCTGCTTTTCTCGACTTCCTAACTTCTCTACATCACTCGTACATCTCAACACGCCGCCAAAATGTGACTCTAAAAGAACTCCCATCTTGACTAATGCAGTCAGACGTAAAAGAAATGTACATCGACTTCTAATTTAATAATCAACTTATTCGTTATGAGCTTAGGTACAACTATTACCTAGTCTAAGGGACACAACTCTGTCTAACCTTTTCAGTTCACATGCATGTACATCAAATACTTAATAAATTCAATTGTTATGTTTTAAATCACTATTTTTGTCTTTTATTAATTGTTGTGGATGGAAGATTATTGAACACACACAATATTAAGCCTTCTGATCATTCAAACCTTCTGATATCTCTTAACATCTTCACACACTTCCCCAACAAGGTGTTATTTACATTCAGACTAATGTCTACATCTTTGCTGTTATTAATATGATTCAGCCATTATGTTCTCCAGCCTTCTTGTGGCATCTGTTGATCATTGAGATAATATTCTAGTGGATTAAAGCATTGGTTTATGAATTTGGTGACATAGTAATTTTGAGTTGAATCCCTGTGCTAGGTAGTGAAAACATAGTGAAAATAGGGTAAGCAATAACTACAAACTACTAATTAAGAATAAGATGAGATATTCCTAAACATGGACAGTGGAATGACAAAAATCTACTCTCAAACATTAAATAACAGTTCCAGTATAAAATTCCCTGACAATTACTCAGATTGACAGAGGGGACAACAGCCAAAATATTGTGATAATAACAATAAAAATGAGGTCATTGGCAGAAATATAAATAATAATTTGCCTGTTACTGGGAATTAAACTTCTGCAACACACTTAAATTAATTTTAGCAGTACACTTTTCAATTTGGCTACTGATGGACTGAATAAAGTAGTATTTGGCTGACAAATGGGGTCTTTGAAGTCCTGTTTTATAAGCGGCAGCCACTTGAATGGAGAATTAAACATAAAAAAAAAATTTGGGGTCAAGTGACAACAAAGCTAGACATTGATGATTTTTTGTTGGAATCAAGGAAGGTAGTTTTGGTCTACCCTTGACAGGAGACAGACTGTTGCTCAGGTAGTTCAGATAGCACTTGTTCATACTTTTATTTTTTTAATTATTTCACCCCACACAAGATGATAATGTCCCTAAGATACAAGGGAGTTATTGGGAGTGGAAGAGAATGAGAAAACTTTAGCAGAATGAACCAGAAATCCAATCCTAAACAGGAAACAAGGCATAAACCTCTACTCCTGTTCAAAAGACATGGAAGGAACATGAACCAAGCAATGGGGGAAACTATCTACTCATATAATTGCCAGCCACATGTTGTGATGTGTAGATGGACAAAGGGTTGGTAAGAGGGAAGATCTGAGCCATTAGTTTAACATGGCAGCAGTTGTCCCCAAAATCACCTACCAATCCATCTAGACCGAGCAAGCAAAGACCTGAATAAAACACCTATTCTATATTATTGGAACAGCATTTGTTTTCATCTTGTTACTTTGTGAATGTGCAATGAACTTTTCCCAGTTTTCAGTATACACTGATATGAAAGAGAATGGAGAATTGTAATGTGGGATAGTCATTGTCCTGTTAGTGGAAAGTTAGGTGAGGGTCCCACTGTATGTTTACACTTTTGTTTTATTTATAAATAAGACATTTATTTTTCTTTTCTCACTTACTGATCAAGACTTACCTGCTACACGTGTCTTTTTATTTCTTATCTGTTTGAATGACCTTCTAATACTTGATACAGATTCCAATTTTTTCTCCATTGTTGAAATAAAATATTAAATTTATCATAGTGTTTGTATTTTACTTACAGCCCAGGTTATCAGCATAAGAAATATTTCTCTATTTTTTTTTTTTTTACAGAGTATTTTGATGTTCTCAGTGTGTGAAGTTTCAATTTGGACAAAATTTCCAACTTTCTTATTATTAATAAATAGTTTATTAATTTCACATTTTTTATCCAGAGCTCAAACAGGAAACAGTAATTATTATAGTTGGTTCAAAGTTTTTACTTGTATACTTTTATAATGTCTTGAATAAATTGTATAAACAAGTTGTTTTATTTTTTATGTTTGATAACCTCATCCCTAGTTCTTGCACTTTCAGATAAGATGATGGTGTGCAAATGTATTTTTGATTTTTGTGTGAGCTATAAAAGTTAATATTTAATTTATACAAAGTTTTTTACATAATAATTAAGTTATTTATTTCTTTGCCTGATACAATCTTATCAGAATGTACAAGAAGTCTGGGGATTAGGTTGGGTGTTACAATAATGGTCCCAAAAACATAGTTTTGTGACTTAATTTCAGAAGTTCTGACACTTTACATGATTTTTCAACCTGCCACCACCACCACCACCTAACTTGCTGTTTATTGCTTATTGATAAAAGTCCCATCCTACACAATTATTAAGTGCTCACCTTTATTAAACACCAAATAGTATGCATTTACTTTGATAGGTTGACACATTTTTTTTTAATTTTTTGCTTATAGCAACAAATCTGTCCAGAAAGAAAAATGACAAAATCAATAGTTTGTTTTCTTTGAAACTTTATTCAAGCAGAAATAACCTGGAATTATTTAATTATATAAGACCTTCCTTTAAATTGAAGTAAACAAAAATACTCTTCTGTTCCTCACCCATTCCTATTCTTTTGTTTTTAGTACTGATAAAAACCATCAAGATTATATGTACAAAGCCCACTTAGACTAATATATATATATATATATATATATATGAATAATGAAAATTAATAACAAAAGTCCTGGAGTCTGTCTATATTTCTGAGATGAGGTATTATGTACAGTATTTACATTATTCGGACTATTGTCCTCATATTTGTCGCCATATCTGTCACAACGTTTCGGCCGTTGTACGCTCCAGCCTTCTTCAGGTGGTTGGAATTTCGAACCGAACCCTTTATTTCGATCACTGGGGTAGACTGTTCTAGTTCCACGAGCCATGTTTGATGGATGTCAGTTATCAGTTATCTCCTGGTAATTTTTCCCTCTGAAAGTTCTCCACTGCCTGAACCGGGTATTGAACTCACACTCTTTGGGTCTGTTACTGGATCTAACCAACGCCTTTATCCACCATACCATGTGTCCCTGAAGAAGGCCGGAGCGTACAACGGGCGAAACGTTGTGACAAATATGGCGACAAAGATGAGGACAATAGTCTGAATAATGTAAAGGTCCTGGAATAAAACAATTTTGACTGTCACTTGAAAAGCATATGTAAAGAAAAAAAGCAACTGAAACCTGTGAATAGAACTGTGTTCTATAAAAGATAAATTGTAAACGTCCCCATCACTCCAGTGGTTTGAAATTGCCTAAGGTACCACCATTTTGTGATTTTTTTTCATTTTTTATAAGGTGAGTCCACCATCTTTTCCAAAGTTATTTTCTACTTTATTCAAAGCTTGTGTTACTTTCTGAAAGTGTTTTTTTCATTTTTTGAAAATTGTTTTGAAATCTTTTAAGATCATTTATATATTTTTTGATATGTTATATGCATCACAGAAGGCACACAAAAGTAAATTTTTCTGCAAGCCTATCTTTTAAAATATTGTAATTTGTAGTATTGTTTCAATGTTTTGTAATAAATTTTTGTTCCTTTTAAATTTCATGCAGCAGTTTTGAGTCTTGTGTTTGTATGCACCGTTGTTAATGTTTGGAATAAGAGAAGTGAAATTCTCTCTTCTATTCCTTCCTAGTGGAATAAAATTATTTTAAAAGGAGACAAGTCTTTAATTTAATTAATTTTTAATTTAAAAAGATAATTTTTTTCTCCTTGAAAATTTGAAAAAAAATCAATTCTGCTAAAAATATATCTAAAAAAAAGTTAAATCTTCATCAGCATAACAATGACAAATTATTTAACAACCAGCTGAAAACTCATTCCCATGGAAGTTCTAAATGGGGCTTTGGCCCCAATAACAAATTAACAATATTTATTTTAATACTAATATTCACCCAATACAAGACTTAAAAGCCATTCAAGGTAGAGAGTTATAGTCAAAATGGTAATGTTAAATGTAAGTATGTGATATGAATGAAAGAGGAGGTGGTAGGAAGTAAATATCATAAGGAAAATATTTTAATAATTGACCTTCAACTTAAAAAAAACTTAAGATTATAATGTTCAGGAAAATATCCATATGGGAGTTTATTCCACAAAGTGGTAGTTCTTGGGATAAAAGCTATCTCAGTGTCACTTTCTTCTTACCTTTGGAACACAAAAGAAATGAGGATGATTTGATTCTGTGGAAGTAGTGTAGCATGTCCTAGCTATAAAGGTCTGAACTGGGGGAAATGAGGATGATTTGATTCTATTTGAATAATGTATTTATTGACTCATACCTTATTTTAAAAAGATCATCATTGGATCACGTTTAATTTAAATATCAGGAGAGAATTTCACAAAAGATTCAAAGTGCCTGGATTTTTGGAATTTTTTTTTTTTTTTTTTAATGGATTTTTATTTTAGCAATAAACAGTTGAATGTTGAATTCTGTTTTTTTGAGAACTTATAAAAAATATGGTCAAGTCACATGTTCCTGTATTTAAGATTGCATCTTGGTATATTGTAGGTGCGTTCATGTTAATATATAAACAATTAATAGGAAGCAACAAAAACTTGTGTTTCTACTATGAACTGTCTATTCTTTTTTTTTTTATAGAAACTGTAAGAAAACAAAGTTCTCAATGTCTCTTGGGTAAGTCTGTTTTCTTTCTCTGGTCCAGCAGCAAGTTAGTGTAAGTAAAGATAAGAATGGTTAAAATCAGCATTGCTTTGAGTTGGAATGACCAAATTACTTACTACATGAGCTGGGCTGCAAAACATGTTCGAATGGTTTGCTTTAGAAAGTGGTAAGAGCAAGCTTCTGTCCTTTCTGGAAGTGGGGTCATAAAATTGCACAGATAACCAAAACCCCTTCCAGCTTCTTTATTACTAGCATCATGGGAAAATATCTTGTTTTTTTCTTCTTAATTATTATTTATTGATTTTATTTCATTTTCCCACAATGTTTGTTGTTCCTACATTTAAAAAAGCAGCATGTTTAAATATTTTCTTGCCAGTCAATCCACTTCTTGTTTACTACCTTTTTAATTTATACTCAAGCTGCTTCTTGTAACATTCTTCAAGCTGTTTTTAATTCTTATTATCTTGCCAATGTTTTCAATTTATTTTTTCAGTGTTCTATCAACTTAGTTCAATATTTTTTGCAATTTCCAACACTTGCCCGCTACTCAATAATTATACAATTTCTTGTTTATCATTTGAGATTATATCTTTCTTAAAACCCATGACAATATGTATATTTAAAATTAAAGGAATAAATATCAATAACTATACAATTATATAGATTTAAAATTTAATGAACCTACAAGTTGTATAATAAAATTTCATATCACCAAATAATTTATTGCAAATATTGCTAATAAAATAAGCTAAAATTAATAATGTAAATTTATCATACATCTTAAAAATTTGACCAACATCATTTGGTCAATGGCAATTTCATTGTTAAAAAATTCATTTGCATAATAACATTTTATACTCAGCATTTCTGTCCAGAATCAGACTATCTCTATCTATGATCATTGTGTGGTATCTGTGCATGATAAAAAAAAAAATGTTACAAATAGACTTGTTGGTTTCAATCACATAGAAATGATTGCAAAAATCTCCCCCTCCCCAAATTTATAAACAAAACACACAGATGCATAGTGGGATTTCTTTCCAGCCAATTACATATGCCACCTTTCAGTCTCATCCAACTTAGTTCTGTTCTTTCTTGTCTTTAAGTCGGAATGCTGTGATTGCTTGTCTGTATCCCCTCTTGTGTGTTAACACCATTCTCAGTTTGTGGACACTTTCCTGTATTACAGTTACTTTGCCATATTGCTGTTCTTTTGCCTTGTGTATATTGTTTGCTTATTTTGGCCCTGTTCTTTTCTTCCTCTTATTATTGTTTATTGCAAACTTTGTCAATTCTGTTTGTTGGGCATTTCTGCCAATTACATTTATTTAACCATGGTTAATTACTCTACTATATATATATATATATATATATATATATATATTGCATAATCTTTAAAGGCACATTCCTGTTCACCTTCACAATACAGGAAAATACTTGTTGACAACACCAATATATTACACCATGAAAATAATTAACAAAAACTTTAAATCCTCAAGGCCATCTATATCAAAAGTAACCATCACTGAACAAAATTTATTATGAGTGTAGCAGCAACGTTTTAAAGTGCATTTGACCAACTTTTAATGCATTTCGTATTTCTATTATTTCTGGTTAGCTCCCTTATACTGCAACGCTTGTTTTGAAAAAACACCTTACCTACAACTAATAAATTTAAAATAATAATTATAACAGAGCACGTTCACACTGGTTTTCAAAAATCACGATCACAGTTACATTAAGTTTGACTTTGCAATACACTCCTGAGGATGATCTCAGAGGAGATTGGAAGTACATAGGTAAGGAAAAACTATGGGACCTTCCTTGATGAATTTCAACTTAACATCAAGAAGCTGATTAGAGAGAACTAGAAAGAATTATTATAAAAATAGACATATGTCTATATTATTCAATGAAACATCTTTGAATGAATATATATATATATATATATATATATATATATATAGATAGATAGATAGAGAGATAGATATAGAGAGAGAGAGAGGTTAATTATTTTTTAGAAAACATTTCAACCCTTGAGGAGTTGATACGGGGCATGAAACTGTGTAGTCAGAGAAAGTTAATAAAAAAAAACAGATTAATTTACAGTAAATAAATTTTTCAATTTAAAAAAATATGTCTATATTTCTGAGATGAGGTATTATGTACAGTATTTACATTATTCGGACTATTGTCCTCATCTTTGTTGCCATATTTGTCACAACGTTTCGGCCGTTGTACGCTCCGGCCTTCTTCAGGTGGTTGGAATTTCGAACCGAACCCTTTACTTGAGGACACATGGTACGGTGGATAAAGGCGTTGGTTAGATCCAGTAACAGACCCAAAGAGTGTGAGTTCAATACTCCTCCTTTGTACCTCGTCCATATGAATTTAAGCATACTACTAGATTGGCAACAAGGTCTCATCTTTTGGTTTTTTTGCTTCACCATCACCTACAAGCTTCAAAACTTTAAATGCAAAATCAATCACTATTTTCTGTCTTTCTGAATTCTGTTATTGTCCTTTCTTCACACTAAAGTCTTTCTCATTCTCTTTCACACTCAGTAACCCCTTACTTACATCATAATCGCATTATCACCTTGCTTGAGATGAAATGTATTTTAAAAAAAAATCTTTTAAAATAAAAGATACAATTTATTTTTACAGTGTTTAATATTTGTGATCGACTATGAAATCAAATGTAGACCTACAGAATGTGATGGGTAAATTGTCGTCTGAATTATGCAAAAAAAAAAAAAAAAAAAAAAAAAAAAAAAATGAAAATAACACTTGCATCTCATTTTAACAGATATATTTACTAAAATTACACAAAAATATCTTGAAATACTAAAGAGTAAATTTATTCAATAAAATCACCCTTGGCTTCAACCACGGCCTCCAAACAACTTCAGAATCTCCTGTAACTCTTCTGGAGGGGTCTCCTTGTTTAAGTTGGTGAATGCTGCCATAATTCTTGCCTTCAGTTCCTCTTTGGTGTTACAAAAATTTTGTTGGTCTGTCACTCAACTGCGCTCCACACATAATAATCAAGGGGGTTGCAGTCTTATCAGTTAGGTGGCCAGATGTATAGGGGTGATGTGATTGTAGAAATTGTCTGACAGTCATGACTGGGTTCTCCTTGCAGTAATTTCAGTCAAAAGCTTAATTTTGTTAATATTTATTATAACTGGTAAAATAAGCTTTTAAATGAAGAATGAAAACAAAAACATTTCACTTTGAATGTTTCAAAAGGAAAAGTTTATGTTAACTTCATGTGTTGCTTCCCTTGGAAGGGACAATCTTATCCAAAAGTGCCAAGCAGCTATCATTTACAGGGAACCCATGTGAAGAAAGAAGCCGTTCAAATAAATCATTCTCTCTCTCTCTCTCTCTCTGCTTGACTTAAATTTACAGTCTAAACATTTTAATTAAACATCTTAATTTAAATATACAGAAACTAAACAGTTTTTAACAGACCAATAAAAGAATCATGGATTCTATCCATGATATTTTGGGGACACATTTATTACATGATAATGGTAATATTAGCTGGAAACATTTGACATTCACTGACTAAGCAGCTAGTGCTACTTTCAATTGAAATTTATAAAATCTTTCTATCAAAACAATGTTTCAGAAAAATAGGTTTCTCAAGCCCACTGTTATTGATCTTTCCAGCACCAATGGGGGGGAGGGTTTGCTTTCAACCTTTTCTTTATGGTAGTGTGGAAAGTTGACATCTTAATTATGTCATTATTTTCTCTTTGAGTTACATCGGCTATCCATGTTGAAAGTCCGCAAGTGATGTGGCACCACCAGTTTTCTTTTTCATTTGCTTTAATCTAACCCCCACCCCCCAAAATTAAACTTTCTATTGCAATAAGTGCTAAAGAAAACCTCTCTCTCTATATATATAAATATATATAGAGAGGGAGAGAGAGAGGGAGAGAGGACTCACCTATCATTTTTGACATGTGAGGGTAAAACTCCACCACCATAATGTTTCTTTCTCTTTATCAAAAAAGAAAGAAAGATAAAGAAGCTGAAATAAAGAAAAAAGAAAAGATTCTTAAAATTAGAGGTTTCAGTCCTAATTTTGAATCTTTAGAAAAAAGAAAATGAGATTTATCTCAATATTGTTGTTCATTTTAAAAACTGAAGTTTCGTTAAAATTCCCAGCAACACGTATGAATTTGCCAATCTTCTCAAAAGTTTCCACTGTTGTAAGTAAATGAAAGTTTTGCTTTTATGAGCCATTTGCATTTTTTTTTGAACTGGTTATCTTGCCTTAATAAAGTAAACAAATGGAGAATTTTATGCAAACTGATTTGCAACCTTGTATTCTGTTCTGTTGTTCTGAGTCTTGTCTGTTTACCTGTGTGTCTTATTCAATATTCGAGATAAAAAAAATCCTTTTACTTTTCAGTCTAGGCTAGTTGTTGTTAATTTTCATTGTTTAAGAAAAAAAAAACATGGATAAAACTAACATTCATCATAAGAAATATATCTTCCTTATCCATTTCCTAGATGATGACACAAAATACCATCTTCATGTTTGTGTACAGAACACAATTCTTGCATGCGAAAAATATTTAATGGTTGCAGAAAGGTAAGATTACAGTTATGCACCCCCCAAGATATAATGTTAAATGATAACCCAATTCATTTTCCCTCTTTCATACATAGCTCACACAGTACACCCAATCCCATTACTTTCCAGATAGAACCTGTGTGTGTGTGTGTGTATATATATATATATATATATATATATATATATATATATATTATACCAATTGGTAGGGATAATTCCAAGGAATTTCTTTCACAATTTCTCTTTTTCCCTCTCTTTCCCAAATCTTTTTTTTAATGTTATATTGAAATTTTTCTTTTTCTTTCTTCCCTTTTTTTTTTTTTTTAAAATATAAAAACTTTCCTTTTTTCCTCTTTTTTTTTCTATCGTATGGATGGATTGATTTCATTTCTAAAAAACCTTCAGTCTGAAGAGTTGAATATTTAAACATATTCATGAAATAAATTATAACCAAGATATTATCATACAAAATATAGACATTAACTGCCACTTGATGCTTATAGACACGTGTTCAAGTAGGTAGTGCATTAGCATTCCAACGATGAAGGTCAAACTCAAATCTCACCAGGGTCAATTAGTCAAGGAAGTGATTTCTTTACAATACTAACCTGGAGATATAATTCCAGAATGCTGTGTCCACAGGTTGATCAAAGTTTTGTGAGTGAAATTGGGTAGATAAAACTGCTTAGAAGCTGTCAATGGTTTTACTGGCATGCCACCTAATAAACAGCTTTTTAGCTTTCCCAGGCAATCTATCAAGATGTATCAGCCTGAAAAACACACAATGTTTGGAAGCCAATGATGGATGTGCTAGTACATAGTCATAAGTCCTCAACTAATGAGCAGATAGAAATTCTTTAACCTTGGTTGGCAATCTATCTAGAGGTGTCCCAATAAAAACATCTATCCCCTAGCAGCCTGCACATTCATGGGGATGCACTAAAAAACAAAAACAAAAAACTCAGTGATATAAATTCCTAAAAAAGAAACAACTTACATGAGTTTGCAATTTGCCATAGATGGAAATAGCACATGATGTTTAATAACATAAATATAGACCAGAGAAGAAAAGTCATTGGTTATTAGTTTTTTATCCCCTTGCTCCAAAAGTAAAGAAATTACTCAGGTTTATATTGCAACTGGTTTCCCAGGTACTATAGATTACAATAAATAAATTTAAATAAAAAACTTTTCTTATACAAATATTTGTATCAAATTCAGTTTTCTTTTCTAAGTTCTAAATATGGTTTTTCTGTCAATAATGTAAGAGTTTAAAGCAAAAACAATGTTTTCTTAAATCATTGATACAGCTTTTGCTTCTATTTCTTTTTTTAATAATATTGTGAATAAAAAAATTAAAAAAGTCAAGTAAAAAAAATAAAATCAAGAAAAAAAAACAAAAAAAACAGGTGCCATGGATGAAGTTCCAGTAACATTTGATGTAAGATCCAATAAGATTTCTTTTTAATATTTCCTGTTGAAATGGAACATGTCTTATATGCCATTAATCATAGTAACTCTGTCTTCTTTCATAGAAAAAGTAAAGGACTATTGTTTTTAACCCCCTGTTAATATTGTTGGGCATTGCCACAGCATTTGTATCATCAGATACACCCCATTGAAAATACAGATATATCGTCAAGTTTTTAATTTTCTTGTCATATATTGTTTTGAGTGTTCTGTTTTTTTCTAGGATAAATAAACTGAATTAAAAAATCATATTTAAAAATGAATTTGTAAGTTTCAAAAATTCAAATAACCAAAAATAGGTTTAATTTTTTCACTTTATTTCAGTAAACTGCTTGTAATTCACAAATATTATGACTAAAACCAAAAATTTCTTTGTAATAATTTGACAAAAGTATTCAGAAAACTACTTAACTAATCATGAAAACTTGACTTGTCATTTGCTAATCCTTAAAGAAAAGCAGGTTGTAGGATGTTCAAACATTCCATGGTACTAATGGAGGGTTAATGGCATTAATATATTGAAATAGCCAAGTGTTCATGAAATGTATTTGTATTGCTAAAAGATTTCTCAGTAGATTTTGTACATTATAGTCATAAACAAGTATTATATCATCATATAAATATGTTAACTTATACTATTAACTAGTAGTACCAATGAAAATTTCATGGTTTTGCTATCTGAATTCTCTGGTGAATCATAATTCATACATTAATGATTGAATAAAATCTTTGCGAATTCCAGGACTATAAAATACCTATGGAAATTCCCCTATTGCATCATTAGATATTTGAGTTTAACAACTTTAACAAAATATTTCAGTAACAATCATGGGTATGGATGCATGTCATTATTTAAAGAAGTATGAAGGTACAGATGAAAAGATTTAAAACTGACAAGTTTTTCCATTTCATTGAAGCAGACATTAAACACGCGAGAGAATTATTGCTTCTTCTTTCTTTCTTTTTGCTAGATATTATATATGCTTTCTTTTTCTCACTAAAACCAAACAGGGTATCTGATATTTTTTTGTCTTTGTTTGTAGTCAAAATGGAATGGTCTATTATTTATCTAAGATAATGGCATAGCATACTTCACATGTTACCTAATTTACTAAATAACAAAAGGAATACAATATGACAATCAGATCAGTAAGTAGCTTAAAAGCTGCACTTTTAAGCTAGAAAATGGGAAGTGTAAATTTGATCTCTGGATAAAAATTAAAGAGACCTCTGATCCAGCTTAGAGAACAGTAATGATAATTTTGAAGAAATCACTTTGAATTCCTCAATTCATGCAGGGAACTTCAAAAAACTCACTTTAATTCTGATTCAGGCTATAAGTCAAATTCTGGCCAAAACTCCTATTTGGGTCAAAATTCCAATTCAGGCTGATAGTTGAGTTCTTCAAATCACAAACACCATGAAACTTCAAAACTTCATGTCACGAAACTTCTCACTTTAACTCTGATTCCTTGGCATTTTGAAGAAATAAAATTGATGAAGGGCAGATCTTCAATCCCAGGATCATCCTGATTCCAAAAAGGTCTTTGTAAAGCAAGTGTGGCCCGAGTTAGAGGGGTTTCAGACAGACAGACATAATTTGCCATTTATTTATTTAGATTATTATGAGATATTAGTATCATTATATAATCTTAAATTGTGTATCTATCCTTTATATTATATAAGAAGACACATTCTGTTGTCAGTGTCAGAGAACTAACTTCAAAGCTGTCCATGTAGAAAATTATGCAAAGATTTTCAAGGATATACCAAATTGCATCTTGTCTCTGTTGATGACAAACTCAAGTCGCTAAGGTATGTTATTGAAAGACAAATTTTAACAACAGGAACACACACTGATCTTATCTGTTACCAATGCATTTATCCAATAGTGTTTGTTTATGTCATGAAAGAGTTGATCATAAATAAATGTATTAATATAAGCAAAATGATGTGACAATTCTTCAGCATAATATTAATCAAAGAATAATTAAAACAACATATAAAGGAATAAAAATGGAAGAATGGGTTGTATAAACATATTTTAGTCTCCTTATAATTATATACAGTTTCATTCATTTATATATACACACACACATTTGGTAGGAAATTTCCCAAAAGGCATTTCAAGGAATTTGCAATTGCAAGTGGAATAGCATGCATTTCATAAGCTCTTTTGAAACTGAGAATTTGCAGAAGAAAATTTGATTGTTTAGAAACAAATTTCTAAATTCCAAGTAAAAAAGTTTCAGTCATTTTTTTTCTTCAACAATTACCATTAAAATGAAGTGTCAATATTTAAGTTATGTTATAGTGAGAGAGAAAAAAAAAGAAGCTTTTGTTTTAAATTAGAAAATTAAAATATTTTCATGCTGCAAACAAGCCACCCAAAATTCAAATTAATAGTAAAAATTAATTTTAAACATTTTCTTGACGGAGTAAACCTGATAATTCTGCTATAATTTTCTTTTATAAGTGAACTTATTCACTTAATAGATGAGAAGAATTTGAAAATTCTGAATAATGTTTCTGAAACCTATTTAAATTTAATTCTCACTGCTAATTTTATTTTTGATGAACATGTTTATCTTACACTTCAATGGTATTCTGAAAAGTTTTTTTTTTTTTTGCGAAATAACAATGTTTGAACATTGACAAATTTTTTAAAACCTGGGAAAAATAGAAATTATCCAGATGTATGATTTTTTCTTTTTCTGTGTAATATTTTTTGTTAATAGTTCAAGCAAACATGTACACAGCAAGAATAATACAAACTGTGTCCATTTTTAAAGTATTCTTTCCTTTTTTCTTCTCTATCTTTTGTTTTAGTTGTCCATTGTTGATAACTAAGAAACACCTGGAATATTGTTTTATCATTACTATTATTTTAAATTCTTTCTTTTTTTGTCTTTCCCTTAAAAAAAGAAAGAAAAAAATGCTTTTTGTTGAAGATATCAAAGGCCAAATATACAGAGAGAGAGAGAGAAAGTATAATAGCAAAAAAAAAAAGTCTTTAAATCATGTAGTTTGACCAAAGGTAAACCAAGTAGAGAGAATAGGAAAAAAATTTGTGGAGTTGAAAGTAGAGGGCAGTTAAGTCTTACGCTACTGTAGCTAGGACGATCAGTACGAAGACAGGAACTTGACTGAACATCACACTTTGCTGAATTTGAGACCAGCTGAAAAGTAATTATAAAATAGTTTGTTCAGATTTTCAGAGTAACACAAGCAAATAAAACAAAGTCATTACAGCAAAAAGGAAAATGTATAAATTTATATTATATATCTCTTTCATATACAGAGGTATGTGTATGAGTGTATGCGAGAGAGAGAGAGAGAGAGAGAGAGAGAGAGAGAGAGAGAGAGAGATGAGGCTAGTACTTATCAAAGCTACCTACATTGAATTCAATAAAATTGGATGCCACCAAATTTTGTGAAAGGTTTCTTTGCTTTAAATGAGGTAAAAAAAAAAAAGAAAAAAGTTACACTCAGATAACCCATGAAGTCATGTTTCCAAAACAAACATTTTATTATATTTGTGTTTGGGGTTTTATAAGTTTAAACTTCATGCCTAGCTAAAGTAATTTTTCTCTAAGACAATGTTGTTTTCCCCACTCCATAAACATTCTTTGAGTATTTTGGCTTAAGCTAAAGTTTACATCACACACACAAAAAAAAAATCATAGAAATTCATTTTTATATTTTAAATAGGCATTATTATCAAAGGATGGGACCCTCCCAACTACTGTATAATAAAGTGGATACCCCACCAAACCAAGTACTGTATAATAAAGATAAAAACTTGTAGAAATTAAAATTCTAAAAGAATTTCATTTAAATAGTTACTATTAGGTGCCTAATACAAAGGGAGGGGTTTTAATAATCGGCAATCAACTAAAATGCAAACTTAATAAATGGGTGGTCTAAATAAGTTCAGTGAGGAGATCGGAAATTTTATTAAAAAAAAAAAAAAAAAAAAAATTAATCATCCCCCACCACTCCTGTCTATGAGGAACCCAATAATAGCAAGCAGTTTTTTCCAAATCATTGAAGAACAAGCCAGATATGCTTTCTTTTTTGGAGAAGGGTTGGGGTAGGTGTAGCAATATTTTATCCAAAAGCTCAATCACAAAATTTCACACAAAATCTAAAATGGATTCTATTTCTAAGAGAATAAATCGCATGTGTGAGCAGCTTATTTTAGCCTTATCTCTTGAATCCTATTTTTGGGTCAGTGTGCATTAATAGGTTATAGATAGAACCTGCAATTAATAACAAGCATTTGTTTCAAACCTATAATTAATACCAGATTTTTGATTTTTATAATTAATATTGAATGTTATAATAGGCTTTAATGTTAAAATATTCCCACAGAACTAGTACAGTTCAGAAATTAATGGAGTAAACTAATGACTTGTATATTTTAAGAATCCTGTTACAAATAAATGATTTAATTATACAAGAGTAAGAAATGGTTTGCTTTGTGACTGGCATAAACTACTATTTTTATTTTTTTACTTTTACAAAGTTAATTAAACTGGGGTGTTTTAAGTGTCAGATATAAAACATCAGGAAAGGCTAACAAACATACCAGCAAAAAAATTGTCAATTCTCAAGAAAAAAGAAAATTAATAACTCTAGTTGCATATGTTTGGAACTTAGTAAAATACTAAAAATAACTTTTTAAAGCAATAAAACTTGTTGAGGGAGTATACAGTAATAGTGATGTAAACAGAAAAACTGTCCTTTTGAAAAACCGTTTTATTTTTTTTGCAGGTATGTTTGTTAAACTTTGCCAAAACTGTTTTTGAGGGAAAGTTTCCGTTATTAAGTGTAAATGCATTATCTATGGTATATTCTTCTTTTTTGTCTAGCCTAGTGAGTAATTCATCCATTAGATTATCAAATGTGAATAACAATATTGACATTATATTCATGCAAATATTAATGTCACAAGAAATTTTCTTTCATATAAATGCATGTAGCAAACAAAACTGCTTTTTTGCTACTCTTAAGAAATCAGGTTTTATAGAAAAATGCATCCATGCCATAAACCAAGGTTGACCAACCAATTGTGCATTGCATGATGAGATGTAATGCATTACATTCCAATAATTTCTGTCTGTCAGTTTACACTTGTATGCAACAGGGTTGTGCTTTATTTATTCTTTAGTATAGTTAGGCAGCAATTCTTTTAAACAAGGTTTTTTTAAATAAAAAGTATAGACATTCTATATCTATACAATTTTTTTCAAACTGTGAATAACTATCTCAATGCTAAATACTGAAGATGCAAAAAATATCCAAAATCAAGGCTGTGTCCAAGTTTTCTACTCACATGAGTTATCTTCAGTGGGGTGAGAAATATGTTTTATATAGGTTACACAACAACCACTCTTCCACACAGACTTACAAGTACTATAATAATATTAGACAGCTTATCTCCTCCAATACCTAAAATACACCATAAATATAATAGCAAAAAAAAAAAAAAAAGAAAAGATTACCAATTCCGTTTACAGCTAACAAAAGCAACTGCACATTAATAAAAATAATTAATCTCTAATCCTGTTTTTTTCAATATATATATATATATATATATATAAAAAAAGAAAGAAATACTCTTCCTTCACTTTACTCCCACCTCACTGAAGCTGACTGATGCAAGTTGAAAATTCGGACAAGTCTTGATTTTTGGATAATTATTGCATCTGCAACATCTAGGTTTATGGAAGGTTATTTGCAGTTTGGGAAAGACAACTGATAAATGGAATAAACATAGAATGTCTATCTTTTTTAATAAAACCAATTCATTCTTTGTGAATATTTACAGTTTGATTTTCTTTGAAAATTTTCCTTTTTAAAATGAAGTTTTCTATCACATTCCAAAAGTAAATGAAAGAAAAATTGAAAAATCATAGTAAATGTGAATTTGTTGAACAATGGGGGGGGGGAGAATGAGAAATCAGCAAATTTTCATCTAGAACAATCTGCCCACTCACAAAGAAAAAAAAAATGAAGAGGCTTAGTAGAAGTTGTTTTGAGAACAAATTCATAATTGAAAATAAAACTGAATGAGCTCCCCTTCAATCCCAAGTATTCTTTATTCAAAATTCTTGGGACAGGAAGTGCTTCGGTTTTCAGATTTTTTTTGATTTTGGAATACAGGCTATTTAATTTGTATATAGCATCTATAAAATGAGGCAGCTTGGGAATAGAACCCAAGCATAAACATGATATCCCTTTACATTTTATACACAGCTTATACATATACCCTAAAGGTAGTTTTATATAAATAACATATACCCTGAAAGTAATTTTGTATAAAATTTAATATATTCTTTTGTACATACAGATACAGGTAATGACACTAGTCATGTAATGCTCACATAGATGTTTAAATGGTGAAATTAAGATTACATGTAAAAATGTTTTGTACTTTCTGTACATATACAAAAAAATATGATCATTACTTACAAAAAATATATAAATGCAGCACTAAACACTAATTCTACATCAGGTGTGAGAAACTGGAGGGAGAGGGTAGTTTTTCTAACAGTTTGACTTTCTGTGATATTGATAAACATAAATTCTTTCTTTTTTCTTTTCATTACCCATATGGGTATCTACAGGACTTTTTAACATTTTGAATAATATCTTTAGTGAGCACGAAACATCTGGTAAGTAATCCATGAACGAAAGTGTTGCTGTGACAATCACTAACAAAAAACTGGCGTCAACGTAAGCTACACAGCTGGGCTGGGGAATCCCCACTCAGGGCAGATGTGGTCATTTACAACAGCTTCACATCACCTAGGAGCCTTCCAAGTGCTTTCTGAATTTTCCATTTGTGGCAAGTCAGCATCTGGTGGATTTCGGATAAAGGATACCCAACCTTTTTTAGTTTCTGATGATGTGAACATTTTTCAGAAAATTAACATTTTTGAAATTATATCTGCTGGCTCAGAATAATATCAGATCTTCAGCTATAAAAATGAAATTACAATTGACTGATCAAAATCTAAAGAATTCTCTACCATTCTCATTAATTAATTTAACTACAAATATTAAAACCTTGACAAAAAAAAAAAAAAAAACCCAAAAAATCAAAGACTGAAAAAATTAGGAAAATAATACTAATCTTGTTTTTATCTTAAATAAATTATATAAAAATACCTAATATATTTATATAAATATTTTTTTTTTTTTAACAAGATTTTTTTTTGAGTCCTATTGGTAACTAACATCCAGTACAACCTGCCACATGGATGGGTAGTTGGCATTTAAATCAGTTCCCCCAATAGCTTTTCTGCTAGTGACAAGTGTGGTATATCTCCCCACAGGACAAAAAACAAGAGCTGTCAAAGGGTGACTGAACTTTTTATAGGAGCCAACAGCCTCTATATATATATATATATATATATATATATATATATATATAAAACTAGGATGGTGTCTCAAATTTCAACCTTCCTAGAGGGTGATATCTTGGTAAAAACACTCAGTATACTTGGACTACTGTGAGTGTCTGAGTTTGGTGTGAGGAAGTACATTAGGTCTTGTAAAACCTTGCCTCAAATCATTTTGATAAATCCTTTGTTGACTTTTGTATGAGATTAATCCTGGCCCCGCCTTAAAAAAAAAAAAATCATGGCTATGGGTATTTATGTATGTATTTCACCCCAAGCAAAACAATAATACTAATAAGATACAAACGGTTACTAAGAGTGAAAGAAACCGAGAAAACATTGAACAGAAAGGATAATAAAAGAACAAGATAAAAAAAAGAGATGGAGTGTGACATTGGATTTTAATTTTTGAAGATCATAGTTGACCAGAAAGCAAGAAGAGATATCCAGTTTTATACATTTACACATTAATATAATGTACAATTAATATAACATAATTATTAATATAATGTAAAATGAATATGACATTATTATACATTATATTAATGTAAAATGAATATGACAATATTAGTTCCAATTGATAGGGGTACAAGATTTGTTTGGCACATTTGAACTCATGTTTAGCAAAAATTGAAGCATGGAATGTGAAAACTTGGTCATCTCCACCAAAGACCCCAGAACAGGGATCACCAAACTTGTGGGTTGCATCAAGTCTACCACAAAACTGCAGTTAAATAGCTGACTATTTTGTCAGAATATTCGCTAATGGTTGACATTTTTATTCATTATATTTCTCAGTGTAAGTAATTGTTTCTTTGTAATAGCCACATTTCTCTTTTTTCTGAATCAATATTTTAAAAAAAAATTAATAACAATTGACAAATTAAAATAAAAATAAAAAGCAACTGAAATTAAAATGCAAGAAATTCAAACTTAACATAATAATACACAAGATATCTTAATTATATAATGAATTATACTTAGCCACTATTTTCAGTTAATATTTTTTAAGCATAATTAAATAATAATTTGTTTGGTTGATTTTGTTTAATGACATATCAACCTCTATGGGTTATTTAATGCCAAAATAAGAAAATTTTAATAGAAACAAAGAAAAGAGTACTAAACTGCTAAGTGATATCTGTCCTCCTGTAAGGCAGTGAGTGCTGGACAATCTTCTCAAACATGAAGAGACTTGAAGCAACAGAAATGTGGTTCTACAGAAGGATGCTGTAGACCGAACATGTGAGCAATGACAAAGTTTTGGTGAAAATGGAAACAAAAAAGAAACTAATACTTAACATCAGAAAGAGACAGTTGAGGTGTCTGGGTCATATAAAGAGGAAAGAGGGCTTGGAAAATCTGATACTCCTAGGACAGATAGAAAGCAAGGGGGACAACACATAACATACTTAGTGAGCTTGAGTAAATGAATGGCAGAAAACAGCTTAGAAGAAATAACAAAAAGACAAAGTTTATTAAGAGCTACAAGGTACAGGAAATTGTGGAGAGCCATGATTATGGCACATAAAGAAGAAGAATGCCAAAATATTTAGTATGCAATTTTATGGCTTTGACTCCAGATATTTTGTACATCATTTTATACTTTCAGGGCAAACATATGGTTTTTAAATATATAGTTTGTAGATAATAAAATGTATTTTTTTTATAAAAATGTATTGCTGGTAATTTAATATAAAAATGTATTTTTATATTTTTCTAGTTTTGCATTGATTGTTATTTTGCTATAAAATCTATTGTTGGTTATTTTTTTTTTTTTATAAATAAAAATGTATTACTGGTAATATTTATACTTTTTACTATTTTGATTTTTGTTTGAGGGTATGCTATTTACCCATAGCAGGGTCCCTAACAGGTGCTACCACCCCGGGACAGGGTGGACCTGGGAACAGCAGCAATTAAGAAGTGGTTCCATGCTCCTGAAAACTGCCAATCCCCTGATCAGAGAATTTATTACTGGATAAATAATAAAGTAATCTTAAATTTTATTTTTTTCTGTTTGATGAAATTTTATTATATTCTGATAATAGATACATTTTCAATTTAAGTTTGCAGATTTAATCATATTCTTGGGGGTTGTATTTAAGACCACCCTAAAATACCCAGACTTTATGGTTGCTAAAGTTTTAAAACTCTCACAAATTTCTTTTTTAAAGTTCAAGTAATAAAATATTGTCTGTGCATAATTCAATCAAACTAATGTAAATTAAACTTGCATATTTGAGGACAATTCTTGCAAAAAATATTTCAATTTGTGAAAGAACAAGTTTTCTTCTTTTAACTACAATCTCTACAAGGTTTACACATTTTCCCAATATAATTCTAACCAGTATAGTTGGCCTATTAACTAACATTCTAGTTTACTCTATAAAATGCACAAACATTTCACTGAACATAATTCAGTGCTGAAAGACAAGAGTGCGGTATGTTAAGAAATTACATGTACAAATTAAATAAAGTGGAAACAAAAAACAAAACAAAACATGGCTACTTTTAGAGAGAGAGAGAAAAAGAAAGAAAGAAAGATTGCTTAAGCTCATACCTAATACAAGAAAATTATTCAGAATGATTCCAAACTATTCAGTAAAAATGTTTATATAAGAGAATATCAAGTTCAGATTTAATGGTGACTAAAAATACTTATTCATATCTATCTATGTAGCTTAACACAGAAAGGTCAGGTCATGGTTGGTAAATAATTTTCTTAACAAAAAAATATAACCACCAATCATATTAAAATGAAAAATGTTGAATTTTACTTAGCAAAGAAATAAGGTAGGGGGTAAAAATCAGATATGGGAAGACTCATTG
This sequence comes from Acanthosepion esculentum, assembly GCA_964036315.1. Classification (NCBI taxonomy): domain Eukaryota; kingdom Metazoa; phylum Mollusca; class Cephalopoda; order Sepiida; family Sepiidae; genus Acanthosepion; species Acanthosepion esculentum. The sequence continues at coordinate 51,947,586 of OZ038507.1, forward strand.
TAAAAGGATGTAGGCTTGATTCAAGTTATTTAAACCAAGCTTTTCCTTTCCAACATACATATGCATGCATAAGAGGCAGTTTGTCATGCAAAACAGTATGAAAGTGTGTGTTTGTATTGGGAGGGAATAAACAATAGGATTAAAGCAATTGCTTGAAAGCAATAAAAATTGTTGCTGCCACACACACACATGCATAAATCATGCAATGAGAAACCTTGAAAGGATTATTATTTATAGATCCAAGTCCTTTTTTTTTTTTTAAATATATGCTACATATACATGAATATGTATAGATATAAATACAGTGATGTGTAAATATCTATAAAATACATGCAGAAACAGCCAAATAAGACAAGCATGTGGCTCAAAGTGCACAAAAAAGAGGAGATAAAAAATAAAAACTGACATATTTGATGCCATTCCAAGACATGCAGTCAGCACACATGCAAATAGGCAGATTTCAATATTTTTTTTTTTCTTGTTTTGTTCTAAATATGCAAAGTTGAATTTTCAGCAATTGTACAAATATATTAAGCAGGAAGAAATTTATTTTTCAGGATTGCATTTTCCAATTTCCTGCATATTTTTGTAATATTTTGAAAACAGAAGTAGAATGATTTGGAGACATGGGTGATATTTCTCAAGTTGGTTGTCAATGCTTTCATTGTGAGGTTGTAATAATTGCCACGGAATCAGGAGATAGCAAATCTATGATGTGTACTGAATTTTTCAAGGCTGGAAATGATAAAAGAAAGCAAATTTTATCTATAATCTTTTTCAGGGCTGATTATTAAGAAAAAGACCCTTATTTAAAAAAAAAAAAAATTAAAAAATAAACAAACCTAACAACAAAGTTTTATAGAAAAAATAAAAGGGAAATCAGGAAAAGATAGTTGAAATTTGTAGGGCACATAAGGAAAGTGGGCTCAAAAAACCTGATAGTCACAGGACAGGTTGAAGGTGAGAGGAACAGAGGAAAACAAGGCTTAACCTACTTGATGAGCTTAAGTAGATAGCAGAACAGGGTTTAGGAGAGATAACAAAAAGAAAAAAACATTAAGAGCTACAAAGGAGAGGAAATTGTGGAGAGCCATGATTGCCAACGTCTTGAAGGGGCACAGCACATAGAAGAACATAATTTTGTTCAAAATAGAGAAATTAGTATGAACCGCAAAAATTGAAAGATTCATTCAAAATATAAATTTTCCATGTTTTCCTGCTCACAGGAAAAAAGAAGACATTTTTAACTATCATAATTAATGTTTTTAAGTTTTAAAATTAACAACTTACCAGCAATTATTAAATTCTGGATCATTTCTTTTTTCTAAATCTTATTGCATTATATTTATTTCAGATCTTAAACATGGATTTCAGATATGAATCATAAAGAGATTTTAGCCAGTCTGCAAGCCATTATTGGAAGACCATTAGCATCTAACCCACAAATGATTTTCCTGATTCTGAATGTTTCCAACAACCTTAATAATAGATTTACATTATTCATATGTTGACTATTGTCCTCATCTTTGTTGTTGTTATCATAATGTTTCAGCCATTGTGCCCTCTGACCTTCATCAAGTGTATATTGATCCAAGTAGCCTGCAGGGAATTTTGAACATATAAAAACCATATAAACGTCTACATATATCAAACAATGTGACAAATTTGGTTATCAAGCTATTGCTTTTCACTTACATATTCTTTGATAATAAAATAAAGACAACATTTCACAGTGACACACACACCACAGTTGGGATGACAGTGTCATTGTAATGTTCATGATCTATTCATTTTTTATTATGTGCTTCACCAAGGCTACATATGGTTTTGAATTCAGAGTTGTCCTTCTTCTTGACCTATTGCCACCAAGGCTATGTAGGACCTAGTGTGCCCTGCTATTTTACCCAGAAAAGAGATGGCTTCATACCTTTCTCAAGAGTATTAGCACATAAGTAAATCTAATGAACTCAACTCTAATTCAAACTTGGCTCTCGGATTCCTCAAACCAAGCAGCGAAAAATTACTCCACCATTCCTCTCTTTGTTCTTTTAAATATAAATATGTAATATAAAATCTTGAACAAACAAATTATGATATTTTACGATTTGAAAATCTTGCTGTTGTATTCACTTCACATCTTTGATGAAGTCATGAATGCATCTCTTTACCATCCATCCCCACAACTGTTGGCAAAATTGCCTTGTTGGCAACCAGTATGTATGTTGCGGCATTCACCCTGCATCGGTTAAGCCGGCTCCTTCCAAGGAATTCACCGTGTCCAGAACGAAGGCCGACCAAGCACGGCGATCCGTCGCCAATGCTGAAACGAGCGACAGCCATTCCCGATTTCAACGGCGATGAATTCTTGAAACGGAGTAACAAGGGAGTTTGAACTTCACACGCGGTCTCCACACCTCGCGTGCTATCCCAGTGGAGGGAGGAATATGCTCTTACTTGCCGCAGAATTTCCACAGACGCAGAGGCAGGAGTAACCAAGAGGCCGCCGGATGCCGGTTGCAGACGCCGAATGGTTTTGAATTCAGAGTTGACCTTCTCCTAGACCAGTTGCCATCCAAGGCTATAGAACCCAGTCTGTCCTGCTATTTACCCATAGTTGGAGGGAGAAGAAGAGGATTCACACCTTTCCCAAGGGTGTTAGCACGTAAGTGAATGTAACGGATTCGACTGGGATTCGAACTCGGCTCTACGATTCCTCAATCCGAGCCGTTATCCATTACTCCCCCGAGCCTCCAGTCTAGGAGAAGGATAACTCTTTCATTCAAAACCAAAATCTATGAATATAATCCACTCTTATAACAGCTATAGGTATGAAATCTGAATGTTGATGTCTAATGCACAAAACATTTATCTAAAGGAGGCTCTTTAACAGAAACCCCTCACCAAAGCACGGAACTGTTTTTATTTAAAAATCTCAATGTCACTGACATCCACGAGAAACCATGCAGGATAGCTTCCTTCTGACTAAACATTTATTTTTCTTTTAAAGTTGAGAACTATTTCTGCCTTCCATCAGCATGGCTGATACTAGCCTCCAGGTGAGTGACTCACGGTGCCTTCTTGGAATAACATTTTCCACAGACATGAAATGGAAAGATTATATTGAATCAATTGCTAGGAAAGTTGGTTCACTGTCTTGCTAGACAATTTTTCTATTTATAAATCTATTATTTGTTCTTGCTTTGAATATTGCTGCCACATCCAGTCTGGTGCTTTTGCTATATATTTAGATATTCTTGATAAAATCCAAAGAATACAATGTTACTGGATCTGACCAGGCACCTCAGCTTCAGTCAGTTTCCCACCACCATAATGTAACTTCCCTGTGCTTTTTCTATAAATACTTTCATGGTAATTGTTCTGATGAACTTTCCTCTCTAGTTTCTTGTATATAGTGTTATATTCATATTGTAAATACTCATTGGGGCTAGATTTTAGAATTGTTATTTTATTCCCCTCCCCACACAGACAATGAATTGTAATATGGGGACTATAGTTAGTACTTTCATAGAGACGAGGTATTATGGTGGATGTGGTAAGAAAGGTATGTATGAATGTGTTGTTTTGGTGTAAGGAATATTGTTCGTACGATTGGGTCAGTGTTTACGGCTAGCTAAGTTATAGTTAAGACAGAAGAAGACCGTCCTTTCCCCAATCCCCCCTTCGGCCTTGTGCCACATTTCTGTGTATTAAACAGAATAAATATCACTTTCCTCTGTGATACCTAGACTTTATGAATTTAACTGCAGTACTAGATTGGTGGCAAGGTCTCACCATTTTATAGTTGAAATAGGTAGATGTAGGCATAAGTTATATGCTAACAGTTTCTTCTAACATACTTCTTGCTTGCAGATCTCTTCCGGCTTCTTGCTTCCCAGTCAACTTTGATATTCAAAAATTTAAATGCAATGTCAATCATTATTTTCTGTCCTTTTATTGTTCCCTCTCCTTAATAGTGATTTTTTTTTTTTACTTGTATTCTCTAACACTCAGTAACCTTTTGTGTCTTAGTGGCATTGTTGCTTGGGGCGAAATGATTTCAGAGAAAAAAAGAAAAAAAAAGTCCCTTCTTGCTTTGGCTGAGAACTTTAACAACCTTTCACAAAATGATTTAAGCTAACAAATTTTACCTGTAATTAATTCTAAGGTAGACTGGTATTAAAAAACTTGCCAGATTGAATCCTGTTTTCAAAAAATATAAGAGTGTAGATTACAAGATATTATCACTCAGTTCCACAGATCCATTACATAAATATATATAACTTAAAATCAAGTTTTCTAATGAAAAACGCACAGTATATGTGCATGTGTATATACGTGCATTTTTAACATTAACTGTATATTAATTACTTATATTAATTACTCTGCAAATTATCTCTTTATCTAATCATATTATGTATTACATAAGTAACTTTAAGTTTTTTTGGCAAACATGGACCTTCATACCCAAAATAAAACAATATTAAAAGGACTTTTTTCCATGTCGTCATTTTTTTTTTTTTTAACTACCTTCACTCTTCGGCAATGTTTATCGTTTTAAAAAATGACGATTAGAATTTGAATAAAACCTAAACATATGATGAAAGTGAATTAATTTTTTTGTTCTTGAGAATTTACAACAAAAATATTAAAACATTATCTATTTATTAGATCGTTTTATTTACAAGAATAATTTTATATTTACAACATTCTAAAAATTAATACAATTAGAACTAATGCAATATTTATCATTTATCAATTTATAAAGAAATAAACATGAAAACAATTTTTTATTCATAAATTTATAAACATTTACTAAATTATTAAAATATGTGAACCGACTATAAAGAAACCCTTATTATTTACCATTTTATAAAGTTTGAATCAACCAATGTTTTGCCAACCTTTCCAATAAATAATATAATAAATAGCATAAATAAACAATGCAATGAATAGTATTTATTATTTTTGTTTGCAATACTCAAGAACAAAGAAAATGTATATAATTTACTTTCATCATATGTTTAGGTTTTATTACAATTCGAAACATTGCTTTTTGAAACAATAAACATTGTTGAAGAGTGAGCGTAGTTAAAAATGCAGTGTCATAGGAAAAACAGTATTGTGGGAATAAAGGTACATGTTTGCTATTTTTTTTCTTATACATTTCATCATTTTTTGAACTTCATTATTTTATGATTGTCCAAGTTTTCCCTCATAAGTAAATATAGACTTTTGATTTGTCCTTATCTTTCAATAGTACTTGCCCATCCTAAGAAAAAAATATTTGAAAGACAAAAATAAAATTTAAAAAAAGTTTTGCAAGTTATGAAAAAGTAATTAACTTTGGTTGAAATTACCCAAACCATCAATTCAATAAACACAAAACCACATCAATATGTGCAAGACATTTGTAAGTCACCAAAAGAGACAGTTTTTAATGAAATGAACAAATTTGTGTATGTAGTGGACTCTTCTGAAGATGTAATAAAAATTGAATATTTCTGTTATTTTATTATGAAATTAATTATTTTGAAGTTAAAAACTGAAGACACTGAATGTCAATGTATTTTACTGTCAGGACATATTTATATTAAGATATTAAAAGATCTTATATTGACATTGGTTTTGTAGAAAAATACATTTTTAAAGTGACTTATGTTTAAATATCTGTATATATTAAAAACTAGTTTCATTTATTGCAATTGTTTTCATTTATAGGAAAAGGTAAAGGATTAACTTTTTTGAATTTTGCTTTTAATACTTAGGAAGTTCAGAAACTGCAAAGTAACAAAGTTTATATATATATATATATATATATATATATATCTGGCTGGTAGACAAAAATAAAGAAACATACTGTTTAATAAATAATTGGAGCATTTACTCAAATACAAGTATCCACTAAATAGAATGTTTAAAGTGATAAAATCTGTTAATAAAAATCCATTCTAAAAATTCTGTTTATGTTTGGATATGAAACTGAGTGCAGGTATGAAAGAACTTTGAGAGATCTAAGACAGGAGAAATCACTTGAAAGCATGAAATTGGCTTTGCCTGTCTGTTCCTTCTTAGTTAATCAGTAAGGTTCACCAGGCTAAAAAGTGGCTCTCTCTACCTTGAAGGACACATGTTCAATTCCTGCCAAAGGGTGCAAATTTTTCTTTAATAATATTTCTCAAATATTCAGGCCAGTAGGTGAAAGTAAATAAATATACTGTTTAATAAATAAATGAAGCACATACTCAAACGCAAATATCCACTAAAAAGAACATTTAAAGTAATACATACATGATGGCTGGCCACTTGTATCTGAGGATGTTTGTCTACTAGGGCAGCAAGCTAATGCTGCTGCAGATGCTCACTCAGGTACATTTATGTTTGTTCAACACCCACAGTGACCACCTGTGGTTTATACTGCAACTATGTTGAGCAGACCTTAGTTATAGTTTCTGGGAGAGAGTGTGTAACATGATCAATACACTGAACAAGACCAACATGCTCAAACCCTCATTCACATCAATGGCTCCCAAAGGGTTCCATCTACTCAATTTAACTCACAATGCTTGGGTCACCTCGTGGTATGGTTTTCAGGCCTTCTCAAGACCAATAACATCAAGAAGTCACCTTCCTGAAAAAGCGGCCAAGATGAGATCCAAGCCCAGGTCTCATGGTCAGAAAGCAAACATTCTAACCACTTTGCCACACACACACGCACACACACACACACACACACACACACAAATGAAATGAGAATGAATCAATTATAAATTCAAACATTTATAACATTAATTTAAAAACAGGGCTCAATACAATAGACCAATAATTCTTTATTATCAGATATTACATTCAAATATATATAACTACTACATAAATGCATTCACATTTTGAAGCATATCAGTGCATCTCATTAGATGTTCTAATATGCATCGAAATGTGAATGCATTTATGTAGCACTTACATATGTTTGAATGTAATATCCTATAATAAAGTGTATGTATATATATATATATATATATATATATATATATATATATATATATATAGTTTACGAAAAACTAGGTAATCCGTATGGGTAGACCCAATGAGGATAGAATCCAGAGAGCTCAATGTAAATCAGAGCTAATAATTTAAATAAAAACAGATTACTTTAAGGTTCCATATAATAAATGATTTCACCACAGCCCTTTTTTTATATGCGTTTTGGTCTATCCCCCTCCTATTTCAAGATATAACTTCCGTTGACAGATTTAAAGTGTCAATGTCTAGATTTCAGGGAAAATTTAAATTTGAAACAATAGAAATGTTACATCTAACTCAACGCTGTCTCTCTACCCCCTACACTGCTCCCACTTCGTTAATTTCCTTATTATTGCCCGTCATAAATGTGTAAATTTATTTTCATTTTTTCATTTCAACATTTGGAAATAAATCTGATGATCCACTGTCCTTTACAAGGGCTGTGGTGAAATAATTTATTATATGGAACCTTAAAGTAATCTGTTTTTATTTAAATATATATATATATATATATATATATGCTGGTGCTATAATGGTTAGTAGCCTGGAATGAGAAATCAGAGAGCTAAGTTTTATTTCTAGTCAAATTTACATTCCCCTGCGTGCAAATACCCTTGGGAAAAGCATGAATCCATCTCTTTCCCTAGCTATAGATTAAATAGTAGAGCAGACTGAGCTCTTTAACCTTTGGACTTCCACAGACATGAAGTGCAAGAAAATAAACTATTAGAATAGAACTGATGGTTGCATCTAGCTAGTCCAAGCTTAAAATGGTGAGACCTAGAGTCCAATCTAGTAGCACGCTTAAATTCATGAAAATATTTGTAAAAAAGCCAGAGGGAAGCCATGTCATGTCAGTGGGAAAGTGACAAAGATTATGTTGAAAAATAATTGTTGCATAATATAAATGTCTTTTTAGACTGTAGACTTATTAATGAACCTACATATTTGTTGTACATTTAGTCACTGCTATTTTTATTAAAGTTAAATCTTTTATAAGCTAATGTTTGTCTAAACCTGCAGATTGTTATGAAATAAACAGAAAATAGAACTTAGCAGATCTTTGTCAACCAGTCAAAGTGAAAATCATTGGTTGTACTACATTTCAATAACACCAGCAACAAACAAAACAAAAAAATTGTCTTTCTTCTTTTTATGTGAAAAATGATTAAGTAAGAAAAACAAAAATAATACCCAAATCCAGGGACAAGATTTGTCAACTTGTACATCACTTATATTCACCAAAAAATACACATTTACTTTTTTTTTTTACTTTAAATTCAGTCTTAAACAATGTAAGCTCTGCTCCTCATTCGTTTATGACCTAAAAACCCATGATCAATTAAAAATATTTATGTATAAATCAATTTTAGCCGTCTTACCAAAAGATAGTTTTATGTTAAAAAAAGTTAGGTATAATAATTTTATAATGAAGGCTAGATTAAAAATATAATAAATTATTTATATTATAAATAATTTCACAGATGATCAAAGACAGTCAAAGTAAGGTTCAATAACAAGGTGTGGTTTCAAGTCTAAGTTAAAAACGAAATACAGTATTAATATGATGCATGTTTTAGCAGCAGTAGTAATCACTTTCAGGGGAACAAATGACATGGCTCCTGTGCATATCCCAGGATTCAATTTCTTATACTTAATTTGTATAAGTTGTAGCACACATGAACTTTACTAATGAAATGTACAGTCAGACAGATTTATATTCTAACAGTAAATAAAGAGTTTTTGTCTGGCAGTATTAACTACCTTCTGTTTCCAATCTGGGACAAATTTATTTCCAATAATAATTATAAAAATTTAGTATAAACTAAGTCATCAATATTAATTAAGAAAAATTTTATTTATAAAATTTCAGGTAGAAATAACCTTTTTAAAAAAAAATTAACATGTAATTTCTGAAGGAGAAAAGATTGCAGGATTTAGTGTTTTCAGTTCAGTATTATGAATGGTTTAGTAATTTTGCTACTCTGATAAGTGAAATTATTACTAATAAATTATGATAAGTGAAATGACTACTATTAGCAAGAGTAAATAAAAGAAAATTAAGAAATTTCTGTATTATAAAAAAAATGTAATTTTGTAAAAACTTTATTCTTATAGCCATAGTAAAAAGATATTACAAAACAGATAAATAATTTTTTTTTAATTTTTAGTTATTTCAATCAGGGCCAGTGCATACTACACCCCAACCTGGGGGTGGGGGCTGATTAAGGGCCCCAGACAGTGCTTTGTGACCCTTGCTATCTTATCTATTATCTTGTCTATCAAAGGATGAAAAATTTTCACAGATTTTTAGTCCAAATCTGCGAATTTGTTTTGCTCATGTTAACTTAAAAAGTTGAATAATTTGAGATTTTTCTTGTTAAAAGCAAGAAAAATCTCAAGTTCATGTTAAAAATTGCCACAAAACATTGATTTATTTAAAATGGAGTGATGTCTCTAATTTGTATTTAGATACATTGTATTTATTTTCAAATTCTCTAGTTGAATTGTTTACCAATATTGCATATGATCCATTGCATGTGTGTGTGTGTGTGTGGAGGGTCATAGATGGTGGGGACCTTTGCACTGGCCTGATTTCAATGTTTTTTTACTTTCTTCAGTATATGAACATGAGTTTCATGAGTAATAAAAAATATTAGTTTAAAAATCAATGAAAGGAGTTAGTAAGAGGCAGTTTACATTTTTTTTTTAATTACAATTTAGCCACATCTGACAGAAAAAAAAGAAGTGTATTGATATCTTTCTACATAGATCCATGTCAACATTTTCTTAAACATAGCAACATCAACAACAAATCTGAGAGTACAGCTGTCAAAGTTCATTTCAGACATTGTCTAGATCAGCGTTTCTCAACTGGTGCACCTGGGCACACTAATGCACCTGGAAGGTAGCCAAGTGTGCCCAAAGTTAACTCAAGAGCAATTTATGAATTATTTTTATATTTAAAAAAAATTTTATTTTTAAAAAGTTAGAGGCACCAAGCATATGGCTTCTATGTTTAAGTCATTGCCATTTCATATTTTAAACTGGATGCTAAATTCCTCAATCTTTAAGGAGTGGATAATCCTTTCCATTTTGCCTTCATCAAGATATTTAAATTGGCCTCTCTCTCTCTCTCTCAAAAAAAAAAAAAAAAAAAAAAAAAAGCAGAATCTTCTAAATGAAAACTGTACTGCTAATCTTCTTTGGGGATGCTAAACCAAAAATGACAACTATTAAAAGGTAATTCTTTTTTCTTTGTCAAAGTACATCAAGCACAGGTTTCACACAAGCATATGTAAATATACAACATAATGTCTTAAAAATAAATGCTTATTTCAAGAGACTCATTTATTATTATCCTATTTTCAAATTTCATGACTGATTTTTCCTTATTAAAATTTAAAGTGCAACCCAGAGTTTTAGTTATTTGACAAGTGTACCCTGAAGTAAAAAAGGTTGAGAAACACTGGTCTAGAGTCCCATTTCATTTATATTGTGTGCTTACTCATAGTTATGGTTTGATGATTCTATATCAGAGACTTCAAGTTTTTTTGTTTTTTTAAATAAGTCATGTTTTAAATAAAATCTGAGGTTGTGAATTTAAAGCTTAAAGTACAATTCAAGTAAGCTTTAATAAAAAAAAATTAAAAACTCTTCACACCAAAAAGAAAAAAAGGAAATTCAAGAAACATCACATTCAGAAAAGAGAAAAAAAGCAACAAGTAATTTTCTAGAAAGCCTAGACTATGATTTTAAAAAGAATTATGAAACAAACAAAAAAAAAGAAACTAACAATAAAACTTAAAGAATGAAAGGTTTATTGTTTCTGCAGGATGAAATACAGTCCTATTGATAATATTTCCTGAAAGAATTTCGATTATTTTTTTTATTATTGTACAAGTATTTTTTAAAAATTTTATTTTTAAAGTGATCAATTTCTGTCTAGATTTGAAAGGATTATAAATCAAACTTTTTCAAATAAATGCATGTGTGCACATGGGTATACGAGATTGGATACAAAGCAAATTTTTGTTAAGTTCTCTTCTATCACAGGTTTGTTTTATTTTTGCTATAACCATTTTTAATATATTTTATTATTTTTAAATATAAAAAAAAGAATTTCACATGGGCAAACATTTCATTCTGATGTAAAAATTCATGTAACAAGATAGAAATAAAAGTATGTGAGGTGTATTTGTGCATAGATTTTCAAAAGGGCACTTTAATATTTCAAGTGATATTGAAAAGACAACACTATTTTCTTTTATTTTGAAGTTTCTCTAATATTTTATTAAGCCTTATTTCCTTTAATGAATAGCAAAATAAACCAGCTTGTTATTTTTATCGGTATTTATGTATTATTTTGTATGGTCAATATTAATTTTCAAATCCAAATCCTTCTCCCTCCTGTTTGAAGAGCCCCTCCCTGATTGACCATGTCTTCAGGGATGTAGCCGTACTCACTATGCTTTGCCAATTGCGGGTTGGTGAGGTTATTTAACCCATAGTTGGAGGTTAGGAATTCAAAGTTGTCCTTCTTCTAGATCACCACCCAAGGCTATAGGACCCATTCTGTCCTGCTATGATAGATTCATACCTTTCCCAAGGGTATTTATTTTCAAAGGTTGGTATTATTTGTAGGTTGACTAATTTCATTTTATGTTAGCTCAATAATAGTGTTTGTTAGAAAATGTATTCGTCAGGCATTGTTTTGCTCAGACTAATATCCTCATCTTGCTTGTTAAGCACACCATAGTGGGCTCTCTTCAGATGTTTATCATAGTGGTAACCTTCTAGGAATTTCTAATTGAACCTCTGAAGGTAAACGACTATAACAGACATGTGAAGAAGGCCAGTGATAATTACCTGGTCTCCCCATTAAAGCAGGATGTAACACAAGGTCGTTTTTACATAGGGAGAACTATGTAAAAACGACCTTGTGTTACATCCTGCATGCATATGAGCCAAGGACAAAAAATGCCCAGTCCCCATGATGACTATCATGCTGGCATCAATATTACACAGACACCATCTCTCTGAGTGCACTGTCAAAGGGTTGGAATCCCTGGGACTGGGCACCTTCTACCATCTAAAATGAGGAGGACTGTTTTACTCCACTTCTGGCAAAAAGTGAACTCCTGTGCCAGGACAGTGGGTACAATAGTCAAAATGTTGTAATGATAATAACCAAGACAAAGTTAAGAGTCAGAACAAATCAGTGTGCAATAATAATTTTTTATGTTAAAAATTCAAACAAAAATCTATTTTGCTATAAATGATTTACAAAAATCAAAACATTTCAGAAACTTCAAAACAAAAAATATGCACATCTCTAATATCACGTGTGTGTGTGTGTGTGTGTGCTATCACAGCAAAATTCTTTATTTTTTTGCCAAGTTATATGGTTCTACATTGAGGAATCTCAGAATTGCTTCTGCTTGGTGTTCAAATAAAGTCACCGATAGAAGATTCTAAAATTCTGAGAAAGAACAAAAATAAATTTCTTCAAAGTATAAACAGCACAAAAAGGATTAGCCAAAGAAAGAATTCGTAAAATAACTTTATATGAAATAACATAAAATGTAGTAGTGAGAGTTGTTTTTTTTATGATAGGAGTTAAATATTTTAATGTTACCATATTGCAAGTCTAAAAAATTTTGAATTCTTGCACTTATTGACATCATGAGAAATAAATAGAAAGTATAATCGTAGATGAAACTTAACCTGTTGCATTTGAAATGTGCTTAAAAAAAAAAAAAATCTTTTATAGCAACAATTATTTTAAAATTTAAATTTATTACTACCTTAACTCTTTTTACACATAATTTGATACCTTTTTTTTAGATTTAACAAAATACAACTTTCTTTAACAAATATGCGATATTAATAAAAAAAAAATTGTTACAAGGAGGAGCTAATAAGTTCAGTCCAACCCTCTTCCCAAAATCTTATCAAATAACTAAATTTTCATTTTGGTAATTTTGAATCACTAATTCGCCTTTTCAGTAGCATCACATAAATAAATGCTAACAGCTGAAATTTTCAAGATATAAGTTTATCTCATTTAAAAAAATATTTCCATGTTCATGAATTTTAGAATAAAAAATTACTAATCAAAACATTGGTAAATTTTGAATTTCTTCAGATAAAAGCAAAAATGCATTTTTTTGGTGGATAATCAGAAATAATAGTCTAAGTGAACTGGAATTACAATCAATGCTAATAAAACATTTGTTTTTTGGAAAAGTAAAGAAAAGAAAAGAAAACTATAATATTTATGCCTGAAAAGATTCTTATTTTTAAAATAAGTAAACAATTAACAGCAAGATTTAAACTATGTGGTTGTATAGTTTAATTCTTACATTATAGTAACTTTTTACATTATACTATCATATATGATGAAATGACCAATATGAATTATCTGATTGATCAATTGTTTTCTACGGCATAACTCATTGTAGATTAGTTAAAACCAGAAAATATATTAAGATTGTAAAGATTTTTTTTTGCAAGATAATGATTTAGTGAGACAAGTCTTACTAATTCACCTATAGCTGGGAGGAGAATTTGATAAGCAAGAAATTACAATGTGGATATAAAGTGGAGGATCGATTCTATATTACGTACATAAACTGATCCCGCACTTTGTGGCCACAGCAGTTTCTATATGTTTATATTCCAGAGAATGTAAATAAATCTAAAAGACATGCCTGTGTAGCTAACCAGTATTCGATTGATTCATTCATTTTTATCAATCCACTGCAGGTAAAGCAAAAAAAAAAGTTTTTTTTAGATTGTAAGAACTTTATCTTTGGAAATAATGGTTTAGTGATAATGGTCTTACTAATTAACACAATAGAGGAGGTGGATTCATACCTTTTTCCAAGGGTATTTGCATGTAAGTGAATATAATGAAACCAATGAGAATTGGGACTTGGCTCTTTGATTAAAAATTCTGAGCCATTATCCATTACACCATCCATACATCGAATTAGATTTTTAAATATTTTTATTCTGTTGCCAAACATTTTGTTCAGTAAGATCATCATCAGAACAACTGAAAGATTTTTAAAAATTTTATTAATTTTTAAATTTTCAAATTAACTGGGTCATTTCTAAATAGTAAACCTGGTAATATTTCCTTAATTTTTTCAGCTGTTCTGGTGATGTTCAGACTGAACAAAATGCTGGCAATAGAATAAAAGAAAACTTTAAACATCCAACTAGTTTTTATATATTCCATCTTATATACTACCATTTATGTATATTATGGTATAATGCACATCCTAAAAGTAACAATTACTTTTATGAAGACTGTCATCACACTCTAAGTCATATTTATTATTAGCTATTTCAGATAGTAAAATAGGAAAAGTTTGAAATTTAGTTTTTGTAGCTGATGGAAGTTTTGACCAATTTTTATTTATTTCATGTGATGTCAAAAAGTATTAGAATCTCATCTTCAGTAGAATCCATTTTCTTTTCTCCTTACAATATGGTAATTTATAAACACTGATCTTAAATTTGTTAAACTAATTTTTTCTCTTAATTTCTTTGTTTTTCTCCCAAAATGCTTATTTCATGAAATATGATATGCAGTCATTTCTGCCATATTGACTGTGCAAACCAAAATAAAAACAAAAAAAAGGAGTAGATACAGAATTGCAAAATTATCACCTCAAAATTCTTAAAGATAGTAATTTGCCAAACAAAAAAGAATTTATTTGAAATTATTCTAATAGCTCAAATTAAGGCTTCTTTTATGTCTAATATAGATAATCTGAACATTTTTTTTGTTTTGTTTAAAAACAAAAGAAACTGAGGAATTAAAAAATGTGTAATCATTTACAAAACGATGAATTTTATAAATTAAAAATAACTGAACAAATTTATTTAAATTTCATTTGCAAGTCATTTAAAATATTTTGGAGTAATTTTTTAATAGATCATTTCCAGGCTAAATTTAGCAGTTTTAAGAGCCAATACATATTAAAATTTTTCAAGTAATATTTCCATACTGATGAATTGTCTTAACTCACATTAAAATACATTTAATAGCAGAAATAACAGCATTTAAAAAAAGCACAAAAATAACCTGTCTAATCAAATAAGGAGAAAGTGTGTGCGTGTGTCTGTGTGTGCATGTATGTATGGTAACAGAAAGCAGCAACAACAAAAGAAAATTGAACAGCCTCACTGTGAGGGGTCTTTTTTTTTTTTCTTTAATTTTCTTTCACATTTTTTTTTTTTTTAAAATCATGGTTGTGAGGGTTTTATACCTTCATCATTGCTGTAACAGTTGTGACAGTGTAACTTGTGCCCTCTGACACGAACGTCTGCACCCTGGGAACCATTACCAAGCTGGATATTACACACACAGCAACGGAAGCACTTGACATGGTAGTAGAGGCTGAGGGATTCAATGACCATAGCAGCACCAGACCCTGCACCCCAAAGATATGAAAAAAAAGAAAGTTATAATTATGTAATGAATATATTTTAATTAAGAACAATTTTAAGTGATACAATAGTCAAAGAGATGTATTATATGAAGTGATCTGTAATTTTATTTCTTGTAATTGTGAGATTAGCTGTTTCCTTATAAGGAAACATTCAGCATTCATTAAGTGAACAGTTAGTGTTATTGTTAGTTGAAATTTAGAAATTCTTTATCATTAAAGAATTTGTCAGGAAAATTAGACTTCTCAAGTCCACTGTTATCACTCTTTTGAGTACTGATAGGAGTTTCTTTCCAAACCTTTTGTTTAGGGTAATGTGGAATGTCAGCATCTTGATCATATTATTTTTGCTTCCAGTTATATATGCTTCCTATATTTGTTGTTATTGCGGATAGGAGTCTTCAAGTGATGTAATTCTTGTTATTTAGTAAATTTCTTTGTGATTCTGTAGCACCAGTAATCTGATGAATGATTGTCTTCTTTAAAACCCAGAGGAATCTTTCACTTGAAGCCATTTTTAATCCTTGATTTACGAAAACAGTTGTATTTAGATGATAGTTTAGACATTTCTTTCTTCCTTTTTTTTTAATCATTTCATACCAAGCAAGGCAATAAGGTCACTAAAATGCAGGGGGGGGGGTCACTAAATGTTAGAGAATATGAGAAAAAAAATACTGTTAAGGAGAGAGAACAATAAAGAAACAAAAATTAAGACAGAAGATAATAATTAACACTGCATTTAAAATTTTTGAAGATCAAAGTTGAGTGGGAAGCAAGAAACCAGGAGAGTGATCCACAAACAAGGAATATTTCTGGATGAATTGTATATCATGCATGACATACTTTATATATTTGAATAACATGCTGATTTTGAACGTAATTTAATGGGGTACATCATACATGAGATATAAAATTAGCATATATACTACTGGCTCCGGCTACTCTGTTGACCAAAGTATTTATCCATTTACAGTACAGATGTATTTAAAATAAATATGATTGTGATAAAAATGATGTTTTACTTAACTGTATCCAATAATAATGCATGTAATATTCCCACATTAGTATACATACTATAAGATACAAACATAGCGAATATACATCTTTTCCATTGTTCAGGTTTATAAGATGTTTAGCTGTTTCTTATTCAGCTGTTTATGGTTGTACACATTTACATGAGTATAGCAATAATAATGATACTTTTTATTGTCTCTTTTACTTTTTTAACTTATTTAACTAGAAGATTGAATAAAGAGATAGAGGAAATTGTAATTTGGTCTCTCAAAAAAGGAACTTGCATGATACACGAGATACATGATAAAATCATTTTTTATAAGTGAAAATTTGGGGTTGTATGATACAAAAGATTGTACATTACACAGGTATATACAGTACATATCAAAGTTTAGATCTTTGTTTTTTGCTTTTAATCATTTTACCCCAAGCAAGGTGATGCCACTAGGATACAGGGTGTTACAGTGAGTGAAAGATAATGAGAAGACTTTAATGAGGAAAAAGACAATAAAGGAACAGAATTCAAGAAAACAGAAGATAGCAATTGATATTGCATTTAAATTTTTGAAGATTGTAGTTGGCAGGGAAGCAAAAAATCAGAAGGGATTTTCCACAGCAGAGAAGTACGAGAAAAGAAACTATTAAAATAAAACTGATGGTTGCATCTAGCTTATTCAACAGTAAAATAGTGAGACCTAGTTGCCAATCTAGTAGCACACTTAAATTCATGCAGTCAAGCCGCTAAGGGGAACAGCTCATCAGAACAATTGCCATGAAAATATTTGTAGAAATGACAGAGGGAAGCCATATCATGTTAGTGAGAAAGTGACTGAAGATGAGATACCAGGTCAGGATTGATTACATTACAGATACTTCTTTGAATTTTGTCAAGAATCTCATATAGCAGAAACACCAGACCAGATATGGCAACAGTATTCAATGCACAGACAAATGGTATATTTATAAATGTGCATGATGGATTCTAACAAGAAAAAATTCTGGCACAACACAGTGAACCAACTTTCCCAGCAGTAGATGTAGCAATTGATATCACGCACAAATAATTCACTAGTTTAAATGTTTTCCTCATTCATGTTCATTGTTCAATAACAAGCAACAATATTCTGTTCTTTATGTATAGCCTTGTTTTCTTAATACATACATTATCATTTGTTTGCACATATATATATTAGCTCTTGTCATTTCTTTATGCAGTCTCACATCCCAAGTCTGCCATGTTTGTGGGTATTTCAGGAGACACGTGTTTATCTCTCAATGCATACACCAGCCTGCGACAAACTCTTAGCAAATAATTCTTTAATTTATAATTAAAATATACTTGTTAAATCCAGTTAAGAATTCTCAGAAGCAGAATTTTGAATTTGTGATTAAAGACTAAATATTTACTTGAAGCAGCTTGGTTGGCACAACTATACTATTACAAATGTGAAGATGTGTCCAGGTCAAACAGACAGATTTTCACTGGCTGATCAGCTTTTACCCCCTTTTTGGCTGTAGTTCAATTTCAGTTTGTATTTTACAAAACTGGAAAAATGCCAATGTACATCCAAAAGTGAAAATGAAGGCAAGACAATCCATGGAGAGAAAAGTCTTAAATATGGCCATTTTGAAATCTCTTCTTTTATGTGCTGTGTCTCTTCAGGATATGAGCAAGCATAGTTCTCCAGAAATTTCTGTCCCTTGTGGCTCTTACCAGAATTTCTTCTTTTGCCAAGTCTATAGCTACCATATTCCATCAACCATTCACACAAGCTCAGATAGGTGGACCGCTGCCTTCCTCTATCTCTCTTACACTCAATATGTCCTGTGAGTTCTACATTTTCCAAGCTCTCTTTCCTCATTATGTGTCCAAGATATTTCAGCTTTCTTTTTCTGGTTCTGAATATAATTGTTCTTTTTGTTACCTTCATTTTTAAAAATTTCCTCATTATATATTCATTCTGTCCAAGTAAATCTTAGTATCCTTCTATAGAACCACATCATTTTGTGAAACAGATAAGAAGCCTGTTGATTCCGATAAACAGAGTTCTTCATGCACTATAGATGAGTGACATTTGAGACATCTACATGCTACTTCTGTTTTCTCTTATGGCAGACTAACAGGACAGATTTTCCCTTTGGCCAGCAAGAATTCTGTATCTCTCCAACACATTCTCTCCCATTGCTCCCTGACTCTACCCTGGGACTAGAATGTGGGCTGAATATATAAGTCTAGGATGGATCAAACAGTAGTTTCCTCTACAAAGTGGGATGCAAGTTCAATAGCTGTCGGAGGACACATTTTCTTTACTTAGATTTCTCAAATGTGCAAACTGAGTAATACATACAGTTAAATAAATACAAATGGGGCTTCTATTTCAAATAAGAAGTGTCCACTATAGTAACATTTGAAGTAATAAAAATGTCAGATTAGAAATAACTTCCTTAATTCTTTAGAAATTGCTTTGTTTAAAAATTTTGGATACAAAACTGAGCAGATATGGGCTCTTAAGAAAAATAATCTGTTTGAGAACAAGGTGCTTTCCTTAAATAAGGTAAAAAGAGCATTGCTTACTGTGAAGTAATTCATGGCCGAGCAGTAACGCATGACAGATCAAATGGTAATTTCTCCTACACAGGAGGACACAAGGTTCTATGCTTGCCGGAGTACACATTTTCTTGACTCAGATTTTTTGAGTGTGCAGGTTGATAGACATAATACACACTGTTTAATGAATAAAAATGGGGCTTCTATTTCCAATAAGAAATTTTCACTATCTATAATAGTGTTTGAAGTAATAAAAAAGTCCATGATTACAATTCCCTCCCTTCTGACTAAGTGGTACTTGATTCCAAAACTTTTGCTTTATTTATGCATTTTATTTTATTTTCCCTACTTCTGGTGACTGCTTTGAAACTTTCACATCTCGATATTACTGGTGACACTGTCATCTGTCTTAAAACCTGCCAGTTGCTCCAGGCCCAGATGAAACCATTTACAATTCACTTGACTACATCACAATCCTAATTAATCGAGTAGAGACCCATTGTGTCCTACAGAGGAGTCAGAGAGAAATATCCAGACTGTAAAATAAAGATAGTTCTATTAATCAATAAACAGATATAGTACTTACCAAGCTCCTTTGAACAGTGAGAACATTTTTCAGTGCCACAAACTGCAACTTGCTCATTCAATTCACTGCTACTACTAGCAGTTGACTTTCCAGAATGCTTTGATGAGGTGGAGTCATCCCTTTGGTGAGAAATCAGCATGGTGTTTGAATTAGGATCAAGAGTCTGGTTTGACAGAGAACCAGAGCTCCTGGGGCTCACACTGTCCACAGCAGACAAGCTTTCATAGCCTTCAGAAGCTGTATTGTTGTCCCCATAACTGTCAGGAGTTCTTACATTTGAAGGAGAATTCAAACTGCGAGGACTCACTGAGCTGCCATAGGAAGCATATGAAGCTCTGGGATTGGTCTGGTTTAAGTTTTCAGGGGAAGCAGAAGGGCGAACTGATCCATTTGGTGAACCCTTTGATGCACGGTCATAAGCAGAATATTTGGGTAATGGCTGATTAAAGCCTTTCTGGGAAGCTGCAGGTAAATCTCGCCAAAGATTGGGACTTTCAGCAGGTTGGATTGGATAATTTACCAGTTTAGAGTAATCATCATGCAAAGGACCTTTATTCTGGGGGTTGCGCATTTCAGCAAATCTTCGCCTTTCTGCTTCCTCTATGACCCAATGAACCTGCGTGCTGGACTGTATCTCTTGCTGTCTTGACACTGGCTGGCGAAAACCTTGAGATTTGTTCACTGGCTTTCTTTCCAATTCATTATTACGATCCGAAACAATCCACTCTGCTGAATCTCTGTGCTTGGCCTTGGGAACAGCATTCAATGAACGTAACTCTGTCTTGCTTGGTGGCTCTCGTGAGATGGGTGACATCCGCTGAGAAGAAGTGGGGCTTATTTCAGGTTTTTGCTGCAGAGGAGTTGCCTTGCGATTCATTGCTAACAAATCCTCTCGCGTGAATTTCTGTGAGTGTCTAACTTCTTCCTCAGGTTTGTCAAATCGCGAAATAACAGACTCCATTTTTCCAGACAAGACAGGCTTCTTTTGGTGAGTTATTTGAACTGAGCTATATGGTTTTGTGAAGACACCTACAAAGAAGTGGAGACAAAAAAAATAAAATCAATGTGAAATCCATGTAAATAAAACATGACAATAAGTGCAGGGCTGTTGCAGAAACAAATTTGTGTTAAAAAAATTTAGCATTTAGCCATAAACTATCAAAGGCCACCAACATTTTAAATTTCCAGTACCTCCTTGCTTTAATAGTTTTTTTCTTTCATGTATTTATTCCTTTATTGTATTTTGTTAAATTAAAACCTTGTAAAAAAATACTACAATTGGTAAAAATTTAGGGGGTGCTAAGCCCTCCAGCTGCTACGGCCCTGAAGTGCATAGTAACCAAACAATTTTAAATTAGAATAAAAGTAATTCGAAAAAACATTTTGAACAGAATAGGAAAATTTACATAATTTAGAGAGATTTTGTGATAGCCACTGTAAAAAAAAAAGAAAATTTCTTTAGCATTACACAGTGAACCAACTTTCCTAGCTGCAGATCTATCAATTGAGTCAATATAATCATTCCACTTCATGTCAGTGGAAAATGTGAGATTGAGAAGGTGTAATGAATTGCTCTCCTGGAGTTTAGCGTCAGCCATGTTGATGGAAGGCGAAAATGGTTCTTTAAAATGACTAAAAGATAGCATTTTCATTTCGGAGGCATTAAAATTTACTATAAAAGTAGATGCGAAAAAAAAAAAAAAGCCTTTAGCATCAATTTGAATGTGTTTCCTTCATAACTCAGTCCCAAGACTAAAATGGTTGATCTAAAGAAAGGAAAAGGACCAATAACATTGCAGATTCTTCTTTGTATTTTATCAATAAAAAAAATTTAAATACATAACAGAAGCACCAGATAAGATGTGATAGCAATATTCAAAACATGGACAAATGGTAGACTTATAAATATGAAATAGATTCTAGTTTGAAAAATTGTCTAGCATGACACAATGAACCAACTTTTCTAGCAGCAGACCTAGGAATTGATTCAATATAATCTTTCCACTTCATGTCAGTGAAAAATGTTAGCCCTCCAAGAAGGTGCAATGCATTATTCTCCTGGAGGTTAGCATCAGTCATGCTGATAGAAAACAAAAAGGGGTTCTCTCAGTTGAAATTTACTGAAACAATATGTAGCCTACGATCAATGCTACTTACTTGTGCCTCTGATAGGTTGGGAAGTTGTATAACTTTGGTTGTTGTACTGTGAAGTTGGTGGCACCTTTACTGTTTCAGCACTGACTGCAGCATGATAAGGTTGGGGAGATGGCTGGTATCTCTGTGGGGCCTGCACCGGAGCCACTATCTGTTTCTGTAGCTGTTTCAGTCGAACCTTCTCTTCTTCCAACTGTTTCATTTGTTCCTGCTGTTGATACTGTCTCAACTGCTCTTCTTTTTTCAACTGCTCAGTTTTTATTCTTAATTGTTCCTCTTGCTGAAGTTTCTTTTGCTCAGCAATTTGTTGTTCTTGCTGAAGCCGTCTTCGATTTTCTTCAATCTCTAGTTGTGCTAGTTCCAGTTCTCTCTTCTTCTGGGCCAGTTTCTCCTAAAATTAAATGAAAATGTCCCAAAAGTATTGAAACATTAATTATAACAGTGCAGTCACTGTTCTAACCCCATAATTTTGCTTTTGAAGGTAGTCAGCCACTGTAAAAAGCCTTACTAAATCTTTTCTATAATAAAGAGCATTCATCTTGTTTATGTGTGTGAGGCTTAAACTCAAAAATTACAATATTTAGGACCTTAAAACTATGTGTATTTTTATTCAGCATGTTCCAAGGAAAGTTTTGATAAATAACTTATTTCTGTATTTTTTATGTAAACAAAGATATTTTTAAATTTAAACAAATATAATAGCATTAAAAAAAATATATAAAAAAAGCAAAACTTATGCCAACATTTTATTTTATACTATTTACATCCTCATCTTTGTTGCCATATTTATCACAACATTTCAGCCATTGTATGCTCCAACCTTCTTCAGGTGGTTGGAATGTCGACCTGAACCCTTTATTTCACTCTCTGGAGTAGATCATTCTAGTTCCACATGCCATGTCTAATAGATGCCAGTTATCAGTTATCTCCTGTTAATTCACCTCTCCAAGTTCTCCACTGCCTTAACCAGGTATTGAACTCTAAAAAAATTCTAGCAATTATAGTATTGTTATGGTTCTAAAAGCAAAAATTTAATTCTATTTAAAATAAAGGGATTCTTTGGGCAAAGGGTGGAAAGTGTACAGCAGGTGTGAAAGAAAATCAGCAGAGATTGTCTGATATTCTAGAACAGGATTTTGTTTAAAGATTTAACTAAATTAACTCTTATTTTCATTTTAATGTTTAAAACTATTAAACATTTTTGGGAAGATGGCACTTGTTCCACAACATACATATTTAAATTTGATGAAATCATTCATTCATTTATTCTGTTAGCACATTTTGCCCTGCTGTGGGCACCACTTCCCTTCATCTTACAATTGTGGTTCATGGTATCATTCAAGGTAGACTAGTGTAATGGCTTGTTGTTTTCTTTTGCACCAGGGATGTTGAGATTATACCACGCCCTCCTCTCAGAAGTTAGTGGCAAGACCTATAGGGTAGCAGGTGGTTTGAATTTGGAGTTTTCTTTCTCCTAGACTGGTGATGGTATACAGAGACCCTGCATTGACCAGATCCAAAGGAATACAGTGTATTAAATTTGTGGACATCTTGGCTGCAAGAGTTGCAGGAAAGTTGTCAGTGTTGACAGCCAACTACCTTCGAACTCCACTCCAGGTCTTCTGTCTGGATTTACTTCCATAGACTTTTTCTGGGCTTAGTTTGGTAGTATTTTAAACAAATTTGGATAAAGTCACTACAGTTTGTCAGTATGTGTTTCATTGTATATAGTTCTTGGCATGCCATACAGATTGGAGGTGGTTCTTGTTTGAGAATATAAGAGAATGTTATCATCGAATGTCCAATATGAAATCTGGACATTATTACTTTATCTTTCCTTGTTTTTACTTTCTGATGCCATTCTTCCATGGTAAATTTGATGTATAATTTGTCGTTTAGGTAGCCAGTGCATAGTTTTTATTGTGTAACCAAAGTGAATACTATATGTAACCACTACTTTCCGGTCTTTTGAACAGGAATAGTGGTTTATCTCTGTTTCTTGTTTAGGATTGGTTTTCCAGTTCTTTCTAAAGTCTGTTCATTCACATTTTTTTCCCCAATCACAACACTCTTGACCTCATTGAGTCTAGAGTTAGCTGGCATCTTTCTTATATAGCCACAAGAACTTCAGTTTAAACACTTTCTTACACTCATACAACATCACAGAGTAGCAGTCTACCTTGAGTGGCTCTTGGGCCTTGTATTAACTGAACATTAGTTAAAAAAAAAAAAAAATCACATACAACATTAACAATGAAAAATTTAATGAATGCCAAAATAATGCAACAGTTCACTATTTTTCAAAAAGAGCCTGCCAATTATTTTTTTTTTTTACAGTAAAGTTCATCCTGTACAAGGCTCAGAGCCACTCAAGGTAGCAGGTTATGTTAAGGGGTAGTTTATATGGATAGGAGGGGAAGATAACTGTTAACTCTAGACTTGAACAGGTTAAGATTGCAGTGATCTTGGGAGTCTGTTCTGCAGGGCAGTGGTTTGTGGGAAGAAGCTGTTTGAGTGAAACTTACTTCTCACCAATGGAATACGGAGGGAATGTGGGTGGTTTGCTACTATGTAAGTGGCATAGTGGGTCCTAGCCGTGAAAGTTAGACCTGGCAGAAACAAGGAATATAGTTCGTCTGAGCACTTTCCATGAAAATAGCTATAGAGCAGTGGGAGACCCGCCCCATCCTGCCTGTGATAGAGAGTTGTTGGAGGATGGAAAATAATTCCTTTCCAACAAGCAGACACTTTTGAACGCTATCAAAACTGAAAAGTGAGGACCAGGCAGCTCCTGTTCAAATGTGACAACAGTACTCCATTTTTGGCCTGATCTGGATCTTATAAAGGTAAAACAATCCCAGAGTGAGAACCCTGTTAATCTAAATTGATTATAAAAGAGAAAATCAGAGTGAGGATTCTTTAGCAATGAGAACATGTATTAGTTATTAAGTATAAGTTGGGATCAAATCTGGATTGGAATCTGACATAATGATAAGATAAAGAACAAATAGGATACATTTTATCAATCTAAATCTAATATGCTTCACTTTTATTAGCTTCCACAGAGAATGAAATATGTAGACAAGAAAGATATGCTTTTGTGTTGTTTGATTTTCATTGGTCAGTCATGTTTCATGTGCATTTTTAAACCAATGTTAGTATAATTTGTTGCATTCTAAATTCAAGTAGAGACAATGTGTCCATCAAAAGTTTCAAGAAATTAATGGATTCCAAGCCTACCTTGGAATCCATTAATTTCTTGAAACTTCGGATAACCACTTCATCTCTCCTTGAATTGAATATAGGATATTGATAGCTGTTTAATAAATGCTCAGCTATTACTAAACCAAGATGAATTGATGCATCTATGTAAATTGTCCAAATTACTTTTCTGAATATGGACTGATATATGCTGATTAATCATTGCTTCTAACCCTTGACCTTTCTGGTAATGTAAACTTTTTTTTTCTTTCTGGTAATATATCTGTTTTAATCACAGTTATTAAATTTATGGTCTGATAATAGATTTAAATATAAGTCAATCACTGAAAATGTAGATATTGGAATAAAAAGAACCTGTTTATTCATCATAAATAGCAGAGGATTGAAATGGTTAAACAGAATTTAGCAAACAAACCTCTTCAAGTCGAATTTGTTCTTTTTTCTTTTCTAACCGTTTCTTTTCTTCTATTTCTTGTCGAGCCCTATCTTCTTGGAGGCGCTTCTGCTTTTCCTCCTCAATTAGGCGCCTCTCTTCTGCAATCCTGCTTTCTTCTGCAATTCTCAATTCTTCACTTTTGGTTGCTTCCATTTGATACTGGTCTTCACTTCTGGTATTCAAGCTGCTCTCTGCAGAGTTTACAAATAATTTCATTATTTTTTTTCTCTTTAAACTGAGCTTACATTTTAAATATTCATTACTAAAATATTTTAATTTCTAATTAGAAATAGAATCAGATATACTGAAAACTGGATAGAAAGACAAAAACAGTGTAGATGATGGATGAATATGATACAAATAAATTAAGATATTAACAATGAAATTATATATATATATATATAAAAGAGAGCTTTTACAAAACACGCTCATTGCTATAGTCATACATCACAATGAATCCGATCATAATTTCGGTTTAAGAAATGCTACTCAACTTAAAAGAGAAAGTAATTTACTAAGGCAAAAAAGTATAGAAAGTGTACTGATTTCTGAACCATCTATAATAAATTTGTATTCAGGTTCTTACAACATTTAACCTTTCTTAAAAAAATCTTTGTTTGTCACAATGTAACATATTTAAAAACAACAGTGATATAAACAAAAGCATTGAGAAACCAAATGATATCAACTAAGCTGTGCATCTAGATACATCAGATGCCACAAAGTTTGTAAATTTAAAATTTAGTGTTCCTATATCTTCAGTGTTTCTTCTCAGTGTATAATTATTACCAATATTTATACCACCTCCACCCCCTTACATATAATTCCACCAATAAGAAAATTATAGCAACCTTGGACCTTTGTGCCCACAAAAAACTGAGTGACAAAAGGACAGTTTCTCCCTTGACACCACTATTATTAACTACCTTCAATCCTCAGGAATGTTTGTTTTAAAAAGCAAGAATTGTAAAACAAACATATGAAAGTGAATTTATACATTTTCTTTGTTCTTGAGAATTTACAACAAAAATAATAAAAACTATTTATTAATTAGATTGTTTATTTACACTATTAGATTGTTTATTGGACTGGTTGCCAAAACTTCGGCTAATCACCAACTGGTATAAACTTTATAAAATTGTAAATAAGAATGTCCTTATACTTGGTTCAACTACTTTAGTAGTTTAGTATATGTTTATAAATTTATGAATAAAATTTTTTTTCATAATTATTTCTTCATAAATTGGTGAAATTTGCAAATAAATAAATATTGCATTGCATTAGTTTTAATAAAATTGTATTAGTTTTTAGAATGTTTTACATATAAAATTATTCTTGTACATAGACATTTTAATAAACAGCATTTAATCGTTTTGTTTTAAATTCTCAAGAACAAAAAATGTATAAATTCACTTTCATCATATGTTTGGGTTTTATTATAATTCTAATCAGTTTTTTTTTTAATTTAAAAAGATAGGATTTTAAAAAAAAAGATAAGATTTAAAAAAAGAAAAATAGACAGAATTTAAAAAAAGAAAAAGAGACAGAATTTAAAAAAAGAAAAAGAGACAGAATTTAAAAAAAGAAAAAGAGACAGAATTTAAAAAAAGAAAAAGAGACAGAATTTAAAAAAAGAAAAAGAGACAGAATTTAAAAAAAGAAAAAGAGACAGAATTTAAAAAAAGAAAAAGAGACAGAATTTAAAAAAAGAAAAAGAGACAGAATTTAAAAAAAGAAAAAGAGACAGAATTTAAAAAAAGAAAAAGAGACAGAATTTAAAAAAAGAAAAAGAGACAGAATTTAAAAAAAGAAAAAGAGACAGAATTTAAAAAAAGAAAAAGAGACAGAATTTAAAAAAAGAAAAAGAGACAGAATTTAAAAAAAGAAAAAGAGACAGAATTTAAAAAAAGAAAAAGAGACAGAATTTAAAAAAAGAAAAAGAGACAGAATTTAAAAAAAGAAAAATAGACAGAATTTAAAAAAAGAAAAAGAGACAGAATTTAAAAAAAGAAAAAGAGACAGAATTTAAAAAAAGAAAAAGAGACAGAATTTAAAAAAAGAAAAAGAGACAGAATTTAAAAAAAGAAAAAGAGACAGAATTTAAAAAAAGAAAAAGAGACAGAATTTAAAAAAAGAAAAAGAGACAGAATTTAAAAAAAGAAAAAGAGACAGAATTTAAAAAAAGAAAAAGAGACAGAATTTAAAAAAAGAAAAAGAGACAGAATTTAAAAAAAGAAAAAGAGACAGAATTTAAAAAAAGAAAAAGAGACAGAATTTAAAAAAAGAAAAAGAGACAGAATTTAAAAAAAGAAAAAGAGACAGAATTTAAAAAAAGAAAAAGAGACAGAATTTAAAAAAAGAAAAAGAGACAGAATTTAAAAAAAGAAAAATAGACAGAATTTAAAAAAAGAAAAAGAGACAGAATTTAAAAAAAGAAAAAGAGACAGAATTTAAAAAAAGAAAAAGAGACAGAATTTAAAAAAAGAAAAATAGACAGAATTTAAAAAAAGAAAAAGAGACAGAATTTAAAAAAAGAAAAAGAGACAGAATTTAAAAAAAGAAAAAGAGACAGAATTTAAAAAAAGAAAAAGAGACAGAATTTAAAAAAAGAAAAAGAGACAGACTTTTAAAAAAAAATGGAGGCAGACTTTAAAAATAAAAAGAGAATTTTTTTAAAAAAGAGACAGAATTTTTTTAAAAAGAGACTGAATTTTTTTAAAAAGAGACTGAATTTAAAAAAAAAAAAAGAATAAAAAAAAAAAAGACAATGGTTTGAGTGTACTGGCTATGTTCCAAAAACTATTGATCACAATAGATTATGCATTCTCTCCCAGAAATTTGCAGTATAAACCACAAGTGAGTTCTGTGGAAAACACAAATGTGCCTGAGCAGATATCTGTAACAGGGACTGGCTAATCACCCAAGTAGACTTGGAAAACAAGTAGCTGGCCGTTTATATATCTATAAGACTTTGTTAATAAAACCATCATTAGCCCGAAGAAGTCCTTTTGAAAGACAGAAGGTATAACATTTTCCATTTTGTCATTCAGTTAATCACTTTTAGTTTGATATATAGATTTGTATCAGTTCTTTCAAATAGAAAAAAAAGAAATTCTTATTACCAGTACTGAAGGTAATCTGGCTTTTCAATTCATTCTCAACAGGTTTTTTGTTCAGATCAACACGGAAGATATATTCTGGAAGTTGATTGCTACTGAAAGATTGAACATTTAGATATTAAAAAAAACAAAAAAAAAAACATCCATGGTATCCAAATTTAAAATCAGGTATTTTTTAAAAAAAATAATCAACAATTGGTGTTAATACTTACAATAAAAATGTTACCTATGTATTTGTAAGTCTCTTTGTATATCATCTCTAATTTTTGTCCTATCAATGCATTAGCCAGTCTCAGATAAATGTCTAGAAAACTGGATTTCTTTAAAAATACAAAGTATTTTAATTTTATTATTGGTAAATGCTGGTACTAATTTCAGGTACTCAGCAGAAATGAATTAGTAAACTTCCAAAGGACCAAACTTCATTTTTCAGATCAGGTAAATATTGGCCCCATATAAAACAAGCTAGCAGGTTGATAAATGTGAAAATTAGAATGGCAAAAATTGGGGATAAAGCCACTAAGATGCAAGGAGCAACTATGAGTTAAAAAGAATTAAAGACTTTAGAAGGAACATTAAATTCAATCCTAAACAGGGAATAAGGGATGAAACTCAACTCCTGTTCAAAAAACCAGGGAGGAGTGTGAACCAGACGATAAGCAAACCTATTGACTCCTATTGAGGAGAATAAATAAAAACATAAAATAAAAAATAAAACAATAAATAAATAATTATTAAATAAAATTTCAGAGTTCAGGCATAGACATTAGAAGTATAGAGTCAAAGTAGACTTTAGATAGAACCAGAAATCCAATCCTCAATGGGGAATAAGGGATAAAACTACACCTGTTCAAAAAACTGGCAGGTGTGTGAACTGGGTTATAAACAAGCCTATCTACTCCTATTAAATGAATTGGATTTATAGTAGAGTGTCATCTAAGTGATTTCTTGATAATATCAAACTGGGAAGATGATCCTTGGATGCAGCACTCTCTGGAAACCTTACTTTAGGTCAAGTCAAGCCTTATTTTTTTTTTCTTTCTCTTAGTTTTCATTTTATTTCTCTCTGGTTTTCTAACGTCCGACCTTTTCTCTTTCACACCCTCTTATTACTCCACTCCATCATTTTCCAAAATTCTTTCCTGCTTAATATTATGTAGGTCTCTCCACCAGAAAATAAATCTGATTCAAGCTTAGTAAGCCTAGAAATTAGGTAGATACTATACAACAATTGCATAAATAAGCAGTATCAAATCATATAATAATTATCAATGTGTACTTATTTATATATTACCTGTCCCATCTGTAATGAGAAGGGAGGTAATCAAGTTAGTAAATTTATAAATGATTACTTTCCTAGTAGTTTTAATAATCTATACAAACAAAATATTTATCTATATTTACACAAAATTAGCTCCAGAGAAAAATGAACCATTTAATTAATCAGTTCCTTTACTTCTGTTTCTTAGATTGCAGTTTTATTTGTTCAAGCCTTTTATGTGAGACACTCATTGTCTATTAAATGGTCATTTTGCTTCAACTTAGGCTTTGTCATTGGTGTCTTTGTCATTCTGTTGTTAATCTTATTCTTCTGAGAGATATTTCTATTTCACTGTTATATTAGACACACAAAATTTTTAACATGAAAAAAGTTTGAGCAAAAAGTGATTTATATAATACCAGGAATAATCAATGAATCATAGATACCGTTGAACATTTACAAAATTTAAAGGGAACAGATTAATTAAATGGTTCATTGGCCTCTGTTTTAGTTGTGAATTCTTTATTTAATCTCAATACATTGTTTCAAGACTTGTTTCATTGCATCTCACTATTAAAACATTCTAGTAATTGTAATCATTTTTGACAGCACATGGTACATTAATAATAGTCTTCAATATTTAAAAAAAGGAAAGGATTAACATTAATGTGAGAGTAAAAAGATACTCACCCATTTTGTGGCTGTTGTTGCATCATCTGTTGATTGTCGGGGTCAATTTGTAGGGGAGAGTCTGAATTATTTTGTGTAGGAATTTGTATGACCAAAGGAGATGACTTTACATCTATGTGGCTGGAGGACACTTCTGTCTGCTGAGGAGGTTCTGGTGGAACTTGTCTGCTGTTAACACTTGTTTTAGTCACCTAAAAATAATTCATACATATGTACATATAAGACATAACATGAACTATCATGTGAAAATGCAAAGATGTAATATGTGAAAATGATGAAATCGACAAAAGAAAAAAAAGAAAAGAAAATCCTTCGATAATGTCTCATGAAAAAAAGTACTCAGACACTGTTACAATATTAAATGGTCTGAAATATAGAAAAAAAAAAAATAAGACAATGTGAAAAAGATTTTCTTGGCCTTTAACCAAACTACTAAAAAATGGAATTGTGTGTGTGGGGGTGTGTGCACATGTGAATATAAAAGAAAATTGTTTTTTTCCAAAATTTAAAATTCCCAGTTGCATCAATGTAAACAACCCTAGTTCAATGAAGTCCTAAGGGATGAAACAAGTCACATGAAAACTTTTTCCACTTTGTCATATATATATGTGTGTGTGTGTGTGTGTGTGTAATTTGGCAGGAACTTTTCTTTTAAATGAGAAAATTCATTAAAAGAAAAGTTGCTGCCAAATTACACATATTTTAAACTACATAATCCCGCAGCTTTATATGATACCAACACCAGGGATTACAAAGAATATCTTGTTAAACGACAAATTGATTTTGCCAAAAATAATATTAACCTCCTAAATACTATCTTACGGACAATATTTATTTCGATATAATTTTCAAATAAAAAGTCTCATTAGAAAATATGAGAAAATTCAAAAGAGAATATGCAGGACTATGTTGTCTTTGACATTCAACACAACATATATATATATATATTGGCTCCTGAAAAATTAATTTCGGTTGAGCTCTCTGGTTTGAGGTGTGAATTTGTAAACAGTGACTATTTAAGCTAATATTGCACGACTCTTCGGCAGAATTGAGTCACTGTCAGTCACTGTGTGTTTATCTAAATCTAAAAATAAACACGCTAAAATTCACCTTCATCCCTGCCGTGTGTTGATGGCTTAGTGGGAGAAGTTCCGACTGACGCAAATTCAGTCGGGTTTCGATCCTAGCTAGAGGCAACCGGACGTCTAGCCACACTGATGAGCTGTGAAACAGCAAAACAGTCTGTCTGTGGATGACAAAAATATTGGCTCCTGAAAAATTAATTTCGGTTGAGCTCTCTGGTTTGAGGTGTGAATTTTGTAAACAGTGACTATTTAAGCTAATATTGCACGACTCTTCGGCAGAATCGAGTCACAGTCAGTCACTGTGTGTTTATCTAAAAAAAAAATAAACATGCTAAAATTCACCTTCATCCCTGCCGTGTGTTGATGGCTTAGTGGGAGAAGTTCCGACTGACGCAAATTCAGTCGGGTTTCGATCCTAGCTAGAGGCAACCGGACGTCTAGCCACACTGATGAGCTGTGAAACAGCAAAACAGTCTGTCTGTGGATGACAAAAATATTGGCTCCTGAAAAATTAATTTCGGTTGAGCTCTCTGGTTTGAGGTGTGAATTTTGTAAACAGTGACTATTTAAGCTAATATTGCACGACTCTTCGGCAGAATCGAGTCACAGTCAGTCACTGTGTGTTTATCTAAAAAAAAAATAAACATGCTAAAATTCACCTTCATCCCTGCCGTGTGTTGATGGCTTAGTGGGAGAAGTTCCGACTGACGCAAATTCAGTCGGGTTTCGATCCTAGCTAGAGGCAACCGGACATCTAGCCACACTGATGAGCTGTGAAACAGTCTGTCTGTGGATGACAAATATATATATATATATATATATATATATATATATATATATGTATGTATGTATGTGTGTGTATGTGTATATATATATATATGGTCAACGATAAATAGACATTAGGGATCCTTCACTGAGACTGATCAATTTAAATTGTCACACAAATACTTTAATAATTAAACTTTATTCTATACACATAACCTTATTAACTGCTCATGAAAAATTGTTACAAACTTGTATATTTTTGTTGACTAAAAAAATGCCCATTTTTTTTTTTTTTTATATTAAGTCTATTTCAGTACAATCATTAAAATGGTAAACAGAAGCATACATTTATTGATTTCTCTTTTCATGTCCTGGTTACTTTCAGACTATTACAATAGTATAGTGATGTACATCTATCTCTTGTTGAATTCAATCTCTGTTTAGTCCCAGGACAAACTACTTACCAACCAAATATTGGCATGATAAAAAAGAATCCTGCAGCACAGTAATTGTCATCAGAATCCAGATGGATATTTACTAGGCTTAGCCTTGACACATAAGGATCAACCTCACTACTCAATTGTAATGATTTGCAAAACTAGCTTTTTTATTGTTACTTCACAATGAGATACTGTGGAGATATACATGTGTATTAGAGTTTAGTAAGGGAGACTTGCTCACTATCCTCTTTGCCTCGTATGTCTACCAGTATGTCATGATGGCCTAGATGACTACCGTCCTGGGTATGACGATAAACTATGTCCAACAGCAAGACCTCTTATCAGGAGGTTTTGAGGAGCATGGAATCACCTCTTAATTGCTGGTGTTTCCAGGTCCACCCTGACCTGTGGTGGTAGCACCTGCTAGGGTCCCAGCTATGGGCAAGTAGTTAACCCCCAAACAGGGGTCAAAACACTTTGAAAGTTTAAAAATAGGTTTTAATACCAGAAATACTTTGTAAAAAATTATTACCAGCAATATATTTTTGAAAAACAAATATTACCAGCAAAGGAAAATTATTACCAGAAATAGATTTTTGAAGGAAAAAATATTACCAGAAATAGATATTTGGAAAAAAAGATTACCAATAATGAAAATTTTGTTGGCATTACATAACCCATTGAGGTTGATATGCTGTGAAACAAAACAAACAAACCAAAACCTAGATGACTAGTAAAAGGACAGGATACAAGAAAAATTGAGTTCATGCCTTTTGTAAAGACAGTAACAACAAAAAATTGAAATTTGTGCCATTTTGTTTGGAATGGACCTATAAAACTGACAAGTGCTGAAAATACAAGCCATTATTGGTAAGCTGAAAACACAGACAATATCAAAAAATATTACCACAGGTGTTATAAAAGCAGAGTTTTTCTCTTTCTCCAAGGACTGACGAATATCTCTGACAATAAAACGGCTGTCTGATAATCTCTTGTTAGAATCAAGAGCATATAAATTTTTATTCTGATAAAAGCTACTTGGCCGTGGTTCATGTGAACGTAAAGAAACGGAAGCTTCTGGTTCTACTTTTACATTTTCTTTCGGGGTCTTTTTCTCCCGATTCTGGGATTGCCAACGTAACAACAAGGCAGGTGGCTGAATAGCAGAGGTCGAAGTGACTGATTCCGAAGTGGATATCCGCTGGTGCACCACAGGTGGGGGATCATTGCTAGGAATGGTAATGGCAGTAGAAGTGGCTGCTTGGATGTCGCTTCTGATTTTTGGAGTTTCTGTTACATTACTGTCAGGTAAATCTGCAAATTAAAACAAAGTGATTGATAAGACAAGTATTGGCTTTAATTTATCTATTATTTGAAGGAAATTATTCTTATTAAAAAGAAAAATATGTGTAATTAATAATGAAATTGATAATATTGTTACCTCATTATTTTGTATCATGAACCACTTTTAAAAGAATCCAATGGGCTTATGGGTGGTCTCGTTTAAATTAAAAGTAGGTGATATTTGTTTCAATTCAGGTTAATTAAACTTTAAAATCAGCTAACTTTCCTCAAATAATGTTTCAAAAAATATAAATTATTTTTCAAAGATTTTTTAATAAAGAGAATGTTTTGTGTTGACAAATAAGCCAAGATTATAGATTTTAGTGATAAGGAGAAAAAATATTCCAGTCAATCTCAATTTGTTTTAAAATGCATAATATACCAAAGTATTTTGCTGATTGGGAATATTAAGTTTAATATATTAGCTTGGAATTGAAAAAAAATTAATAATTTAAAAAGGATTTGTTTCAATTTTTAATAATTATTTTATACTTGGTTATCACTTTCGCTAGAAGTACCTACTTTTAATCTAAGAATAGGATTAGAGTGCTAAAAAAGAAAAAAATCTCACACATAAGTGATATTTCAGTCTTTAAGCAATGCAGGTTTAGTGAAAGGGAGGCACGGTGGAGTAATGGATAGCGGCTCAGATTGAGGAATCAGAAAGCCAAGTTTGAATTCCATTACATTCATTTACGTGCTAATACCCTTGGGAAAGATATGAATCCTCCTCTTCTCCCCACAGCTATGGATAAATAGCAGGACAGACCAAGTTCTATAGCTTTGGATGGCAACTGGTCTATCACAGAAAGAAATGGCAACCTACTAAAAATATCTGCCTCGTCAGTCATGTATCAAAAGATACATGATCGCCTAAGTGTGTATCATGCATGGCACATAACTGACTGACTGGTTTAGTGAAAAGCAATAATAACAAAAAGGATTTCTTACCAGTGATTTTTTCAGAAATTCTCTCTGGGTGCTGAGCTGGTTTCAGTGGTATCTCATCAGTAGTAGGAAGTGGTGGTGGTGGAGGTAAAATCTCTTCAGGGGATGAATCAGAGATGGGGACTGTTATATCAGTAGAGACAGGTGGAGGTAATACATCAGGAAACATGGGTTGGGCTATATGGCTGTCATTTTCTGTTTCATTGATCTAAAGAAAATGAATTCAGAGGAAATAGATGGAAAAAAGAAGAAAATTGTAAAATCCTTTTTAAATAATTATATTTATCAACTGCAACATTTGCTCAAAAAGTAAAACTAAGACTAATTTTGTTAACAGCTACTAAATAAGAAAAATAAGGATCAACCCCTATCCTCCTGGAATTAGTTTAAACCTATATATATCCGAATGTAATGAGAATGAAAATAATATATAAATTCTAACGTTCACAGCATTAACTCAAAAGAGGGTTCAATACCAATAGTAGAGCAATAATTATTTATAATTTTTTCATATAGACTAAAACAATTTACTCACTACAAAAATGCAACTTCGTTTCAGTGCATTTAGTTGCACCTTGACTGGTGAGAACCAAAATGGTTATGAACAATTCTGTTTGTAAGTAGGCTACACATGGAATGTCACTTCCTTTTTTCTATTTAAGGTGTTGAGGTGATGGCTCAAGCCAACACCTCAACAGTCTTTCACCAAACTGCTATCAACAAGCACTATTGTTTCACTGTCACCCTTTTGCTTTTCCTATCTTTTCTTTATCCTTATATGTCCCCTCTTAATATTTATTTTTTTTCAAACAAATTGAAAAAAGGAAGTGATGTTCCATGTGCGGCCTGCTTACAAACAGAATTTTCATAACCATTTTGGTTCTCACCAGTTGAGATGCAACTAAATGCACCAAAACGAAGTTGTATCTTTGTAGTGACTAAATTGTTTCTGTCTATATGAAAAAATTATAATAAGTAAGATATATATATTTCTTTTTTATTTGTTTATATAGCTAATTGATTTATGATAAGGAACACAGTCTTGTACTGGGGATTTAAATTGATACACTATATTGGTCATCACTGGTTTAGATTTAATAGGATTATTTTGATTAGTGACAACGAGGTTGGAAGTTTTCCATTTTCTATAACATAAATTTTACATGCTTGCTGGGATTTAAGGCTGAAATATAGTGTTTAATGATTTGTGGCATGGAGAATTTATCCTTGAGTAAATGCCTCACGTGTCACTTATCAGATCAAAGTGCCATAAAAAGCCATTTAGTCACTCACAATGTACAAGAACCCATAAGGAAAATTCTGGTTGATAACACAATCATCCTTCATAAATCTCATAAGTGAAAAATAAAAAGAATAAAAATTGACTTCTAAAATAAGAAAAAGACATTTTAAGGATGAGATGTATAAATACTAAAATATTAACAAATTCAACCATTGCCGTGTTTTGGTTTATCAATAAAAAAGTATTTGTATTTAACTTTAAATTTTTGATTACAGTTTGACAGAAAATTTATTTTAATGTTTACCAATGGTTCATGTGGTAATGGAGGGAGAGGCTGCTCAGGAACTTCTGTGCTTGTAGTTTTGGGTTTGTTTCTAAGGCGCCGATTTCGGGGGATGTGCTCTACTTCAGGTTCTTCATCACTGAGTAAATCCAAATTATCATCGCTGTAAGCAGCTGTCAACAATAGAGGGGTTTGAAAAATTACAAGGTACCAATTAACAAGATATGAATTGGATAGAGAGTAAAAAAAGAGATTAAACAATTCAGATTTAGAAAATAATTTGACAAACAACCAGGAAAGTTGGAGTGACAGTTGAATGCAAATTAATAGTTTTGTTTGTTTTTTTCTTGTTTAATGGCATATCATTAGCCATCTTTTTACCAAATCCTTTATTTTCAAATTAATAGATTGCAGTATAACAGAAACATGGATGTACAGATAGGGTAATGGTTATTAGTACAGAAAAGGGAATTATCAAGCAGAATTCAAATTCCAGCCCAGTTTGTTGTATCTTTTTTTTTTTTTTTTCAGGGAGGAAAATCCATTTTTTCTTTCTCCAACTAATGGTTACATTTTAGTGACAAAGTACAGGTACAAATATTCTTTGTTGTTAAGCTGAACTTTGTTGTGACTCGCAGACTGTTATGAAAAATTATATATACATCAAAAATGTATTGCGCATGCAAGCAGAATTAAGTAATTCTAAAAACAGAACATGTGATTGGCAAACTGCTGCAGGTAGACAAACTTCTTTCATGTAATGTGACCCTTCACAATAGTTAACTGATAAATGAGTGCAGTTCAGTTGACTAATATCAAGATAGGTCATGATATATAAAATAAAAGTATTGCTCCTTAGATCTAATCTATCTTTTGCTTTTTATTTTACATACACTTACACACAAATGAGTCATATTCCTTAGATTTAAGTAAAAAATTAAAGCAAATCCAAATAGAAAATATGTCATGAAAAATTTTGTTAGTCAGATTTCTTTTTTTCCAAACAACTTTAACATGTAGACTGCCAGAAGTCAATTACAAAATATGACTTCAAACACAAACATTAGCCAATTTAGGCAATAAAAAATTTTTGTGTTGATTTATTGCTTCAACTGAAGTCTTAACATTACTTTGACACTAAAAGTATCACTTGTTGGTTCCCACAAATGAAATCGTAGCAGAAAACACCAAGAGCAAGTTAGCTATTTGTGGTTGGCAGTCATTGTGCTATCAGAATCAGATTTTAGTTAGAAAAATTTACATAAAAAAAAAAAAAAAAAAAAAAAAAAAAAAATCACCCCACTCATTTACAAGGACTCATTCTCATACTATTTGTGGAAACGGATCTTAAACTGATAGGACAGGACACAGTTTGAGTTCAACACTTTCACAACTTCAATTTCATATTTGTAAAGTCTCGTTGCCCAAACCCTAAACATTAAAACTGATGACTGTTTAATTTGTAAATTTCTCTGCTTCAAGGATAAAAATGGAAGAGCATTATAAAAAAAGAAAGCAAAAAAATAAAAATAACTAGAATGTTATTTGTAAAATAAGCTGATAATTTTGGCAAGTGAGATATATGAAATGATATTAGCTTGTTTTTTTTGAGACACTGGAAGTTATCAGTCAGCCCCCAACATTGAACAGTTAGGGCAAGGTCAGAGAAGAGATAGATTCATTTTTTACGGTTTATGAACCCTTAGCAAGTTATTTAAAGCCAGAAAATATTTTTAGATTTTAAGAATTTTGTTTTTTTTGGAGATAATGATTTAGTGATACAAGCCTTACTAATTAACCCATAAATGGGAGGAGATATCCCAAGGATATATGCATGTAAGTGAATATAATGAACTCAATGAGAATTGGAACTTAGCTCTCCGATTAACAATTCTAAGCCATTAACCATTACACAACATATCCTTGCTTATAGCACCTGGTATTTCCAAGTGGTTGCCCAATAAGTAATGACCAAGCTTGACATTGCTTAACTTCAGTGATAATATGGCAACTAGTGTTTAATGTGATGTGGTTGTAAGTTTTAGAGAAGAGATCAGCTGCAAGGCTTCAATTATAATGAATACATAATGAGAAAGGAGGGCGTGGAAAACTTAACTGCCACAAGATATATTGAGGGCAAGAGAGATGGGGAAGGATACATAACACGTTTGTGTTCATGGAAGGCAGAACTGGGGGTGGGAGCCTTAGCAAAGCAAGACCAACTGCTAAGGGCCACAAGAGATAGAGAGTTGAGGGGAGCCATGATCGTCTATGTCCTGAATGGATGCAGCACATACAAATCAAGAAACTGAACAGTAATTCTAATGGAATGCTCTGCATCCATTTCTCTGCAATGACAAGACCACTTCACTCTAACTTAAAGTCCTGGAGACTGTGTAATGGCACATCAACTCCTTATGGGTATTTAATACCAAAATTTAATTTTCTTGGGAGCTTTGAAGTAATAAAAATACAATATGTTAATCTGCTTTCACAACTGAATACATGGTAGATGATACTCAGCTTTTTGTGTGGACATAATTACTAAAGGTGGCGATGTGTGTGTTTTATGTTGTAGTTATATTTTGGAATACATTTTGATTTCTTCAATAAATTGTAGGAGATTATATGAATTAATGTCATGAAAGAGTTCTTTCATGTTGGTTATTTGCTTGGTTGATTTTGTTTGGCGGCATATCAATCTCTATGCTGAAATCAAAATATTTTGTACATAATTTTGTTTTCAGCTACAGATATTTTGTACATAATTTTATACTTTTAAAGTAAACGTATGTTTTTTAAATATATCTTTTGTAGATTATAAAATGTATTGTTGGTAATTTTACTATAAAAATGTATTTTTATATTTTTTAGTGTTGCATTGATTGTCATTTTGCTACAAAAGTATATTGTTGGTCATTTTATTATAAAAATGTATTGTTGATTTTTATTTGAGAGTTCATTATTTGCCCATAGCTGGGACCTTAACAGGTGTTACCATCCAAGTCAGGGTGTACCTGAAAACAACAACAACTAAGAGGTTGTCCTGGAGATTTTTCATCTTCAGGACTAACATGTAAACAATTACACTATTATATGAATAAAATTGATTCCAACTTTAAAATGTTCTACTCTAGAAATTA
This sequence comes from Acanthosepion esculentum, assembly GCA_964036315.1. Classification (NCBI taxonomy): domain Eukaryota; kingdom Metazoa; phylum Mollusca; class Cephalopoda; order Sepiida; family Sepiidae; genus Acanthosepion; species Acanthosepion esculentum. Next base: position 51,987,346 of record OZ038507.1, read on the forward strand.
TTGCCATTATTTCTTTTATAAGATTATTTTTGTTTTCATCCACATGACAAATGTTGATAATTGAGTACGAAGCCTACAACAAAAATCATATTACAGTCTAACTACAAAAGTAAAATTGACAGAACATTTAAAAATTGTATCATTTCATAATGCACAATTCTTCGGCAAACTTTAACCTTTATGCTTGCAAAACATTGGTGTGTCAAAAAGACGGTTTTCTCCTTGACACTGCTGTTATTTTGTACTACTTTTACTTCCTCAGCAATGTTTACTTACAAAAATAAAAAACTAAGGGAACAAAATACAATGCAGTATTTATTATCTACCTTTTATAAAGGTTTACTATTTACCATTTTATAAAGAAATAAATGTGAAAAGAAATCTTACTTAAAATTATGAAAAATTACAAAATTATCAAAATATGTAAACCATCTACAATGCAATATTTATTATTTACCATTTTATAAATAATTATGAAAACAAGTTCTTATTCATAATTTTATAACCATATCAATGAATTATAAAACAAATATTTATTTCTTTATAGATTGATAAATAATAAACATTGTATTAATTAGTTCCCATTTTTATAGCTCACATTTTTAGAATGTTGTAAATATAAAATTGTTCCTGTAAATAAACAGTTTAGTAAATAGTCTTTAATATTTTTGTTGTAAATTCTCAAAGAACAAAGAAAATATACAAATTCACTTTCATGTTTGGGTTTTATTAAAATTCTAAGCATTGCTTTTTAAAACAATAAACATTGCCAAGGGAGTGAATGTAGTTAAAATAATAGCTGTGCCAAGGAAAAAACCATCCTTTTGACACTTTTATCATGAGCGCGAAGATTAAAGATTGCCTCTTCTTCTATGTGCCATGTCTCCTCTGAACATAAGTGATCACAGCCCTTGACAACTTCCTATCCTTTGTAACTTTTTGCAATGTTTGTTTTAATTATCCCCACCCATTCCTGTTCTGCCATCCATTTAGACAAGCTTTTTAAGTAGTTGATGATGACTGGATAGTGGCTAGTAATGAGAAATTAGAGAGCCAAGTTCAAGTTCCAGTTGGGTTTGTTACATTCACTTATGCACAAATACCTTTTAGGGAAGTTATGAATCTATCTTCTCCCTCCAGCTATGGGTTGAATAGCATGACAGACTGAATCCTGTAACCCTAGGTGGCAACTGCAGAAAGAAATGGCAACTTAATGCAGGAAAATCTTCTGGCTAGTCAGTCAAGATGATTGCCCAAGTGTGTATCACATATGAACTGATTTGTTCATTTCCTGCCTGTTTTGCCTCCATTAAATCTTGTGAGTGTCAGATTTTCCTGGCTTTTCCTGATTGTATATGAAAGTGTCTCTTTTGTTTCCATTTTCCTTAACACTTCCTTATTGTTTACATGCGCTCTTCATAGTATTCCTAGCATCCTTCTGTAGAACCACATATCTGTTGCCTTAAGTCAGTACACAATAACAGGAAAAAAGTAAAAAGATATTTATTAATTTAAAAAATAAAGAGAATAAAAATTTTTATGTATACTGACCACTGCCTCTGAAATAGCGCCTGACCCGTAGTTCAATTTGGCCTATCTGTGCTGCTTTGTCTATCTGCTGTTGTGCCTTTTGTTGAGTAAACTGCCGAACATCCACTTTGTTAATGCTAACTATGACATCTTTGGAGCGCAATTCACAGACATCAGCAGCACTTCCTGTAGAGAGAAAATTGGAAGCGTAAAACAGATAAATTATCTTTCAGAATAAGCAGTGACATAACAAGGGAACAAATATAATTTTAGTACCCCCAGCTTAAAATGAAGTGCTTTATGGTATATTTTGTGACATTACCCTCTGAATGACAATAACAAAGAATCAATTGACATTTTACTAAAAATAAAGTCCCAATATTATAATTGTAAAACTGGAACTAATTGAAAGATTTTGGTGGCAACTAGTATAGGAGAAGGACAACTCTAAATTAAAAACCTCCCACTATGGCTTAAATAACCTCACCAACCTGCAATTGGCCAAGCATGGTGAGTATGGGTACACCCCTGAAGACATAGTTCCTCCAAGGAGTAAGAAGGCCCTGGAACTAGTTCAGTTCCAATCAGCTTTCATCCCTGGCATCTTCTTAATTAGACCTATATGCTAACTAGACTTACATAATTTTAAAATAGTCTTGAAATGTGATGCTATGGAACAGCTAGAGTAAATCAATACTCTATCCCTAGTTCAGAGTTCTGGAACTCACTTGGAAGGCCATTCCTTTGTGGTAGTGTCCATAGTTTATGAAATAGACAGAAAAATAAACTAGATTTTATAGATTTACATTCAGAATATTTTTATTATTTCAAAAAACAGGCATTCTTTGTCAGGCAAAAATTTGTGCCCCCTCATATCTGTGCCCAAAGGTGACTGCAACACTCTTGCCGTACCTTGCTTTGCCTCTGTGAATAACCAAAGATTAAAATATTTCTTATAGATTTTGTTAGCAGGAATCTTCAAACTTATATCACATAGTTATAAATTCTTAATTACTGTTCTTTTATTGTTCTTTCTCCTTAAAAATGTTATGGACTGGGAAACAAACATTGCTAAGAGCTACAAAGGATAGGAAGTTATGGAGAGCTATGATCAACTTAACAAGCTTGTGTAAATAGATGGTGGGAAAGGGACTAGGAGTGATAGCGAGAGGACAAACATTGCTTAGAGCTACAAAGGATAGGAATATGTACAGAGTCATGATTTCCCATGTTTTGAAGGGATACTTACATAAAGATATTTTTTTAATCATTTCACGCCATGAAAAGCAATAAAGCCACTAAGATGCAAGTGGTTACTGAGTGTTAAAGAATATGATAAAAATAAAAATTACTGAGAGAGAACAATAAAAGAACAGGAATGAAGACAGATAGATAGATAGATAGATAGATAGATTGATATTGCATTTACATTTTTGAAGATCAAAGTTGACTGGGAAGAAAGAAGCTGTAAGAGTTCCACAAGTGAGAAGTGCCAGATGAAGAAACTGTTAGCATAGAAATTACATTTGCATCTAGCCATTTCAACTGTAAAATGATGATACTTTGCTGCCAATCTAGTACTACACTTAAATTTATAAACTCTGTGTACCAAAGAGGAAAGTAGAACAATTACCATGAAAATACTTATAGAAAAGGCACAGTAGAACCTATGTTATGGTGGTGGGAAAATGACTGAAGCTGAGATGCCAGATAAGGACCAATAATATTACACATTCTTCTAGCAGATGTCAAAAGAGTAGACAGAGGTCGGCAAGTATCCATCTGGAAAGTCACCTCTTTTAGGGGGCGGGATAGTTCTTACTTATCTGCAGGGGATGCAGTTGGCACATTGTAAACCTTGCCAATAGGGCAACCGCTCCTTTGAATGAAATGCCTAAATGTGATTTCTTAATACTAACTACTATATAATGGTTATAAAGTCACTTTAGATTCTTATCATTTTTACCATTAATGTTTTATGTTTACTTTGGCCAAAGACATGCTGCACCTGAATGGATACCTATCAAAACATGTGGAGGGAGCTAGTCAGGTACTCAATTGTGCGGCAACCCTATGATAACACCCAGTCACAGAGCTGATGATGATGGCAAAAATTACATCATACAAAGACATTTCTAAAACGAAATTCTTAGAAAAAAAAAACAACAAACAAACAAAGGCAAACTAACTTTTGTACACACAAAGAAAAAAAAAAGTGTGTCAAAAGGATAGTTTTCCCCTTAACACTGCTGTTATTTTGTACTACTTTCACTTCCTTGGCAATGATTATTTAAAAGAAATGCCAGTAAATGCATTATTTTCAAATTTATAATTACAGTTACTTATCATTATCCATTTAAATTTTCATGTTTGACAGACATTTTTTTACAAATTTATAAATAAAAAAAAATGTTTTCATATTTATTTCTTTATAAATTGACAAATGATAAACATTGCATTGTATTAGGTGATTCACATTTTTAGAATGTTTTAAATATGAAATTATTCTTGTAAACAAACAATTTAATACTGTTTAATATTTTCAGTGTAAATTCTCAAAGAACAAAGAATATATATAAATTCGCTTTCATATGTTTGGGTTTTACTAAAACTCTAATCATTGCTTTTTAAAACAAACATTGCTGATGGAGTGAAGGTAGCTAAAATAATAGCAGTTTCAAGGAAAATATTGTCTTTTTGGCACGCCATTTTATTGCAGGAATGAAAGTTAATGATTTCCAAAACAACTTACCAAGCTGGATACGTTGAACAGTTATGGGAGTCTTTTGGTCAGTTCCGCCTTTAATGAGAAATCCAAATCCTTTTTCACTTTTCAATTTTTGACTGATTTTTATTATCCGCTCAACAAAACCCTGTGACAAAGAAAAAAAAGAAATGATATACATAATATGGAGAAGAGATTCGGTATTAAAAAACCAGACAGAAATATTCAAGCCAATTCATCTGCTGTATTTTCTGTGGGATGATCAATTATATAACATGTAAAATTTTAATGTAGCATTTTAAAGAGGTTCAAAGTTTGTTTTAAATGCAAACTTTTACAAATTTGAAAAATATATATATAAAAAAAGAAAATACATGTATCAAAAACTTATCTTGAAAGAAATATCAAATTAAACCAAGGAAAAAATAAAATAATTCTGTTAAAGTAAATGAAGTATGAAGCCAAGCAAATATTTTGCTTATTTCATTTTAGAAGATCAAACATTATTATATAGAAGAATAAAAGAAGATAGAGTTTAAGATCAGCTTAGACTATCAATTTGTCCTACAGTCAATATAGATTTTCCAATATCTAGCCCACTTGAGAGTAAATGAAGTACAAGACCATGACAATATTTTTCTTATTACTTTTCAGAAGCTGAAATATTATTCTATAAAATAAAGATCAACTTTAAAAATTATCTTAGATCATCAATTTGTTCTATCAGTCAATATAGATTTTCTAATATTTATCCCTCCACCCACAAACTTGTGAGTTACATGTCTGAAACCAATCAAATACAGTCAGTTAAGTGCCATATGTGATACACACTTGAGCGATCATGTCTCTTGATTCATGACTAGGTAGAAGATTTTCCCACAGTAGGTTGCCATTTCTTACTGCAGTAGACTGGTTGCCAACCAAAGCTGTAGAGCCCAGGAAAGAAAAGATAGATTCATACCTTTTCCAAGGGTATTTCTACTTAACTGAATGCAATGAACATGGCTAGAATTCAAACTTAACTATCAGAAATCTCACTTCAAGCTGGTATTCATTACACCATAATGCCCATCCACTTACTTATTTTTAAAAGCCTAACATGACCAATTACTTATTTAAAACTATTTAGTAAGCACTACATAAGGTGCTCCTTAATTTCGTAGAAGGCCAGATGTTTTTGATTCTCAATTGAAAAGGTAAATAATTGATTAATGAACTTATAATGCAACCTTTGTGTACATATTTTATCAGAAATGAATCTGTATGAAGTCATTATCTGACACTTGTTAAAACATATGCAGATACAAATATCTTATTTGGATACAATTAGTATTTATTTTATGTTTCATAAGTTGAAGTCCTAATATAGACAGGTCTCAAAGGCTGATTTTCAAGTCAGTATCACTACACACTCTTCTTATTCATTGAATAATCTGTCGATTTGTAATATTCATTTTAACTTCAGCATAGGTACAAATAAATCAGTTTGTTTAGACACAGACAAAAAATTTGTACATAATTTTATACGTTCATGGTAAACATACGTTTTTATAGATATATAGTTTGTAGATGGTCTATTGTAGGTATTGGGCATATGGCCGAGTGGTTAGAATGTTCGCATTCTGACCATAAGACCTGGGTTTGAATCTCACCAGGGTCGATTTGTCTGGAAGGAGACTTCCTAATGTTATCGGATTGCAGGGGTCAATCCCAGTTTGTGACACCTTTGGAAAGTGCCTGAAAACCATACCACGGGTTGACCCAAGCCTTGCGAGTGAAATTGGGTAAACAGAACCCTTGGGTGCTGTCGGTAGCTGTCCTAGCACAAAGTCACATGTCATTGTGATCGAGGGATTGAGTGTGCTGGCCTTGTTCAAACTGTTGATCACACTAGATAACATGCTCTTTTCCAGAAACTGTAACTAAGGTCTGCTCAGCATAGTTGCAGTATAAACCACAGGTGGGCTCTGTGGGTGTTGAACAAAACACGAATATGCCTGAGCAAGCGTCTGCAATAGGGATTGGCTAGTATCCTAGTAGACGGGTATCCTATAGCTATACTATATACATATTGTTGGTATACAGTAATAAAAAACAAAATGTGCGCACAAAACGTATTGTATTGATTATACAAACATATCAATACTGGTATAATACTTACTGTATAACTACTTTTGCAGACCCTGTATGTTTTGGTCTAAACCTATTTCTTTAAGGTAGGACACAGCTTGGGACTCAGGGTTGGACATTGGGGATCTGGGGCCAACGATGCAGGACTGAACAGTTTGGATTGTCAATGATGTTCTGACCAACCATAGGGAGGTCGAAGGATGAAGATGAACGTAGGATATTATGTTGGCAGTTTCAGTATTATCAAATAATTTTCTCATGTTGTTTTCCTTGTAGTATTTATGTCTTACAAGTGAGTATATTCAGTTAAAATGGGTTTCACTATAAGTGCAGCTTGGCGTGTTGTACAAGTTGGTTGATCTTTATTCTTCAGCAAGTATGAATGGATGAGGTATATGTGGCCTATGTGCAGTCGAGCTACTGTTACTTCATCTTTTCTTTCTTTTCTAGACATTTGTTTCCATTTACTTAGGATTGGCTTGACTGTGAGAAGTTTATTATTTGTGTTGTTGGTCTGGCACTTTTGCTATTTCTATTGGATGTAACTGTTTATTTTACTTTTTAGATCCATATAAGGGACTCTTGAAATTAATGTCAGTGGTTTTATTTTGAGCAGACTTTGTGGATGAATCTGACTGGTCACACATGCTTTAAATATGCATCTAGTGAATACAGTTTATTATTATTATTATGAATGATTATATCTGTAGAAGAGAAGACAACTTACCTTGTGTGGCAAAGTGAGCATGTATATGCCTAGCATGCAAAACGAGTGAAGGAAAGGAAAAAGAAATATGCCCCCCCCCTGACACCTTAATTTAAGAAAGACATGGTCTTGGAGCTAGGAGAATTTGTGAGATTGGGTGAACATAAACATATGTAAATTTTTTTGTGAGATCAGCTGGGCATAAAAATCATGACACAAGAGAATATAGTAGAGTTTGTTTTTAAATATGGTGCTGCTTGTATGGAAAGACTTTGTCAGTTGGAAAGAGACTACTTGGATCAATTTGACACAAGCTATTTGACCTCAAAGTTATTCCCGAGTTTGATGGCTCTGCATCTGCACCACCTGTGATCGAATGGATTGAGAAGGCTGAGCTGGTCTGTAAGATGTGTCAGGTTAAATGTCTGGAACACATGGTCCCTTTAAGGCTAATGAGTGGTGTGTTTGCTGTCTATCAGCAGCTGAGAGAGGAAGAAAAAGAGGATTTCAGCCAGATAAAATCTACACTGTACACATCTTTTGCTATGAACGGTTTTCTAGCTTATGAGCAATTTGCTGAGCGACGGCTCTATTCTGGAGAATTGGTGGATGTCTATTTGGTGGAGTTACAAAAACTTTCCGCCCTATTCAGCAGAATGAGTTACCTTGACCTGGCATGTGCTTTTGTGCAGGGGTTACCAGACTAAGTTAAACATCTTCATGCTTCGACCCAGATGGACAAGTTGTCTATCGACCAGCAACTGCCAGCCCCATTTCCAGTACTTCATTTTTCATAATTGCTTGCACTCGAGTCAATAGCTGATATGGCCCGCGCCAGAGATCTGCATCATCAGAGGAGCACGGCAGTGATAGGTCGTCTGAAAACGACCCTGATTTCTGCTGTTTTTCACCTCATGGTCAGATTATTCATCTACGGAACCAGTGGAAACAGATGCTGGAGACAACGATGATGATGTTGCTATATAGAAAGAGATCAAGTGGGTACAAATGCAGAAGAGACAGGCAGAGGCTGCCCACGTTTATGTAGAAGCCCTCGATGAAGGTGACCGCCATCTCCATGTCATTTATGTGATCAGGAGATCAGGGAGGAGTGTAGACGAGAAGACAACTTACCTTGTGTGGTAAAGCGAACACATATGCCTGGCATACAAAATGAGTGGAAGGAAAGGAAAAAGAAATATGACTGCCCTGACACTTTAATTTAAGAAAGATATGGTCTTGGAGCTAGGAGAATTCGCGAGAGTGGGTGAATGTATGCAATTTTTTTGTGTGATCAGCTGAGCATGAAAATCATGACGCAAGAGAGTATAGTTGAGTTCATTTTTGAATGTGGTGCTGCTTGTACAGAGAGACTTTGTCAGTTGGAAAGAGATTACTTGAATCAGTTTCACACAATATTAAATGATTAGTCAAAACTAATTAAAATAAATAGCAAAGGATAATAATTTAGTGTTAATAAATTTTCTAAGTTTTTTATAACATGGAGTTTATAACAATGAATGTAAATTGTTTCAGTTTTTAATATTCTTTGCTTAATGTTATCAGCTGCTTATTGTTTTCTTAAAATCCCTTTCCTAAAGTGATCCCAATAAGTAGTTTCTGCCATATATTGTTAGGTCTGAAATGTACAACATATAAATTTTAATTTCAAAGTATTTTGGAAGTACTTGATCCTGCAAATAAGTCTTATTAAAAAGAACAGACATTTTATATATACAGGTTGAGAATCCTTTATCCAAAATTCTTGGGACAGGAAGTGCTTCAGTTTACAGATTTTTTCCAGATTTGGGATTACAGGCTATTTAATTTGTATATAGCATCTGTAAAATGAGGCAGCTTGGGAATGGAATCCAAGCATAAATACAATATTGCTGTACATTTACAGCTTATATATATATATATATATATATATATATATATATATATATATATACACACCCTAAATGTAGTTTTATATAAATAACATTTACCCTAAAAGTCAGTCAGCTAAGTGCCATACATGATACACATTTAAGCAATCATGTATCTTTCAATATATGACTGAGGAGGCAGATTTTTTTCCCCACAGAAGGTTGCCATTTTTTTTCTGCAGTAGACTGGTTATCAGCCAAGGCTAAAGAACGCAGTCTGTCCTGCTATTCAACCCATAAAAAAAGAGAAGAGAAGGGCATTTGTGTGTAAGTGAAACTAACAAACTCAACTGGAATTTGAACTTGGCTTTCTGAGTTCTCACTCGGAGCCAATATCCGGTACACCACAATGCTATAAAATTTAATAAATTTTGTGTACATACAGATACAGGTCATGACACTAGTCATGTAATGCTCACATGGATTTCAAGTGGTAAAATTAAGTTTTCACATAAAAATAATGTTTTGCACTTTCTGTACATGTGCAAAAAAGACATGATCACTATTTACAAAAATATATAAATGCAGGACTTTGACATTTTGAATAATATATTTACTGAGCATGAAACACCTGGTAAGTAATCCATGAACAATAATGTTGCAGTGACGATTGCTAACAAAAAACTGGCACCAACATAGGCTATGTAGCTGGGTGAGGGAACCTCCACCTAGAAACCTTCCCAGTGATTTCTGAAATTTTCCATTTGTGGCAAGTCATGTCAACACCTGAAAAACTTTTGGATTTTGGAATTTCAGATGAAGGATACTCAACCTGTAGTCAATTTATTGATCTGAAATGCAAATAACTTTTCACAAATGTGGCTGTTGTAGATGTAAAATATCGCCAAAATTTGTATTAGATCCAAGCTTTCACCTCATCGGAGTCATTGGTAGGTGTGTGAAGAATTGGAAAAAATTATTTGTTTTTCAAATAAGGCTTTATAAAAACTCTGTAGTCCTAACATTAAGAGCTTCATGATCATGTAATTTAAATTCAGTATATTTATGTCTTAAATGCAAACTTGCTCAACATATGGAAAAATACATGCATATATATTTATAGATGACTTCTTTAAAAAAAGAAAGAAAAAAGAAAGAAAAAAGAAAGAAAAAAGAAAGAAAAAAGAAAGAAAAAAGAAAGAAAAAAGAAAGAAAAAAGAAAGAAAAAAACAACCCTCCCCCCAGAAACAAACAAATTTCATATTTTAATAAAAAAAATAAATAAATAACCAAAGAATTTAGATATGCTGTAATTACCTGTAGAGAAAAATGAATACATTTTAAGCAACAAGTGAACTTTTTACATATCACTGATTTGATAAAGAATCAAATAATGCACAGGAGGAAATGAGAAAATGTTATTAAGTTTATGGCCCTCCAGTTGGGCATTTGTGCATTAAATATTACAATAGGCACTAATAGCAAATAAATAACAAAAAATAAAGATAACCTCTGCTTGCATCTTAAGCCTTATAAAGAAATGACACCAGTTTTAGCCAGTAAGCTTGATCCAATTCACAATTTCACCCAAATTCTTTTATGTATAAACACTGACAACAAAAATTAAGCCAACAGTGATAATATAAGCTAGTGTGCTGATATTACATTTAATACATAGCCACAACTATTAAAAATACTATCTATACCGACATACACAAGCACACTACTAGATCAAGCTGACAGGTGATAGGATTGTATACAGGAAGGAATAAAAACATAGATGTTGTTTACCTAAAAAAAAAAAACCCAAAAACAAAACAAAAAAAAAACAAAAAACAATTGTATTGAAAAAAAAAAAAAAAATTCTTTTGTAATACTGATATGAGCCATATATGCATTTAAAAGATTTTTGGGATTAAGATACTGAAATAAGAAACATGATAAAGTCACTGATAGGGGTACATAGAGAACCCATAATGAAATATACCAAAAAATGCTTGTATTTTGTTTACAAAATGATTTGAAAATATGCTGTCTGATTAAGTACCAAAAATTTAATAAATAAAATACCGATTTATATTTGAGCTTCTTGAAAAACCAAATTAAAATATAGTGATTCTCAACCGCTGTGCCACAGCACACTAGTGTGGTATGCAACTCTTAAGTATGCTGCAAAATATTATTACAGCATACATGTGTGTGTGTGTGTGTGTTAGTATTTGCATAAATGATAATTTCAAATAATTATTTTCACTATTCTTTGATCATATTATTTTAAATACTTTGTCTTAATATCCATTTTTTTAAATTGTTTTTTATTTATTTTTTTTAACTTTTTAAAGTTTTCCTGTATTTGAATAAATGCATATTAACCATTTTATCATATAATTGTATTCAGCATTCTTTGTTTAATTCAAAATTTTTGGGTTTTATTTTATAATTTAAATGCCAACCCTTAAAAATTTTGCTAAATGTGCCATGATAAATTTGTTTGCTCCTAAGTGTGCCATTGCTTAAAAAGGTTGAGAAACACTTATATTTTACTGGGGGAGTGGTGGAAACAAAAATTGTCCAGTCCCCTTAACCTTAGCTGGGAAATAGATCTCAAGGAAATAAACATATACTTATGTGAGTGGCTGAACTGAAAAGTTCCTGGCCTTACCAAGAAGCCCTTTAAAAAAACCAAAAAAAAAAACCCCTAATATGGTCAGATTTTGGAAAGTAGGTCAGGCTGACAACTTTTCAGTGCCCCTGACACTGACAGCAGTGCATTATTAGCTTTTAACTGCAAGGAACTCACAAAAATCAAGACTTTTTTTTTTTTTTTTTGCAAGCAGAAAATAAAACTAACAGTGCAAAATTAAAACAACTTATGTCACCATTATTAAATCTAAGAAGGAATAAAAAAAAAAGTAAAAAATAAAAAAACATATGCATGAAGACAAACATTCAACAATGACAAGAGCTTTAGCAGTGATGCAATCACAGGGACCACAACTAGATGTACAGAAATGTCTTCACTCACATCCAGCAAGGAGGCCTTTCATAGCGTGTTAGTTACACTTTAAAACTATGATCTTACTACAGCAGAATTTCCCATAATTTGCAGTTGTCATTTACGAGCTGTCAAAATTACTGAGTTCTGGTTCAAAATGAGCCAAAATTTGGTGAAGAAATATTAGGTAAGGTATTTGTTAGAAGAGAAAAAAGTAAAGAATGTAGAAAAAGAAAAGTGAAAGAATATGCACAATAAGTAGGGATGAGTTTAGACTATGGCACAAATGCTGTGGTGCCCTTAAAAAATAAGCCATGTTTCAGCAATTTTTGCCTTTTCAGAAAAAATAAAATAAAAATAAATGTTACGTTTTTCTTAATAAGGTCATCGTTGAGATTTTCCAAGAAAAAATTTGGCTAGAGCCCTATGCAGATATATTTTCAAAGTAAACAAGTAGTGAAAGGCATTTCAACAAATGTTTGCAAGTTTATTTTAATCTTGCAACATTTATGCCTACCGGAAATGAAAATGAACATTACACACACATTACATAGTAATAATACATTTCATTTTAAAACAGCAATACTTAAATAGACCGGCCCCCTCAAAAAGGAAAGAAAACTACATATACAGTGTAACCCGAATATAAGAGAGTTGTCGGTACCGGATACGAAGTCTCTTATATCCGGGTTTATCTTATATCCGGGTTTGGTCTATTTTGTTTAGGTAAGTATGGCTCTAATTTAGGACCAGAGAAAATCTCTCTTATATCCGGGTTACACTGCATGTCAAAAAGTCAAGGATCAGTTTGAGATTGTATTGTAAACAGAACTCTCCATCTAAAAGAATAGAAAATTAATGTTTTTCGATTCTGACAGATTGTCTGAGTAGAGGAAGAAATTACTAATTAATAGTCACGTCGGAAAATAAAGGATCGTTTTGTTTGACATTTTTACTGTACATATTTTTTTGTTTCAATATTTTGATTTTATACTGAAAAACCTTTTATATTTTTATGCAGTGTAACCCGGATATAAGAGAGTTGTCGGGACCGGAGAAGAAGTCTCTTATATCCGGGTTTTGTCTATTTTGTTTAAGTAAGTATGGCTCTAATTTGGGACCAGAGAAAATCTCTCTTATATCCGGGTTACACTGTACAGTAATCTCGTTCTTTCCATAACATAAGCTGCAATGTTTGATTTCTTTTTTGAAAATGTTCCGCTGCAATGTATCATTTTGTCAAAAATATTTGATTTTAAAGCTTTCTGTTTATTTCTTTAAAGATTTTGTTAATATTACTTTTTACAAATAAAAACAAATTTTGCAAATTCTAAAAAAATTGCCGCAGTGACCTCATTTTTAAGGGGGTCTACCAAGGCAATTTTTGCCTGCTCCTCTTAGGATAAACTCATCCCTGCAATAAATGACCTTAGCATATATGTCAATGAGAAAGAGAAAAAAAGAAGAAACTTAATTTTGAACATGTATGTGTAAGAGAGAACAGAAAAGAGATAAAAAAAGACGTTTATGCAAGAAACAGAGAGAATATGTTTACTAGTTTACAAGCTTATGACAAGGAAAAGTCTGGATTTGTAAAAACAAATTAAAGAAACAATTGTAAAAGGGTGACATGATTGCCAAGATGGCCACCTTGATTGGCCAGCTGGTGTGAACAGAGTAGAAGCTTCAAGTTCCAATATTGTTTCCATAATCACTAACTCTCATTGATCCTTTTCAAGGGAGAGAAAAAAGACAATATTTTTCAATGTAAAACAATGGCCCAAAGAAAATATGAATCAAGTTATAGAGTCTCAATGTGCCCCTGTTGACATTGAATCTTCAGAATTTTCATTCTCCACCCAATCTATGTGCTATACATGATGCAGCAGAAATACCTCCTGCATAAGATATTAACTAGATGAAGGCACAATGACATTATGTGGGGGTATTTCTGCAGAACCCTGTACAATGAGTGAGGCTTCTGTGGTGATGTGAAGAAAAACAAAAAGGTAATTTAATTTTTCAATCAACATTAAAATCATTTTTTTCCATCTTTATTCTCTTGTCTCTCTTTTGTTACCTCTGGCTGACTGATTTTGCTGTATATACAAATTGAATTAAAATACATGCACCTGCTAATTCTTCTTTCATCAAATGATCAACATAATCATTTCACCCCAAGAAAGGTGATAATGCCACTAAAATTCCAGGGAATGAAAGAGAATGAGAAGACTTTAATTAGGAGAAAAGACAATAAAAGAAGAAGAGATACAAGATGGTGATTGAAGTTGCATTTAAATTTTTGAAAATTGTAGGTGGCAGGGAAAGAAGAAACCAAAAGAGAGTTCCACAGGCAAGAAGTATGAGAAAAGAAAGTATTAGAATAGAACTTACAGTTACAGCTAGCTAATTTGAATAGTAAAACGATGAAACCTAGTTGTATGCTTAAATTCATGTGGTTAAGATACCAAGGATGAGAGCTCATTAGAACAATTGCCATGGAATTATTTATAGAAATGGCAGAGGGAAGCTATGTTATGGCAATAGGAAAGTGTGTTGCCAATAATTCATATTTATTCTTCCTCTCCTCACATTGAAAAAATAATATAGTAGTAAGTGAACAGGGATTCTATTAAGAACAGAAACCATTTATTATTCTAAACCTTGAGCAGAGCAGATAAATCCTGTAATAATAAAGGACTTTTGTACGAGAGTAACAATTAATGAGTGTGCATCTCCAATTTTTATCATTTTCATGCAGTTTTTACATTAAACAATATGCCATGCATTTTTATAATAAAACAACTGTGATATATATAAGATGATTTGCTATGCATTTTCATAAAATAATTCTGTAGAAAAAAAATTTCATAACTGTCTACCAGAAGGACTCTATTTTTAATTAAACTGAGTAAACGCTTTTGAAAGTTTAATGAAAGTTAAACAAAATCAATTGATTTAACACATTGACTACCAGAGATCAATTACTGACTTCAAACTCAAACTTTATAACATCCAGCTTAGGCAATAAAAATATTTTTCAAATACTTTGTTTATGTGCTATATTTTCAATAAATTTTTCCCATAAAACATTTGTTTTTAGTTGCTAGCACAATTTTTCATTCTTGCTTTAGAAACCAGTTATTTTTGTTAACAACAACAACAAAAAACTTGTTGTAGCTTTGATGGCAAGACTACAAAAACGAGAGAACTCGTGTTTAGCAACATAGTCTTAAGTGATGTTTTGTTTTTTTTTTTACAGTAAGGTTCACCCTGTACAAGGCCCGGTGGCCGCTTATGGTAGAGGGTTATGTTAAGAAGCAATTTATATGGATAGGAGGGGAAGATAACCCTAGACTTGAACAGGTTAAGAATTGAGTGCTTGGGGAAACATCCTACAGAGCAGTGGTTCGCAGGAAGAAGCTGTTTGAGTGGAACTTACTTCTCACTGACAGAATACAGAGGGAATGTGGGTGGTTTGCTACAAGATAAGTGGCATGACGGGTCCTAGCTGTGAAGGTTAGACTTGGAGGAACCAAGGAATGTAGTTCATCCGAGCACTTTCCATGGAAGTAGCGATAGAGCAGGAAGAGGCTTGCCACATCCCGCCTGTAAGAGAGAGGTTCGAGGGTAGAAAATAATTTGTCATCCTAAAGGACTTGGAAACGCTTTTGAACTATTGAGACTGGAAAGTGAGGACTTGGTAGCTCCCTACCAAATATAACAGTACTTTATTTTGGGGCTGATCTGGCTCTTGTAAAGGTAGAGGATAGCATGAGGAGTCAGGTACTTACTGGAGTGGTTTAAAAGCATTTAGTTAAAAATAAAATCCTTCCAGTACAAGTTTCTAGAACTATCGGGCCTACAGGTTTCATGCAACAACAAATAAATAATAAAAATAAAAAAACTTTTAATTTTTTTCTTACCCCTACAAGAGAATGCTGAAAGGTTTTCAACCTGACCAAGAAGCCTTTACTTAAAAAACAAAAAAAAAATTATTTGGCTTTTTTTTGTTTTTTTTTTAATCAATTCACCCCAAGCAAGGCAATAATATCACTAAGACACAAGGGGAGTGAAAGAGAATGAAAAGACTTTAGAAGAAATCAGAAACAAGGGATAAATCTCTACTTTGGTCCAATTTCCTAGCATCAGAGAGTTGGGAACTTTTTATCACCCCCTTGTATAATAACCCTATCGTATCTGTCAGTAAACACTAATTCCTCACCACCTAGAATAACTTCATTCTTTCTAAGGCCTAATCTACAGACTGAATGCTAAAAAGATTTTAGGTTAAAAACTTGAAATTCCGTGCTAATCAAGTTTTTCTCTTACAGTCATAGTCTGTTAATGCAGAGATTGACAAAAGCTGGGTAGCAGTAAATAAGTAGGTAATGAGAAGAAAACACACTAGTTCACTTAGCCTACACAGACCTAGCTCAAATGAATTTAACGTTAAAATAAAATAAATCATTTTACTTTCCCCTCGCCACCAGAAGTTGTCATGTCACTAAATAATGAAGGGGTGCTGAAAAGTTTTCAATTTGACCTACCATCATATTTTTGGAGGAGAATGGCATGTTGGTCAGGCCAAGGACTGTTCAGCACTCTCCTTATATGCACTCACTAGAATAAATGAAGTCTTGATGTATTTGTTGAACAAATCTGTGATATATCATAGATTAAAAACAGCCAATATGTAAAACTAGAAATACCCACGGAAATTTAACATAATTTAATTTTATATTTCCTATATTAATTTTCTAATGAGTCTTAATTCTTAAGTTAATGATTGAATAAGCTCATAGTGAGTTCTACAATAATAAAGTATCTGTAAAAAATTTCCCTATCACATTGTTAAATATTTGAGCTTAACTTTAACAAAATATTGCAATAACAATCATAAATATGAATGCTGGTCATTATTTTATGAAGTAAGTGGGTACAAATGAAAAATTTGAAATTAACATTTTCTATTTCCCAGAAATAGCCATCAAACATTTATTTTCTCACTGAAACCAAATAGCATCTCTGATATGTCTTTTCCATCTTTTCAATGATCGAAACGGAATAGTCCATTATTAATGAGGTATTGGCAGGGTGTAATGGCCATGCTAACTAAAGGAGGGACAGACAGAATTATAAGATGTTTTGGGATCAAATCAAATTTTTATAATATTTTTTTATGTTTCTTACTGTTTCTTCCCTCTACATAAAGATGACATATATGGGGTATAAACAATTCATATAAAATAAAAGTTACTGCTACTTTAGTACTATAAATACATATAGGGGTAAAAATGTAATTACATATGAGGAGGGGATGAAAAATTCTTAGTTCAACCAAGAAGACATAAAAAAAAAATAAAGTTTAAAAAGAAAACTGCTGACTGGTCATTTAGTCAGTGGGTGGGTCAGACTGAAAACTCTTCAGCATCTCCTCATGCATACATACATACATACATACATACATACATACATGTACATTGTATTTGTACACACACACATTTAAAAAATGTCAGCAGTGCATTATTAGCTTTTAACTGCAAGGAACTCACAAAAATCAAAATTTTTTTTTTTTTTTTTTGCAAGCAGAAAATAAAACTAACAGTGCAAAACTAAAACAACTTATGTCACCATTATTAAATCTAAGAAGGAATAAAAAAAAAACTATACATAGGACAAAGCTAAGGCATTGAACAACATATGCATGGAGACAAACATCCAACAATGACAAGAGCTAGCAGTGATGCAAACACAGGGACCACAACTAGATGTACTAATGTCTTCACTCACATCCAGCAAGGAGGCCTTTCATGACATGTTAGTTAAAATACTAATAGCTACACTTTAAAACTATGATCTTACTGCATCAGAATTTCCCAGTCATTTAACTGTCAAAATTTTGTTTGTTTAATGACATATCAACTCCTTATGGCTCATTTAATGCCAGAATTTAATTTTCTTTGTAATTAGTAATTTCTTTGTTGAAAATGTATTGATGGTAATTTTTTTTTTTTTTGGTTAAAAATATATTATTGGTAATACTTTTTTTTGTTCTTATTAAAAATGTATTGCTGGTAATAATTTTTTTGTTTTACTATGAAAATGTACTACTGGCAATTTTAATATAAAAATGTATTTTTATACTTTCTTATTATTTTTGCTTGGGGGGGTGTCCTCTATTTGGTCATAGCTTGGACCATAACAGATGGTACCATGCTGAGTCAGGGCAGATGTGGGAACAGCAATTAAGAGGTGATTCCACACTCCTCAAAACCTTCAATCTCCTAATCAGAAGCTTTGCTGCTGGATATAGTTTGTCATACACAAGACTCCTGTTAAAATTTAAGACAGGTCTAAGAATGAACAGATTTAAAGAAATGACCATTATTTACTATGCTAAATCTATCATGCAACAACTTCCAGTATCATTTTGATATTTATGAAGTTAAAAAACAAACAAAAAAACAAAAAATAATTTTGATGAAAAAATTCATCAGCTAATTCATACAAATATTTATGGTTAAATTTTTAAGTTAACATAACCTGTGATGATTTCACAAACCTGTAAATTAGAATAAATAATGCCACAGAAAAGTTAATTAAATTATAACATTCATATGTTAATGTAATATATAAAAGTCTTTTAACCAAGCAGGAGCAGTTGATGAGATATTTCATGAGAAATTTCTTTTGTCCTGGAATAGTCGAGGAGTGTATTGTCAATGGTAGTACCTTTGTAGTGAAAGCAGTTGGCCCTTCATTACTCAAGTGAATTGGGATGTGGACTAGTACGGGTCAACATCTGACTCACACACGTGGCTCCAAGAAGTTGCATGAGCATAGAGATGGCCACATTCCAGTCAATGGCACCAACCTGCCGGCTTAACTGTGTGAGAGTAATTATGAGGTCTTCCCAACCTGAATGGTGAAGGGGAACACCAACTCACCTGTGCCAATCAGATAGTTGCCATCCTGGATGTAGGAGCTGCACTTCAGAGGTCAACAGCATTAGCAGTGAGCAGAAGAACTTCTGAGAGGAGGGAGTGAGTAACCTCAACATCCCTGGTGCAAAAGAAACTGGCAATCCATTGCACTATTCTGCCTTGAATGTCGCCATGAAACACAATTGTGAGATGGAAGGGAAGTGGTGACCACAGCAGCACAAAATACATTAACTGAATGATGATACTGGAATGGTCAACAAGATTGAAGGTTTGTTTTTTTTTGGCCTTGGTCTTCATATCATGGCAACAAATCAGTAATTCAAGATAATTTGTAATTGATAAAGTTAGTAAAACAAGGCTTGCTTTAGATTGATTGATTAGCATATTTTTTTCTAATTTTTTTTCAATATCATGTTATTAATACTCATAGTATAAAGGAACCTCAGCACGACTGTAAAATTTAACATTAAGTCAGTGAGATATATTCTTTACAAACTTTTTACAAGCATGGTGGTCTAAAGAGCTTAACAGATGTGTGTATATTATTAATGACCAAAATCTAAATGACTGACGGAAAACGTAATGGTGGAGAATTTAGTCTTTCATAATCAGTGATCCTTAAGGGCGGCAGTGGCAAACAAGACAGGCAGGTAGGCATAAACTAGCAAAGGTTCTGTGGCTACATTAGAGCAGCAGATCACTAAGCAATGATAGCACTTTAAGAACTTGACTTCTCACTTTCATTGTCTTGACATTGTACAAATGCAGAGTGATGCTTCCTATTTCTAGTTTCTTTTATTAATTAAATCTTTGTTTTAGAAGTAGTTGTAACATATCTGACATTAAGTTCAAGTAATTTCTTTTCAATTGTAGCCATTATTGAGTACAAAATGACATAACAGTTTAATGGAAGTGGTGTGGTTTTATTTGGTAGTGTGTGATTTATCTCATGAATATAAAGTTAACTCCCACTCCTCTAGAGCAATTTGCATTAATGCAAGCATCCCCCAGGGTTCTATTCTTAGACCCACTTTGTTCATTATTTTCATCAATGACCTTCATGTGGCGAATACATGCCAGTATAGACACAAAAAAGACCCAGAGTCGCATGCAAACATGTCTGTTCACAACTAGACTTTCTCCCATTAGCAGCAGAAGAGTTTGGCATGTCCAGATACGGGCCTCTCTGTAACTGGTCAAGACCCAGGTCTGTGTCAACTGTCTCATGCCAATAAAAGTGATGGGAAAACAAGCAGTCAGACATTCCCTTAGAGCATTTTGTTCCAGAAGTTGCGTGTCGTCTGACATGCTGTGGTTTCTGAGGCAGTGGCCTCACTAGTTACTGCTCAGTTTTGTTTAGTTTCCTCCTGTCTCTTTCCCTTCTCTACTTGTCCCCTCCCCCGAATTCTTAGGGGAATAATCAGTTAAGTGCTCCCCCACCCACCTCAATTTTACAACAATTCATCAGTTCCTAACTGTGGTGAATGTGTGTTAGTACAGACACAAAATAGGCCTTGGATTGCATGCATACATGCTTGTCAACATCAGTTACATCCAAGTTTTTCAGTTTACCAGTGAGACAGTTCTAGCTAGATACAGGCCTCTCTGCAAATGGTCAAGATCCGAGTCATTGTAAGATGCCTCACGTCAATAAAAGCTGGGGAAAAACAGCAGTCAGCAAGACACGTTGTCCGATGAAGTCAGTCCCATGGGCATTTTGTTCAAGTTGTGGTTTCCAAGGCATTGTTACTTTTTGTTATGTCCTCTTTCTTCTATCTCCATATTATCCCCGTAGTTCTTGAGAGAACAATCAGTTAGGTGCCCCCACCCTCCAATCTCAACAGATGCCTTACAACACCGACTTGGTATTTATGCTGAGGACACAACTATTTACTACTGTCTTAATATTAGGTTGGTGCAAAAATAATGTCGTTTTCTCACATATGTTACTTATGTAAATAACGACATTATTTTTGCACCAACCTAATAGTATGTCTGAAAACTTCAATGACATCAAATCGACAGCCGATATAAAAAATGACATCCAATCTGTTGTTAATTTGGGCACAAAGTGGCTTGTTAATTTTAGCACTTCAAAACGTAACCGCTTTCTATTAATTATCATAAAGAACTTTTTATTCCTTTCGTCAGTATGGGTGATGCTAACCTCTAGGAGTGAAACTCACTGCACCTTATTGGTCTCATGTTTTCCACTGACCTACTGACATAAAATGGAATGATTATATTGAATCAATTACTAAGTCTTCAGCTAAGAAAGTCAATTCACTATGTTGTGCTAGATAATTTTTCTTGCACATTTATAAGTTTACCATCTAGTCTGGTGTTTTTTTTTATGTATCTAGAGATGCCTGATAAAATCCAAAGAAGAATCAGCAACATTATCAATCCAGATCTGCTTCAGACACTTTCCCATCACCATAATAGAGCTTCTTTTTGCCTCGTGTATAAATATTTTCAGAGTAATTGTTCATTGGTATTTTGACTTTACAAATTTAAGTGCAGTACTGGATTGGAAGCTCAATCTCATAATTTCACTGATGAAATTGCACATATATACTAATAGTTTTTCTCTTACACTTCTCACTTGTGGAACTCTTCGGGCTTCTTGCTTTTCTGTCTTGAAAAATTTAAATGCAATATCAATCATTATCTTCTGTGACATTGAATACTGTTCTTTTATTGTGCTCAGGTTTCTTTACTCTTTGCATTCTAGTGGCTTTTATTGGGCAAACCTGATTCTTTGTTATATAGTGGCTTTATTGCCTTGCTTGGGGCAAAATGATTAAAAAAATAAAACTTGCTAATGTCATTGAGAAGTTATTGAAGCCTTTGTTTTTGTTTTTGAGTCTCAGTTATGGCATTGTTAAATTTTGATTGTTGCTTAAATTTTCTTTTAGTCTCCTAATAACTAATATTTGTTTAAGTAAAGAACCTATTATTAATGTCATTTTTTCCACCACAAAAGCAGATTGTAACTAAACTAACCTAAAAGAGTATGACAATAAATAGTACTACCATTATCATCATCTCTTAAGAGACTATTACTATTACTTTTTTTTTTTTTTTTTTTACAATAATGTTCCCCTTGTACAAGGCCCAAGAGCTATTCAAGGTAGAGGACTAAATAGTAAGAGGCACAGTTTATGGGGATATGTGGGGGAATATAATGGCTAAACCTTGACTTGAACAAATTAAGATTTTAGTGATCAGGGAAGTATCCTCATTGGAGTCGGTTCCACAAAGCAGCAGTTCATGGAAAGAAGCTGCTTGAGTGGAACTTACATCTCACCAATGAAATGTGAAGGGAATGAGGGTCACTCACTACAATATACATGGTATGGCAGGTCTTAGCCGAGAAGGTTAGAACTGGTGGAACTAAGGAATGTAGTTTATCTGAGATCTTTCCATGGAAATAGTGATAGAGCATCAAGAGGATGGCAATGTTTCATCCGTGGGAAGAGGGTTGTAGGCTGGAAAATAATTCCTCATTCACAAGAAGACACTTTTGAACTATCAAGACTTGAAAAGTGAAGACTGTGCAGCCCCTATTTTAAATAATTTCATATTAAAAAATGGTACAGTTTCATTGCTCTTATTTACTCATGTATTAACAGAAAAAAAATCCTTAAAAATTCTACTACTCTCAACTTAAACCATTAATAAAAAAACTTTACTGAATATCCAATTTAATAAGCATATTTAACTATTATAGGAAGCATCATTAGGTCACATCTGTACATTTCTACCTAGAAAATGAATTTGTTTTCTTTGGATAATTTTTCCCTAAAAATCCCTAAACTAATTCTATTCAGGAAAACAAAGTATTTTAGCTCAAGGCTACATGCAGAATGCTGGAGTGAGTGAAGTAGCAAACAGACAGACTATATAAGAATTTTTTTTCCCATAATTCCATCTCTTACCTCAGCATCAATTTGCCCCCATTCTTCTTGGGCATCAAAAGTATCCACCTTGAGAAGAAACAGAACCAATTATGGTTTGGTATTTGTGAGGAAAGCCATTATTTGCACATTGTAAGTGGTTCTCATGTTTTCTTTTCAGTTTCTTATGCTTATCATTAACTGAATTATGAAGATGAATAACAAATGACAATGAAAATGGTAAAAAAAATAATTATATTTTTAATGTTGTTCAAATCATGCCCTTCATCATAACAACAAATAAATTCTGAACATCTATAGTGATCATAAAATATTGTACTTTTCAGTTTATAAAATCTGCTTACACCCTATACACACATACATACATGAATTGGAGAGCCACCCTAGTAAACAGGTAGCCTCGGATAAGAGTGGCCTGCTGCTGCTGCTATTATTATTATTTTTTTATTATTATTATTTTTTTTATTATAATAATAATAATAATAATATATATATATATATATATATATTATTATTATTATATATATATATATATATATATATATATATATATATATACACACACACAGAGGTAAAAATCTGCTGGTAAGTAATCCAAGTGAACCCTAATAATATAAAATATTAAAACTGATCCACAAAGAGAGCTCAATGTATTTAATACAGAGCAATATAAATAAATTACATATAAAGGAAATTTAATACCCCATCTGTATGGTCATTTCTCCCTGCAAGAAAACTGATCTTCCAAGGTTTATCAACACCAAAGGGTTTGAAGATAAACTAAAATAAATAAAAGGAAGCTTAAAGATTTTTAAAAACTTTAAAGAAACGGGAAGGAAGAGGAAGTCAAAGAGGACAAAGTAAGAGAAAAACATTTTAAAGGGAGGAGAGAGAATAAAATGGGTAGAAAAAAGAGAGAAAAAACAAAATAGAGAAAGGGAAAAAAGAAAGGAGAGGAAATAAAATACACTAGAGATGCATAAGCTCGTCTGGACAACCTTAAAAACAGTTGAAAATTTACACCAGTTAAAGTAACCTTGACCTATATTTTAAAATATTAATATTGTGTTTCAATAAGTAAAAATTATATAAGGAAATTCAATCCGGGTTGCCCCCGGCCTTGATCACGCTTTTTCGGTCTTTAGGCTAAGATCACGGTGTAGTATCTGTTCGCAGATTACTCGCTGGACGATCGCCTTTAGGCTGGGATTGCTCACTGATACAAGCCGGTCGCAGGGATTCATCCCTGCACTGGTAGTATCGCGGCTGGGTCTAGCTATGACCAGTTTTGACGAGCTTGGACAAGCTGTGACCAGTTATGACCAGCCAAGACCAGCTATGACTAGCTTTGACCAGCTTGGACAAGCTAAGATCAGCTAATGACTAGTGGCCTGGATGGAAATGCCCGGGCCTATCCCCACTTCCCCCTTTCCCACATTAAACTGGCCTTGTGCCACATCTGGACCACGTGGGAGGTCTAGTAAACAATATCTTTAAAACTTAGAAAGTTTTTACGATTGCTTTTTTTTAAATTGAAAGAAGGGTAAAATATTTGACATTTACATTAAAATAATATATAAGATACTTAAAAAAAATATTTAAAAAGAAATAATAAGGCCAAGTATTTAGTAAATTTACAAAGAAATATTAATATTAAATATAAATAATAGGTAAAATTTATACACTAATAAGAATAAATAATAATAAAGAAATCAAACTTAAGTAAAATATAAGCGAAATATAAATAAATGTTAATAGATTAAAGTTAAAAAACCCTTTAAAGAGCGAAATACCAATTAAAAATAACTACTAACAGAAAAGTAATTTGATAAAAAACAACTATTAAAAATGATTTAATAGTACATATGAGTATTAAATATAAACTAAAGTAAAATATAAAAACCTATAAAAAATATAAAATATTAAAATAGTATTTAAGTATAAAAAATTTTTTTTAAAAGTATATTAATAAAATGTTTTCCCCTAATTATTTTGTTTTATTTTCTCTCTTTTTTCCTCCCTTTTTATTCTCTTTCCTCTCTTTTAAATTTTTTCTCTTACTTTGCTGTCTTTGCCTTCTTCCTTCCTGCTTCTTTAAAGTTTTTAAAAATCTTTAAGCTACCTTTTTATTTTATCTCCAAACTCTTTGGTGTTGATAAACCACGGAAGATGAGAAATGGCCATACAAATGGGATATTAAATTTCCTTTACGCACACACATATATATTATATATATATATATATATATATATATATATATAAAAGTGGACATGGAAGTCAGCACTTAGAGGCGACAGTCTGTTTCATATTGCACTAGCATGAAACAGACTGTCGCCTCTAAGTGCTGACTTCCATGTCCACTTTTATATTTACACACGCTCTATCTCTGATATTGAGCACTTTACCCCATAAATATAGCACACTTTAAGACTATATTTCTGTGTATATATATATATATGAAAACAATACACAATTTTTTATATATCGAGAGCAATTTTAAGGAAAAAACTATGACAAGGTGGGAAAAGTTTTTGTGTGATGCATTTTTTCTTTCAGGGCTTCATCAGGTTAAAGTGACATTTACACTGATGCAACTACACATAAATGAAAGGGGAGGCTGACAATTTTAAATTTAGTTGCATCAATGTAAACAACACTTTAGTCAGATGAAATCCTGAAGGACAAAATGCATCACATGAAATCCTGAAGGACAAAATGCATCACATGAAATCCTTTTCTGTTTAGTCATAATTTTTTCAATTTCTTTTTTATATGGCTTTTCAATAATTTGTGCTTTATTTAAAGCCAAAACATATTTCAGATTGTAGGAAATCGCTTACATACCCAATGTTTCTCAGTGGTCCACATCTAAGTACTAATGGAATCAACCCTGCTTAACTTTGGTGATTGAATGAGGACCTTTATTTTCAGCATGATTTGATTGTAGGTATATATATATATATATATATATATATGATACACAAACCATGTGCAAATATATTTAAATATGCATGCATAGTTCATTTATAACAGTAATATGACTTTCAAATGTGCAATGGACTTCATCAGGGTGCTTAATGCAATTACCATCAGTAATAGCCTAATCAGTATTTCAATTTTTATTGGATACGAGACAATTGAATGCATTGCTAAAAGCCAATGGATGGTACTGAACATGACATTTTCTTTGATCATAACATTGGATCCAGTCATGAAAACAATTAGGATTTTGTAGTTTTTGAACAAAACTAAATGACAATAAACCTTTTCTTTTTACAGTATTTTCTTATTTTGATGTTTTCAACTCTTTTGTGTTTTAAACAATATAGACAAATTTTTAATGTATCAGAATGAATCTTTTTTTTTTTCAGTAAAAACCTTTTAAATGAAACTACCTTCAAAATAAGGATGTGTCTTATATTTCAAAAAATACAGTAGAAGATATTTTATTTTGTTGTTATCCATATAAGCTTTATTTTGAAATGTCTAGGCTATCTTTTCTTTATCTAGTGACATTATATAGCACTTTAGTAATACTGTTTTCTTTAAGACATTTTTTGATTTGCATTTCACAACCAATTATAATTAATGTGCATCTATAATTTGATTCAGAACAAGTTTTATGGAGTTTCTGTTTGAATTTCTAGAATGAGGTGTTATTATTTACAGTCAGACTAATGTTCTCATCTTTGTTGTTACTATCAAAACATTTGAATTCTTCTTCAGGTGTCTGTTGGTCCCAGTAATAAATATCATCATTACAAATTTGGTGGAATAGTAACTAGTTCATTCCCTGGGTTGGGTAGTACAGACCCAATGAAACCAGGACTAGCAATAACTGAGTTGTTCTATATATATATATATATATATATATATATATATATATTTAAAAAAGAAAATAAAGATAAGATATCCCTAGACATCTCCAGCAAAAAGAGAACAATCTACCCCTGTAGATTAAATAAAGGGTTCAGGTCAAAATTCCCTGAGAATAACCAAGATCATCAGTTACCTGAAGAAGGGCAGAGGGTACAACAGCTGAAATGTTGTGATACTAACAAAGATGAGAACATTAGCCCAATTGTAAACAATGTAAATAATTTCTTTTACAGAGACATTAGAGTACCATATCACACTGATTTTACTCTAGTTAACATAAACAAATCTCTTTTCTTTTTAATAAAAATACATATTAATTTATATGTAATTTTAATAGGTTATTGGTTATCCAATATAGTTACAATATTCTCCAAGAAACAATATTAATATATAACAAATTTACTATACATATTTAATACAAATTGGATTAATATAACATTTTACCTGGGTCAGTTCAGAAACTTTCATTTGTTTATGAAACACAAGCACAAAAAAACAAAAACAAAAAAAAAACGTTTTCAAAATATTTCATAAATTTCAAAATGAATAGATCTAAATAACATTCCATCTTAGCAGAACTGTCTTCTTTTTCAAAGAAAAGCTGAAAGAAAAATTATATCACAACCATATATTATTTTTACAAATTATTTAACATTTGCATTCAGTTGCGATTCCAACTCTTTTTTTCAGAGTGCTTACCAAATTCTAACAAAAATGATCATATCTCTCGTTTTTAATACCAAAAGCATTAAACCTGTAATAATAAAGTCGGAAAGAAGCATGACTGTTTCAAGATGATGAAGGAATATACAAGATTTTCTATCTAAAGAATGAGGGAGTTAAATTTTAAGGCATTAGTGGTTTGTTTATTTTAAGTGTTAAACCCAAAACACATCCTGAGGGAGTAAAGTACATACTGGTACTAGTTTATTATAAAAGAGACATTCACTCTCTTCCTTGGTTGCTATCATAGCATTGCTCTGAAGAAAAGACGAAGCAAATGAAATGTGGTTCTACAGAAGGATGCTGAGAATATCATGGATCAAACATATGAGCAATAACAATGTTTTAGAGAAAATGGCAACAAAAAGCATGCATACTTAATATCAGAAAGAGATAATTGAAATTTCTAGGGTGAATAATGAAGAAAGAGGGCTTGGAAAATTTTATACTCACAGGACAGATTGAAGGCCAGAGGGACAGAGGAAAACAATGTATAACCTATCTAGCGAGCTTGAGTAAATGGATGGTGGAACAAGGAAAGATAACAAAAAAAGAGACGACAATATTTATTAAGGCCTATAAATTACAGGAAATTGTGAAGAGCGATGATCGACAATGTCCTGAAGGGACATGGAACATAGAAGAAAGAAAATCTAACTGATGCTTTTATGTTGATGCCTTTGAGATTTTCAAAAAGGTATTAATATAGTATTATTAAAATTTACATCTAATTTTACAAATTTGTTGATGGAGGTCAAAGGAAAAATTCATGGGTAGAACACATTTTTAGGTATGTTTGCTGGCTATATGATTAACTGAAACAAGGAAAACAAAAACTGACTTGAAGATAAACACAATAAAAAAACTAAAAAAAAAACAAACTGAATTATGTTAAAATTTAAAATCAAGATCCTAATTTTGCTTCCCTTAATATTAACATTGCAAATTACTGTATTTTCTGTATGCTATGACATATTTTTCCTGAAAAAATCACATTATGCCTTAGCACTGAACGATCAATTTGTACAGAGGTGTTTGCCAAACCTCACAAACCCCAGTCACAAGATACAAGCAATCATAAACCCCAGACATATAATATAAGCCTACAATTATCATTCATATGTAATAAATACCAATATATCCTGTTAGTATCATATCATATATATGGTTCTTTTCAAGTATTGAGGATAACTAGTAGGTTGGTGCAAAAATAATGTCGTTTTCTCACATGAAGTTGAACGCCAAAAAACGACATTATTTTTGCACCAACTTAATAGTAGGCAGCTTCCTATTGGTACTGTAAGTCTTTTGTTCATCTAGGCATACTGTATGGTATCTTACAAACCCTAACTCCAGTCATGTAATACAGGCTGATAGTTATGTTTCATATGAACATCAAGAATACCAACCTTATAGCTGCACTATGTGTACTATTAAAACAAATCAGTTATCCCAATAGGCTTACCCTAAACTCCAAATGTGCTGTCAATAACTAGTACCTAATATCTACCATATTTGTTTATTGGTGCCTCATTATTGCTACCTGCAGACAGACAAGCCAACTACCATCATCAATACAGATGACATTACCAATCTTGTCTGCACTGTCATTCAGTTGAGGATAGTCTTCCACAAATAAATGGAATGGCATCAAAGCAGAGAAGACAGGCATACATTGTTCATTTCAAGTTATAAGTAATAGATTTTGCTAAATACACCGTTAGTACACTTGAATGCAGCTGAGACATCAGCTGAGGGTTGAATGTAAACAGGCTGTATGTTGAAACATCTTATGATTTTTGGTGGCAAGTATGAGCTGTTTCTAATGTATATAAGTATAACATTGTGATAAACTATTGAAACTAATTAATAATAAATACAAATATTTAATAATAGGTTCAAGGTGTGATAATTTGTTATAACACAAATAAAATGACATCATAGAATCGGTGATTTAGACTTTTAAACCCTTAAATATTTTTTTCCCAAAAAACTACCAACTCAATTACAGAGTGTGTCTTACCACATCTTAGCATACAGGGTATACAATAATATATCTATATACTTTAAAAAGAGAAGTTTATTATTTCCAGTTAAAAAAAAAAAATTAAAAAGGAGGAAGAGGAGACCGACCATAGTCAGAATCATAGATTGATGTTTTTTGCAGGTTATTTAAAACCCAAAAATATAGATTGGAAGAATTTTTTGAGATAAAGATTTTTACTGATACAAGTCATACACATTAACCTGTAGCTGCAGGGAGAAGAGGTGGATTCATACCTTTCCTAAGGGTATTTGCACATATAATGAATCCAACTAAAATTGGAACACTGCTCTCCAATTTCCAATTCCTTATGCCACCTGTACATCTAAGCTTACAACATTTGGTATTCTCAATCTGTACTGACCAAGTCTGATGTTACTTAACTTCAATGATTATATGAGAACCAGTGTTTCAACATCATATGGCTGTAAGCTGCAGGATCATAGAGTCAATATGAACTTCACAAGGGCTACATATGGTTTTGAATTCAAAGTTGTTCTTTACCTAGACTGGTTTCCAACCAAGGACACAGAGCTGTAACTGTCCTACTATTTAACCCATAGCTAGAAGATAAAGAGAAGGATTTATATATTTCCCAAAGGTATTTGTGCAAAAGTGAAAGTAATGAACTCAACTGAAATTCAAACCTGGCTTTCCAATTTCTCATTCTAAGCTGCTATCCAATACACCACCCACATATCCAAATTGTTAGAGCAACTTATAAAGAACAATTTTCTTTAAATTTAATTTTAAAAAATTAAAAATACCTTTAAACTAATGTTGGATTTATGAATTTAAATTTAGGTTGTTTTAATTTCTTCTTTCAGATGCCATACTTTTTCAGATCATGTCTCTCCACAATTTCCTGTCTTGCTGTTCTAAGCAACTGTTGCTGTTTTACTACCCACTTTGTCTTTGTAGTCCTTGTTCTGTCTTCGATTTACTCAAACTCATCAAATAGGTTAGTCACTGTTTTTCCCTGTTACTCTTACTTTCAGTATGCTCTGAGAGTGCTAAATTCTCCAAGCCTTCTTTCCTTATTGTGCCCCAGAAATTTCAGATGTCTCTCTTTGATTATTAGGAGCAGTTTCTTTGTAGTTAATATTCTGAAAATTTTCTTCTTTCCCTACTTGCTCTTTATACACAAAGACACTGTGGTTTTAACGTTTAAGTAATACTTTAATAATCTTTGCACTAATAGACCTTTAAGGTGACTAATACAAAGTGGGGTGTCATTGATAATTGGGAAGGGTCAGAATTTTTCTCAATGTGCAATAAATGGAGAATCTTATTAAAAATGGGGAATCAGGAAAATCATTTAAAATATCCAAAGTACAAAATTAATAAATGGAGTCATCTTAAAATAGACTAAATTGAAGTCCTCTCCTTTCTATTACGCACCTAAGAGTAGGCTGATGTTTAAAACCAACATCAACACTTTCATCTGTATAAAAAAAACTAATACACAAGTTAAATGTGAGAGAAAGAAATTAAACTGTATACAAAATAGATATCACTAGTGATATTAGTGTCCACCATTTAATTAGTCAATGAGTTACAAAACTTTCAAGCAACTTCTTGGTTTTATTTGTATTAAAAATTTGTGAGGAACCATCAATTGCAGAAATCTCTCTACTATGTTAAATAATAGTTTGTCATCATTTTCTGTTTTCTCAAAAAAAGGACCCTTTTTTTCTGCAAGGATGCTGAAATTTTTCATAGAAATTCATGAATAATTTAATTTAAGGTTGTAATAATGGAGTACCCATATGGATTAAACTCATGACACGAGCAAAATGGTTCAGGAGACAAGCCTGATAATTCATGCCTGGCAGACAATGCTTCTCATGGGTTTATATTTCCTGCAGAAGCAGTTCACTAAAAGTCATCTTAGTTAAGCTGGGTTAATTTTATATACCATCAATGTGTAAATAATGACATAACCTTACAGTAGACTTCCTTCAAATTTTCTGTTAGTTATTTGCAAGCAGAAAGCATTAATTTGTACATGAATTGCGAACTTGTGATTTTTAAATATTTGCTTGCAAAGCATAAAATAATTGTATTTAATAAAAAGAAGATTATTATATTTTCTTGTGCATAATATGAGAAATTTTGAATGAAAATTAAAGTGGGGGGTCATATTTATACACAAGCACACATTTTCAGAAATTTTTACTCGGTTTAATAAAACCCTTATTTGAAACAGCAGGATTGCAAAATACTCAGTTAGCACAATAGATAATAAAACACAAAGTAGGCAGGTGTTGATAACAATTGTTTACTAAAGGTATTTGATATGTCAGAAATATTTATTTCTCTCTTTATTTTTAATGAAAGATTTTATTTTCATAGTTTATTAATATAGAGAAATATAATAAAGTCATATCAAACAGAAAAGTATGATAATTAATTAACAGCTTAAAATATAGGTCTAGTTAGCAGCTTTCCCTGGAAATTTGAAAATTAAATTTTGAAATGGAAATTAGAAGAAACATTCAATGAATAAACATTCAGTTTGTTTCTATTCTTTAGTATCATAAAAAATTAAATATTTTAGTGAAATATATAAGATTGAGATTTTAATGGATAATATGGTACAACTTAAAAAAAAAAAGAATTACATAGGGATAATTGTAGAGCAGGGTCATATTATACTCAAGGATGTAATTTATTTTTAACTTCACAAACACAGGGTCATGTTATATTCAAGTCATATACACCAGAAAATATGGTAACTATCATTTACCTTGTTACTTTTGTCCATTCGGGCATTTGTTTTTTCTGATTTGACTGGCAACATTGCGACAGATGCAACCTGCGGTTCGATTGCTCTCCAACTGCTAGCATTGGCATTATTGTTGTTGTTGTTGTTGTTGCTGGACTCAGGGTTACCGTCTTGTGTGTCAATCTCTTTGCCGACCAATTTCTCGGATTCACTTACTGGCTGATGGCTGGACTCTTTTTGGCTACTCTCAACATTATAATTATTCTTATTATTATTGGTGTTATTGCTGTTTATATCAACATTAGGCTCTTGTTTCTCGATTTTGTTGATAACAGGATGTGTCCTTTCAGATGTGATTGGATTTTTCTTAGCATGAAATACATCATCATGGCTTGTGGTCGAGTTTCCCGATTCAGAGCTAAATGAGGCTCGGAGATTATCATCAGATGTAGAGTAGAAATTTCTGCCCTGAAAAAGTAAATAAATTCAACCAATTTGTTAGAAAGAGGACAATAAACTGTTCAAAGGAATATGTTGTATTATAAGAAAAGCGACATAATCTCTTAAAATTTGTTAAGTCACAAAACATGATTTAACCCTCTCACTACAAACAACTGCTTTTTATCTAAGATGACTCTCTTCCATTCCCTCTCTGTGTTACACTCTTTTTGTTTCCTTCTCATTATCTGTGATATCAAACATGACACACCATACATAGGTCAAGGCATTAATATATAGATTACCATCTGTACCATTTTATCCCTTCTGTATTGATTGGACTAAATGATTAAAGGAAGACATGCCATTTATCTTGATACCTGCAAAGAAACTGAGTAAACAAGGGAGAAAGTTTCTATAAACAGAGACCAGAGTATGGTGGCTAACAAATGTCTATATAAAATGGGGATTCATTGATGGTTTTGGAAAGCTAGGCAGGCTCAAGCATTGGGATTACCACAGTTAAAAGGAGGAGATTACTGAGTGTGAAAGAATATAAGAAAAACATTATTAAGGAGTGGTAACAATAAAAGAACAGAATTTAAGATGACAGAAGATAATGATTGACATTGCATTTAAATTTTTGATGATCAAATTGACGGGAAAGCAAAATTCTGGAAGAGAGTTCCACAAGCAAGAAGTGCAAGAAAAGAAACTGTTAGCATAGAACTTATGGTTACATCTAACCATTTTAACTCTAAAATGATGAGATCTTGCCACCAATCTAGTAATATGCTTAAATTCATAGAGTCTAACTACCAAAGAGGAGAGTTCATCAGAACATATACCATAAAAGTATTTACAGAAAAGGCATAGGGAAGCGACTTTATGGCGGTAGGAAAGTAACTGAAGCTGAGATGCCAGCTTGCCTGTTTCTGTTGCAAGAATTGCTGAGTACGAGCAGTTTTTCATTTTTGTTCACTTTATTTAAACCATATAAATTATTAACAAAAGCAAATACACTTTTTATTCATTTGCATTCTAGTATCTGTAGAGGTTTAAAGATGTGTTTTCTGTTAAACAAGACAATGAAGATAGTTAAAAAGAATGCTTAAGATATGTCTGAAAATGCTCAGTGTTATCACTAAATTGGGATGAGGGGAAAAAAAAACAACAAAATGAAACAGTATTTACATTAGTCGGACTATTGTCCTCATCTTTGTCGCCATTTTTGTCACAACGTTTCGGCCGTTGTACGCTCCGGCTGTTGTATGCTCCGGCCTTCTTCAGGTGCTTGGAATTTCGAACCGAACCCTTTATTTCGATCACTGGGGTAGACTGTTCTAGTTCCACGAGCCATGTTTGATGGATGTCAGTTATCAGTTATCCCCTGCTAATTTTCCCTCTGGAAGTTCTCCACTGCCTGAACCGGGTATTGAACTCACACTCTTTGGGTTTGTCACTGGATCTAACCAACGCCTTTATCCACTGTGCCATGTGTCCTTGTGTCGAAATTCCAACCACCTGAAGAAGGCCGGAGCGTACAACGGCCGAAATGTTGTGACAAAAATGGCGACAAAGATGAGGACAATAGTCCGACTAATGTAAATACTGTACATAATACCTCATCTCAGATATAGACAAACAAAATGAAAATAAAATAAAATTTTAAAATCAGACCTCATTTTGTTCTTCATCGGCATAGAATGGAATCTTCAGACTGCGACGTTTTTCTCTGTGAAAGAAAAAAGAAATTTTAATAAAAGAATGTTAGTTAAATAATTCAGCCATCATATTAAACAACACCCAATCTATATTATAGAAGACTGCTTGTGACTGTTTGTATATAATGTATATGCATGTGTGTATGTTGCGTGTGAATGACTTAGACATTCTTCTACCATTTAATGTACAAATAAGCAAAGATAGGAACAAAATACAATTTGATAGTTTCAAATATGACATTGGAAGAAGACACAAAAAATAACCACTCATCCAGTCTGGGCTGAGCAATAAAATCATAGCATCAAAAAAAAAAAAAGTTAATTTTTAAAAATCAAATAACTGTAAAATTTTATTGAATTTTTCGGTTTTAAATAGAATTATATTTTAAACTTTGTTTTTTTAATTTTGTTGCAATATTTTTAGATCTGTCATTGAATTAAAATACATATTTGCATATGCAAATGTACATATAAAGAATTTGAATTAAATTGTAATGTAAATCCATCATAAGGGCTAATTTCCCTTTCTGTTCATATTCCTGAAAAGACTATAAGCCAAAATGTGCGTCCCTTTGAAATATTTTTAGATCTGTCATTGAATTAAAATACATATTTGCATATGCAAATGTACATATAAAGAATTTGAATTAAATTGTAATGTAAATCCATCATAAGGGCTAATTTCCCTTTCTGTTCATATTCCTGAAAAGACTATAAGCCAAAATGTGCGTCCCTTTGAAATATTTTTCATGATTCCTTCTGCATTTAACCTGAACTCATTTTCTAATAAATGTAGTATTTTAAATGGACAAACAATTTAGATTTGAAATTTAATCATCTTGCTATCTGCAAAGAAACAGGTGGTGAACTAGTATTTTCCAAACCTGATATAAATACATAAAGAATACCTACCCACTCAACCTGAATAATTCTGTAGGGATACAGAAGGTGCTTATCTCCCATCATGTGATCTACTAAATTATCAGGAGATAAGTCAGTGGGTCACATGACAGCCGCTTAATGAAGTCACTCCATACCATACAGTGACTACAGCGGCAATCAAACCTAGTTTCCTTTCAGCAGACATCACATTAGATTGCTTTCTTTTAGCCTGGGTCAAAGAGCCGAGGCTGAGGCTCAATCTGCCTCCTCCAGCAGCTCACAAGTCCATGGTGCTGTTTCTCTTTAGGAATATATCTTTTCCTGATATAGAAAGAAACTCCAGCTCTCAGTCCTCAATTTGGCAAAACTCGAGACTTGCCGTTTCCTGTTCATGGAATATATCTTTGCTTGGGACATAGATGAATCCAGCTCGTTTGAATCTGGAGTCCTAAAAATGGCTTCTCCAGACACAGGAGTATCTCCATATTATATGTAAGACAACTCCTTTTGTTTCTCCTTACACTTTGCTTTGCTGTGTAGATATGTGCGATATATTATTCTCTGCATGGGTTGTGTGTATATATGTATATATATTTTGTATATGTCTTTGTAGCACAAGTCTCTCTGAGAATAAAGCATGTTTGTCAGTCTTTTTCCATTCAGCTATTTCATTCCATCTGTGAAGTAGTGTTATTATATCATAGATATAATAATGCCCATTACTGGGGAAATTCAAATGGGAGAATAAGTCTTTCTTCTATAGCTCTCTCCAATTACAATCCATTCCCTGAGCTAAGCAATAAAATCATAATGTTGAAGACAAGAAGTAAAAAAAAAAGTTAGTTTTTCTAAAAAATTAAATATTAGGTTGGTGCAAAAATAATGTTGTTTTCTCACATATGTTACTTATGTAAATAACATTATTTTTGCACCAACCTAATAATTATAAGATTTTATTGAATTTATTTGGTAATAAATAGAATATTTTTGTAAAAATATTTTAGATCTGTCAGCAAAGCAACAGGTGGTGAACTAGCATTTTCTAAATCTAATATTTTAAACAGGGCTTCCCCAATCTATTTTGCATCATTGGTCACTTTCACTTGGGATATTTATCCACCACCTACCTGTATAGTAAATATTCAAAAGCATATCAAAATTGTTTGGTAAAAGTTTGTTACTGCTTCATAAATTGACTTTATGATGTAAAAAATACTAAAAAGAAGTAACAAATAACACCTGCTACTGCTGTAATAAAGAGCAAATGAAAACAAACTTGACCATTGAAAACTATATATAATTTAGTTTTACAGTCAAAGCTAGTTTTATGCTTAGGGTTAGAGCTGCAAGTGTTGACAAAAAATTAAATGTTCTGTTCATAATTATAAAATTAAAAAAAATATACACTACTAGAAATGAATAGAACTATTTGAATGTTAATGACCCTTCTCAACACTATACAAAATACCAAAATGTTCTTTTTTTCTGGTGGGGAGGAAATATTTATCTAGGAATGTGATCAAGTTATTCCCATTTATTTATTTATTTTTTTTCATAATGGTTCTTTGTACATCTGCTATGAATATTATTTTTGAGGTAGAATATGCAGTATTACGTGTTTCAGGCTCAAAATCCTATATCACCCACGGTGGATATCACCCAGGTTGGGAAACCTTGTTTTAAAATCACATATAAAAATCAATAAACTGATGATTGTAACCAAAATCAATGACAAAAAATGCAATTTTGTTTTAATTTCATCTTTATCCTGTGATGACACTGATGCCAATGATGTGTTGATCCTGACCCTTTCTCCTGAAAACATTCGTACATGGAGAGGTGAGACTTGTAACATAGGCAACAGTTGATGTCCCATAAAAATATCCTGCCTAGGCTTATGCACAGGAGGGGAATATCAGCTTTGCCTTACATGTGTTCGGTTGGTAAGATAGATGCTGTGCAGACATCACTAGCTGAATTTTTTTTTTTTTTTAAAAGTCACTGAGATGCAGGCTTTCTCAAGATTGACAGATGTCATACAGATTAGAGATGATAAATAGCAAGAAGGAACAGTCTTTTTAGACAAACTTTGCAATATTACAAGAAAAAAAAAGGTGTAGACATTATACACTTAGATTTATACTTCTCAGTACAAACTTTATGAAAAAACATTCTTGTAAATATTCACGGTTTATTAGTTTACACTTTGTGGGACATATGATATTGGATTTAATGTGCCTTTTGGTGTTTTGTGGGCTTACACGTGGTTATCTTTGGATAACATCCTTATTCCAATATACACAAATTTTTGGCCTTGTAAAAATGAATGAAAAGATAATTAGTATAAACAAAGATATATTTTGCATGTAAAGATAGAATTCTATATATCTTAAAACATACGAAATTTAAAGAGTTCACATGGAAGGTTCATGTGTTGAACGACTATGTCCTTTAGCATATGTATAAGAAAGTCCTTGTAATGTTAATGTGTATATATGTATGTATTCAGTTGGTATTAGTAATCCTAACTCACTGTTAATTTAAGGGTCCAGGTAAAATAAGGCATGGGAGGAATATGGCAATGGGAGGCAGATGTTATTTGTGTAGTGGCCAAGTAGTGAAGATTTGTTTCTTGTGTGGAAGGCCCACAAGCATAGGTGAAGGATGATATTAATTCGACTGGTTCCTTTTGTCTGATCCTCTATGTTTATACACATTTCCAAGACAAAGGAATTCATTTTAGAATTGTCTTTTGCTTTCTGATGGGTTCATAGCTGAGACTCATTTGACAATCATTTTTCTTCACTTACATTTAGGAATGATGACCATTTATTTTTTTCTTTCCTTATCTATTTGTTTTTATGGCAAATTAAAATGGTTCTGTACTTTTCTATTTTTTTTTTTTTTTTAAATAGGCAAATATCCCTTCTTAGTGATAGAAAAATAAAATTTTTCCTATCAACTGGTTCACACTCAACTTCAGTCTTTTGAACAGAAGTAGAGTTTTTATCCCTTGCTTCCTGTTTAGGATTGGATTTCTGGTTCATTTTAAAGTCTACTTCAACTCTATATTTCTAATGTCTTCATCTGAACTCTGAAATTTTATTTGCTAATTTTTATCCTTCTTCAATAGGAGTATATAGGTTTGCCTATCATCTGGTTCACATTCCTCTTAGATTTTTGAACAGAATCTACTCCTGTTTATCCCGTGTTTCCTGTTTAGGATTGGATTTCCTTTTAAAATCTTTTCATTCTCTTTCACTCCCAGTAGGTCCTTGCACCTTAGTTGCCTTGTTTGGAGTGAACTGATTTAAAAAAAAAAAAAAAAAAGTATATGCTCCAAATAACTGAAATAAAATGTCCATTTACCTTTCAGCAACCATTTCTTTGTAGGTTTTGGTTGTACGTTTAACGGGTTCATCTTTTACCTCTTCTTGATCAATACTTCGATGATAGCTTTGTCTCCTACGTGTTTTCCAAGATTTAAGGTTCTGAAATGGGCATTAACCAAAA
Organism: Acanthosepion esculentum; assembly: GCA_964036315.1. Lineage (NCBI taxonomy): Eukaryota > Metazoa > Mollusca > Cephalopoda > Sepiida > Sepiidae > Acanthosepion > Acanthosepion esculentum. The sequence goes on from OZ038507.1 coordinate 52,026,101, forward strand.
GAATAAATTTCAAAATATGTGTTACAAGATATAAAACATCAAAACGAACTTTTTCTCTTTGAGTGGTTAAATGTTTTAAGATGATTCTGGATACCATTTTCTCATCATGATCTATATGAAGTTAATTAACAGAGACAAAAACAAGATAAAAGAGCCTTTTTTATTTTGGCAGACCAACCACGAGAAGGACAAATACAGAGTTCTCCTAGACAGGGAGAAAGATAACTATGACCAAAGCTTAAGATTGAAACCCAACTATATTGAAAGCAGAACTGCTGAGCAGTTACTACTATATGAAACATGTTTTTTCAAAAGAAGCGTTTGAATAGGCTCCCCAGATTTTCACTATTTATGTTGTCCTCATCTTTTTGCCATATTCATGATGTTTCAGCCTTCTACAGGTGATATTTTGAATTTTGAACCAAATCCTTTATTTAGTCCATGGGGGTAGATTGTTCTAATTCCACATGCTATGCCTCTGGATATCTCAGTTTTAGTTAATTTTTATCTTGATAACTCAACTCTCCAAGTTTTTGTTTCCTCTGCTGTGTCCAGGGGTTGAACTCGCAACTCTTTGGGTTAAGTCACTTCTGGATCCATTAGCTAATGCTTTTATCCACCGGGACATGGGTCCTTGAGGACATTAGTGTGTGAATTTTGGGGTTCAAAATTCTAAATATCACCTGAAGAAGGCCGGTGTGTACAACAGCCGAAATGTCATGAATATGGCAATAAAGATGAGGACAACAGTCCAAACACTGTAAATAGTGTAAATAGTTACAATACCTCATCTCAGAAATATAGCCATGTTCCCAGATTTAAGGAAAAAATGTTGAAAACAGAATACTCAGTTCTGCATTAGTAGTAACAGCTATGGCATCTACTAAATAAACTTTAAATACAAGAAAATTTAATTAGAATATCATTAGCATTCATTATCATGTGGAGTATTTCCATAAGTACAATGTTTTGTGTTGAATATATCATCAGTCCCATGACTGGGTGTGGTTGTAAGGATTCTGCACAGCTGAGTAACTAACCAACTCATTCCACATCTTTTATTTACTAATGTCCAAGTCTCTGTGAATGATTTTTTAGTATACTTGGTGATGATTCCTGCCCATTTTTTTCATTGTTTAACTCTTCTTTTATCAATGATGGAACCTAGTAGAAAGATTGATAGTTTTAAGGATATGTCCATACCATTTCAACTTTCTCTTCTTGACAGTGGATATGCGGTCTTCTTTCTTGTCTGGTGGTGCCTTGTACTGCATCATTTTTTGATGGAATCTACATAGGAGATGCCAACAATGGTTCTGTGACATTTCATGCTCAGAATCTACATTATAATTCTGCTGGCTTACAGACATATCACATTGAAACACCTGTTCCCGTACAATCACTGAAGTTAAGCAACGTTGAGCATGGCACCTAGATGGGTAACCGCTTGGAAATATTAGGCACCATCAGCTTGGATGTGCAGGTGGTGTAATGGATAATGGCTCAGAATTATCCAAAATTACAACAAAAACCATTATTAATTTTAATTAGTGCTTACTTTTATTTTAATTTTTAGTTACTTTTTATCACAACTTTTTCTTAGAGAGTCAATTCATGACAGCAAGTGGAACTAAAACATAAGCTTTTGATAAGATTAGAACTTCTGTTCCTTTTGTTTCTAGGACGCCTGGTCGAATACACCAACTCCTTTAACTACAAAAACTTAATAGCTTTGCAGAAGAATAAATCTAACTTATAAGTTCATCACTTCATTCCATCATCATCAGCACTATATTGATTTATTCTATCTGAATCCTTCAGATGAGCTGCTGTCATGATTTACATTATTTAAGACTTTTGTTCTTAACTTTGTTGTTCTTATGTTTCAGCCATCCATCAGGTGTATGTCAATCTGGGTAAACTACAGGAAATTTTGAACTGAATCCTTTATTTAATCTATAGGGATAGACTGTTCTCATTCCACTGTCAATGTCTAGGGATAACTTGTCTAGTTCTTAATTTAGTACTGCTATAAGAAAAATATGTTTTACGTAGGTGAGTTGTCGCCCTTGGTCAACTGCATTCTCAAGAGTGCATGTATAGCATCAAACCAACCAATCACTAGCTAGAATATGTTGGCACCAATTATAAAGAACGCTATTCCATTCAGTTTCTTTTCCTCTTTTCTGCCAAGATCTGCAAGGCACAGGACATCAAAGTCGTCTCTGATTCTACCTGCACTTTTGACACGAGAGTTGTACTATATTAGTACGTAAATGAAACCATTCTCAAACCAAGGACTTCAGTTAAGTGGACTTGTATTGTTTCATTATAATATATAGCCACAAACAGAACAATTTGTTTGCAACAAGAACTATTATTTCAATAGTATTTGTATATATAAATTTCAATATTATTCCTTTTAACTTTCAATTTGTGTTCAGTGTTCTTCCTGTGCTGTTATTATTTGTGGCTTAAATTGCCATATTTTGCAAACAAATTGTTCTGTTTGCGGCTATATTATAGTTATTGTTCGCACTGTTTCCACAGAGCCTGAGTATCGTATATCCTTGTGTATAAGCAGACTTCATGTACAGTATGACCCCTGAATATTTTAGCATTAATTTTAACCCCTTCAGAAAAAAAAATTACCTATGTATAGTGCAACTGGGCACTGAAAATGCATGATTTTTAACCTCTTTAAAAAAAAATTATCTGTGTATAGTGCAACTCCATAAAAACTCACACTATAATCAAGTATATATATGGTACCCATTGCTCAGTCCAGGGAGAAAACTCACAATTACTAATGCCACCAAATTCTTGAACCAACAATTCAAAATTCCCTGTAGGTTACCCAGAGCAATATAAACCTGATGAAGGCCAGAGGGCACAATGTCTGAAACATTATGATAATAACAAGAAAAATGAGGACAATAGACCACATGTAAATAATACTTTTGTTTTATACTATTATTATTATCATCATATTAACATTTTATTAAAGGAAGTATTGTTAACCATTATTATTAATTTTTTTATTAATATTTATTTTCATTTTTAGTTGCTTTTTATATCACAGTTTTACTAGGATCATCAATCTCTGGCAAAAAGAATTTCTACTGAGCCAAGCCATCAAGTTGTTCTTACTTAGCAGTTAAAGCAGTTTTGTTTTCAACCAGGATTCCATGAGGCAAAAGGGACACATTAAATCTCACCAAAAAATTTATCCTTTATTTTTAATTCTGTGCTGACTACTAACTGTAATAGATTGAAAAATTACAACAAAAAGCAACTAATAAAATAGATAAATAAATTAAAAATATAATAAGTCTTCGCTGATATCGAGTGCTATTTCTTGTAACTAATCAAAGGAAGCATAACTTCTCTTGTATTAAGGATTACTTCAATTGATGTTTAAAGTACTTTAGCAGCAGAGACTTCCTGTAATTGAAGTTTTTGATTATTCATTTGCGTGTTTATCAACATAGTCTAACATTCTGAGTACATCTACCTTCCTAAGCAAAAAAGATGGTTTTTAACCCATATCCTGCTGGCGTTAGAAAGTGTCTGTTTAAACTGCCATCTTATTTTTTCCATATATCTAAACCCTAATTATAAATGATAATTTTGGAAAGTGAAAATTTCACAGAAATAAGCAAAATGATTGAAATGGTTCAACCCTTAAATGGTAGGAAAAAGTTGTGCAAACATGCATGCCAAATGGGTAAAAAACAAGAAAAAATGAAAAAAATAAGGCAAGGGTGAATTGAGGTGGGGGTGGGGGTGACACTTAACAGGTAACAGATTGTGCTCTTAAAAATTAAGGGGAAAGAGGCAGAGAAGGGTGAGAAAACAGAAATAAATAAGAAACTGAATAATGATGAGTGAGGCACAGTGTGTGTTATGTAATTTCTGGAACAAGATGCACCAAGGGAACATCTTTACAAATTTCCAACAATAGCAGTGTCTCATCAAAAACAGACTACCGACTGCTGGTTTTCCCATTGCTTTTATTGGCATGAGATGGTTGGCAAATACCAGAGCAGCCTGTATCTGGATATGCCAAGCTGTACTGCTGCTAATGGAGAAATCTGGATGTGACTAAGTGCCTTTGACAGACATGTCTGCCTGAGCCTGTACTGATAAATTTTTGCCACAAATCCATCTTTTAAGAAGGTAGTTTTTATTGTTATCTTTGCTTTGAATATATATATATATTAAAAGTATAAAAATTAAATTTGAACTCTTTTAGATTATTAAAAATAACAAAAAATACACCAAAAAAAATACACCAAAAGGAAATAAAATAAATGTTAGGTTCTTAAATTCAATGATACACTTTGAAGCATTTTTGCATATAATTAATGAAGCGCTTGGGAAGAGAAAAAAATCTAACTTGGTTTGTTTCCACTCTCTAAGGCCCACATTAAATATTTATCATGATTTCAGCGAGGCTAATAGTGTATTATTAATATTCAGTAATTTGTTAAAAGTGAATGATGGCTTTATAGCTGTACAATGGAATTAGGCATTCTTTGCACCAAGTTGTTACCATTTTTTGCGTCTTTTCTCTTCAAGATATATGCATATAGAAATATCACTGGCTTGTTCTTCCAGCTTTATTTGCTGTCAAATACACCAGGAAATAATGTAATCTTATGACTCCTAGAGTTGCCAATTAATCATTCAGACTCAAATTGTGAATGAATGATCTGCCTGTATCACTGGAAAAGATTTTAATCATCAGTTGATGATGTCCACAGTTTAGGGCTAAACTAACACCAGGAAAACCTGGATTTTAAAGATTCATTACAGAAATTTGTTAAGATATAAACTTTGTATTAAAATGCAAACTATGCAATACATAAATCATATAAATCAAATTATTCCAATTTGAATCATTTTCTGTTGAAAAAAAAAAATTTAAATACATTTTTTTATACAAGTACTTTTTACTTAAATTTTATTTCTGAGGGAGAGGTCACAAAATCTTTATAGACTTAGGTAGCTGTGTCAGGAAATTCAGAGTTAAAAATTAAAGGTCATTAATTTACAAAATGTTTGACATATTTCAGAGGGAAGTGTATCTTCCAATGATCACTCTGAACTGTATGAAACAAGGGCATTCAATTTCCTGACATATTTCATCCCCTCAATTATACTTTCATAGTGTTTTATGAATTAGAACCTCCAAAATAAAGAGCTCTATTTTATGCAATAATAAAAGAAACAAATGTAATTTACACTTTGCCAGTCTTCCTCACTCTCAATTGAGACTGGAACTTTGGCTTCTCTGTTCTCTATAGCAATTTTCAGTTGATGCTCAGCTTGTTTTGCCAAAGCATTCTCTTTGGGTTTCACAAACTGAAGAGGGTCCACAGAGACTGATGTACTTCTCTGTATAATGCTTCTTGTTGGATAGTTATCTGTGCTGCCTGAGGACTGCCTTGAGTGGCCCCCAACAGACATTCCATCTGCACTGTCCACTGAGGGGGATGATCTGTGTGATGCTGTATAAAATAATAAAAGAGAGAAAGAAAAAAAAAAAACATGTTAGTTACTTTTTAATAATATTTTCCCCCTGCATCACTTAAAGTTACTTTACAAAATGTTTCAGATAAAAGTTTTTATGAATTTCAATAATATTGTAGTCATTCCTTCACAAATCAGTCAACAGCCACAGATGTCCCTCTCAGAAAAATCTGGGAAATTCACAAAATTAAGGAAATAGATCCCCATTATTAAATCTGTATCTTTAATAGATTTAAAATCAGAGCCTCTTGAAATTTTGCTACATTTTTGTGCCTTGTAAAATAAGTCTGTCAAAAAACATCATCTCCAAAGAAGAATCAGCAATATTATTGGTCCTGATCTGGCGTCTTGGTTTCAATCACTTTTCCACTGCCATAAAGTTGCCTTCCTGTGCCTTTTCTATAAATACTTTCATGGCAACTGTTTGGATGAGTTCTATGTTATGGTGCCACAGTCTCACCAATTTACAGTTGAAATGTCTAGATGTAGTCTCACCAATTTACAGTTGAATTGTCTAGATGTAACTGTAAGTTCTATGCTAACAGTTTCTTTTCTTACACTTCTTGCTTGTGGAACTCTCTTCTGCCTCCATGCTTTCAGTAAACTTTAACCTTCAAAATTTTAAATGCAATATCAATTGCTATATACTGTCTTCTTGATTACTTTTCTTTTGTTCTTGCTCCTTAGTATTGTTTGTTTTCTAATTCTTCTACACCCAACAACCTCTTGTGTCTTAGTGGCTTTACTGCCTTGTTTGAGTTGAACTTGATTTAAAAAGAAAAAAATGTAGCTTCAGTAAATTTTAACTACTGTCGCCAAGTTTCAGTTCTTTACACGCAATATCCTTGGAGCTATCAATGTCAGAAATTCAATGTAAAACATATTTAACAAATGCAAAAAACGCAATTAATTAGCCAAACAAAAAGATTTAAAATCTGAGCATCTTGAAATTTCACTGTATTTTTGCACTTGGTAAAATAAGTCTGTCAATGAACTTTTGATATCCATAGCTCCAGTAAATTCTAGCTATTGTCACCAAGTTTCATTTCTGCACTTGTAATATCCTTGGAGCTATGAATGTCAGAATTTCAGTGAAAGCTTTATTTAGCAAAATGCAAAAAAATATACAATTATTTACTAAAACAAAGCAAAAAAAAAAAACAAATTAAAAACACACTAATAGTATGCTTCTTCTTTATTTACTCAAATGAATGTATTTTTTCTTGGTCAATAAAGCATGTAATTTGAGCATGTAATAAACATTCATTAATTAGAATTTATTTTTCAAGATACTTAACAGACATATTTTTTAATTAAAGCAGAAGTATTTATTACTACTCTTTGACATCTATCTATCTGTCTGGTACAGTGTGGCACACAAGGCCTCCACAGGACCTTTCCATTCTGTTTAGTCCATTGCTTCCTCCACCTTCCCAATAGTCCTTTACTATGTTATTCTTGGTTTTTCCTTTCACCTTTTTCCTTAGGTGTCCCAGATCAGTGCCACGTTGCATTTGCTATTTAGGTCTTGCTTTAAATTGTTGCCAATGAACCGCCTCCTTTGCTGTACCTTGATACAAAAGGGGTTCTATGGATGCACGGTGGAGCAATTCCACTATTTTCACAAGGTCTTGCTATCGAAATGTGACGATACTTCTCAAGCTGTTGTTCTGAAATAAGTTTGATCAAAAGCAGTCCTGGTTTTTATCACACTCTGAGATCAGAGCTTGACCAAAGTTATTTTTGTTTCATGGCATATCAACACCTCTATGAATTATTTAATGCCAAAATTTAAATATGAAAATTCAAACTTTATAATTAATTCAAGAGAATGACATTATTTCATGATTAAATTATAATTATTCAGCTACATTTTCTTTTAAGCAAATAATCTTACAAAATCAAACAAAGAGTGAAAACGTGTTTCTCCTTACAAGAAATGAGATTAATCATAGCAAATTGTTTGTTGGTAATTTTACTATAAAAATGTATTGCTGGTAAATGTTTTTAAAAATAAAAATGTATTGCTGGTAATCTTTTTAAATAAAAATATATTGTTGGTAAGTTTGTTTTTTTTCTGATATTTTTACTATACAAATATATTTTTATACTTTCATAGTATTTTGATTTTTGTTTGGAGGTTTATAGCTGGGTTACTAATGAGTGTTACCACTCTGAGTCTAGGTGAACTTGTGAACAACAGCAATTAAGAGGTGATTCCATGTTCCTCAAAATCTCCAATCTCTCAATTAGAGACCTTGCTGCTGGATATAGTTTATTGTCATATCCAGGATGATGCTTCTCTTTTGACAAACCACTAATTCATCTATCATTAATGAAGATATTCATTTGACAACTTAAGCATTAAACTAGGTTTGCAGAACACACAGGAATTAATTTTAAAGGAACAACATGTCAGAATAGCATGCTAAACATCTACCAACAACCTTACAGCTTTATATTATTTCAATTTAAAGAAAATAAATATTCATTTTCCTAATGAAAACTTGAGAAGGGAGCTTACCTTGATAAATATTTGGAGTACTATGGTACATGTCATTTTCCAGATTACCAGAATAGACCTTATTGGCCTTATTCAGAGATGATGTGCTTGATTGAAGTGAATACATGTCAGAGTTTACAAGCATCCCATCACCACTACCTACACTGTGAGTATCATCTGATCCTTTCGATCCAATGGATTCATATGAACTGTCTCCTGCGTGTTGATCGTCGTGGTCCTTTGGAGTTCTTTCTTCATGAATGATTCCTGGTTTTGTGGTATGGTTTGACTGCAGACGTTTATTCTCCCAGTAGCTGGAGTACACAGAGGTTTTCTCAGGAATCAGGTTCACATGGTGGTGCTCAAAAAGTCCAGAAAAAGCATTGAAATCGAGCTGTGGGCCTTCGAAATTTGATGCTGTAGCAACACGACCTAACCAGTAAATAGTCACAGCAACCTGCAAACAAAACAAGGAAAAAGTCCAATTTACAAAAGCATAATAGGAACACTTGCAACACTTTACACAGTTAAAAACACATGGATAAAAATATAAAATGTAGTGCATAAATTCAATTGTATAGTTTGTTTAGTGGCATATCAATTCCTTATGGGTCATTTAATGCTGAAATTTAATTTTCTTAGGAGCATTACTTCTTTTACAAAAATGTGCTGTTGGTAATTTTTTTTTTTTACTATAAAAATGTATTGATAGTAATTTTACTATAATTTTTTTATACTTTCATAGTGTTTTGACCCCAGTTTTGGGCTCAACAATTTGCCCATAGCTGGGACTAACAGGTGCTACCACATCAGGTCAGGGTGAACGTGGAAACAACAGAAATTAAGAGATTGTTCCACACTCCTCAAAACCTCCCAATCAGAGGCCTTGCTGCCGGATGTAGTTTATCATCATACCTGAGATGACCAATTGTATAAAAAAAATTATATAAAAATGTATAAATAAATAATAAGTTTGAAAACAAACTAAAATTTATTAGATATTTTGTTATCTTTGGACACTGTGCAGTCAAGCGCAAATACAAAGATTGCACATTTTCATTAGCCTAAATCAGAGGTTCGCAATCTTTTTGTGACATTGCCCACTTTCATATGAAACAATTTTCCACCGTCCACTCCTGCTACAATATTAAAAAAACAAACGAAAGCAAATTTGACCATTGAAAACTATATACATAATTTACTTTTATGGTTAGGGTTAGAGCTGCAAGTGTTGACAAAATATTAAACGATTTTTGTTCAGAATTATAAAATTAAAAAGAATATGCACTACTTCTGAAAAATATCCTAACAAGATTTCCTCTCTGACCGAATCATTAAATACATTTTTTTGTATATTAAAAAAATAAAATAAAAATGTTTTTTTCTTAATTTTTGGGGGATAATTTTGAAAATATTATCTGTAAATAAATATAGTAGAAAAATAATTAAATATAGTATGCAAAACTTAACCAAGTTCTTTTTATTATTAGTTATGTCATTAATGTAAGGAGACACAGATTGTATAGTATAAAAATATGATTTTATAGTAGAAAAATAATTAAATATAGTAAGCAAAACTTAACCAAGTTCTTTTTATTATTATATGTCATCAATGTAAGGAGAAACTGATTGTCAGTAAGAGAAGAAAACCCAAGATGCAGATTATTAGTTGAAGATGTCAAAATCAAACAAGTACAGAAATTTAAATATCTGGGAAGCATTATAACAGAGAAATGGAAATCAATACCAAAATCCAAATGCACATTGGAATAGCAAAAGATGTATGCCAAAAGATAAGCAAAGTAGTAAAAAACAGGAACATTTCATTAAGAACCAATAAGGAGTGCTGAACTGTTATGTAATATCGATCCTCCTATATAAGCATTGAATGCAGACAAAAGAAAATGAAGAGAATTGAAACAACAGAAATGTGGTTCTACAGAAGGATGCTGAGAATATGATGGGCAGAATGCATATGAAAAAGTCTTAAGGAAAGTCAAAAAGAAAAACAAAATAACACAAACTCAGAATCAGAGAGAGTTGAAATTTCTTGAACACTTAATGAGGATAGAAAGCCAGGAGAATTTAGCACTCACAGGACATAACAAAGGCAAAATAGAAAGTAGGAAGCAGTGGACCACTTATTTGAATGGAGAGTAGAACTGAGAGTAGGAGGGATGATAATGAGACAAATGTTACTAAGTTTCATCTGGTTCACATTCCTCATCAGATGTTGACTGATACAGTGTAACTCGGATATAAGAGAAACCCGGATATAAGAGATTTTCTCTGGTCCCAAATTAGAGCCTGTGTTAATGTATATATAACAGACCAAACCGGATATAAGAGAAACCCGGATATAAGATACTTCTTCTCCGGTCCCGACAACTCTCGTATATCCGGGTTACACTGTATTACATTTCAATTTTTGAAGATTATAGTTATCAGAGAAGGAAGTAAGAGAAAGGAAGTTCCACTGTTGAGAAGTGTGAGAGAAGAAGCTGCTGGAATAGAAGAGGCAGTTACATTTAACTGTTACAAAGAGAATTTATCAATTCCCTATGAATATTCTTGATAAAGAATGAAATGTATCCTATTCTAAATAGCTATTAATATCTGTTGATTGGGTGATTAAGAAAAAGAGGCAAAACATTCTATCCTAGATAACACATAACAACAATTGCAAGAAGACATAATTCATGGATGCAGATTCCAAATTGGAGATACTGAAATCAAACATGTATAACATTTTAAATATCTGGGAAGCATTTTAATAGAGGATGGAAAGTGTGACCCAGAAATCCAAAGATGCATCGAGATAGTGAAAGAGGCTTTCCAAAAATTAAGTATTAAGAAACAAAAAAAAGATATTGTTAGAAACAAAGAAAAGAGTACTGACTTGTTATGTGATATAAAATTGGAGATACCAAAATCAAACAAGTACAAAAATTTAAATATCTGGGAAAATGTTTTAACAGAGAATGTAAAGTGCAGTAGTGAAATTGAAAAGTGCAGTAGTGAAATCTGAAAGCGCATTGGGATAGCCAAAGATGCCTTCCAACAGGCTAAGTAAAGTACAAAAGAAAATATTGCTAGAAACAAAGAAAAAAATACTGAACTGTTATATAATATCAGTCTTTTTATATGGCAGTGAATGCTGGACAATCTCCTCATAGATGAAGAAGAGACTTGAAGCAACAGAAATGTGGTTCTACAGGAGGATACCAAAAATACCATGGACAGAACATGTAAGTAACAATAAAGTTCTAGAGACAATGTAAACAAAAAGGACACTTATACATAACATCTGGAATAGTAAGTCGAAAATCTGGGGTACATGATGAGGAAAGAGGGATTGAAAAATTTGATACTCACAGGACAGATTGAAGGTAAGAGAAACAGGGGAAAGCAACACATGACCTACCTGGCAAGCCTGAGTGAATGGACGGTGGATCAGAGTTTAGGAGAGATAGCAAAAAGACAAAATTTATAAAGAGCTACAAAGGACAGGAAATTGTGGAGAGCCATGATCATCAATGTCTTGAAAGAACACGGCATATAGAAGAATCCAAATTTGAAACAAAATATTCGCACGAACATAATTTAATTTTCCTGTTCTACTTGCAAAATGATGGTAAAGAGTGGTATTATGGTTACTGGCACAAAAAAATGGAATCACTTCTAATTCATTAGAAACAATGAAAAGAGTGATGAACTGTTATGTAATATCAATCCTCTTATAGTGTAGTGAATGCTGGACAATCTCCTTACAGATAAAGATGATTGATACATTGTCTATGGCTTTGCAGGTTATTTAAAGCCAGAAAGTATTATTATATAGTGAGAATTTTTTTTTTGAGATAATGATTTAATGATACAAGTTTTACTAATTAAACCATAGTTGGGGAGAGAATAGGTGGATTCATAACTTTCTCAAGGGTATTTGGATGTAAGTGAATATAACAAACCTAACTGGAATTGGAACTCAGCTCACTGATTCAAAATTTCAAGCCACTGTCAATTACATCACCTACACATCCAAGCTTAAAGCAACTGGTATTCTCAAGCAATCATCCATCTATGTACTGACCAGGCTCGATGTTACTTAAATTCAGTGGTTGTTTCAACGGGATATGGCCGTAAGCACAGATGAAGAGGAGACTTGAGGCAATGTAGCTGTACAGAAGAATACTGAGAATATCATGGACTGAACATGCGACTAACAAGGAAATTTTTTAAAGAAAATGCAAACAAAAAGAAAACTTATAATTAGAATAAGAAATCAATTGAGGGCACATAATGAAAAAAGAAGTCTTGGAGAATTTGACACTCACAGGATATTGAAGGCATGAGAGATAGAGAGAAACAGCAAAAGCACAGGGATTAGGAAGGATATTGAAAAGACAAATATTACTAAGAGCTACAAAGGATAGGAAGTTATGGAGAGCCATAATCGGCTACATGGAAAAGAAACATAAAAATATTTTTTTTGCGGCACTGATTAGGAAAAGAGGGAATTCACTTTTCCACCAACCTGTCTAGCAGTGAAAAGCAACTCTCTCACCTTGTTCAGCAACCAGTCTAGGTGATAGACAACTAATTCTAAACCAGGAATTCATATATCTTGTTATATAACTTCATGTGCACACTATTTTCCTGTGTCTTATGGTTTAAAAATGTAGGAAATTTTCCCATTTTTTATGCAACTCCTGCAACAGAAATGATGTTTTGCACACCAAGAAAGTAGAATCGACCTAATGCAATGGTTCTATAACTTTAAAAACATTCCAACACACACACACATGCATGTGTGTGTGTGTGTCAACTGACAAAGTTTATTTGTAAATTTTTTTTAATTTTTTATTGATTTCTCCAATTTTCAAATAAGAAATAAATAGGGATCAAAATTGTGGCTACTGTTTGTAATTCATGTTTTGATTTATTTTTGCTCCAATATGTTCAAGCATTTCAGTCATTATCAAGAACTGTGTGGTGTCAGTGTGGTAGAGAAGATTTTATTAGTTACATAATGGTATTGTTTTTTTTTTTTAAAGAGTATTGTGATTCAAATTATTCTAAAGTCATGTTATGTATAATGGTTTTGATATCAATATATAACATCTTATCCAAACATTAGTAAAATACAATAAAAAATAAAAAATTGAACAGATAGACAGACCTTGTCCATTGAATATATATATATATATCAAATCGAGTTTGGAGATGTGCGCGTGCGGGCACACACACACAACAAAATTTGAACTGAACATCAATTAGTAATTAAAATTGTGACCAGATAATTTCAAGGACTAATTTAACGCACAGCTTATTAAACTTAAAGCATAAATTACCACTGAGATGGAATAGATTTCAGGAATTAGGACTACAGATTGGTAGATCCATACTATTATAACATTAATCTTTATAAAAATTCTAATTCTTCAATGCACATTTTTGCCAAACAATCAAAGTAAAATATTCAGAAATATGGCAAAAAAGGTGTATGGAATAAAAAAAATGGCCAAGAACCAAAGTTTCAGTATTTTTGTTTCATTTTCCAAGAGGTATAAACTTCATGTTTATTTCATTTTGTGCCCATGTGTATGTTATATATTTCCTAACACAGAGAGGTATTATATAGCATTTAGTCATATTTCAAAAAGTAATCTCCCATATCTCAAATGAAAAGTGACTGAACATTTTGGTCTAATGACATATTATTTGTGTATGTAGATAAATAAGTAGGTAGGTATATAGCTAAACATAAAAATCAAAGCTTCAGATATAGTGAAATGAATCATTAATGTTAGCTTTCAAATTACTCATTAGAATCAAATTCACAAATCAACTGAAGATTAGAGTGGTTTAACATATAAATCTAATGAAACAATAAAAAGAAATACTTACCCATAGTTCAATTAAAACCTATGAAAGAATCTACATAACTTTCTTTTAATAGTTTCCCATAATAATGCCCTCGTGTGTGCTTTGTAACAAATATATTTTGCTAGCTTTCAAAAAAAAAAAAAAAATCACACATATGCAACTATACACTCCTTGATGAGGTATCTATCATTTTTGTCAGTAAAAGAAAGTTGTTAAACAGGTTAGTCATCTGAAGACAATATGTTTGAGTGGTTTTCTATGTATTTAAATGTTTGAACATTTTAATATCAAATTTCAAAGTTTGGCTTCTTTAAAAAAAAAAAAAAAAAACCTGAAGTGTTGTTTCTATATATATTGTTTAGCCACATTTGACAATTTAGAGTAACTTGTGTGTACTCAAGCAGTACACTAGCATTATTTATGTTTTAGGATAAAAGTCATCTCTCCAAACATAAGCGGCCTTTTGCTGCTAATTTACAAGGTCAAAACAACTTTTAAATATCAAAACTCTAAAGTACAGAATATAGAATTAAAATTTTAATCTGATTACATATGGATATTATTTAATAGACTCAAGTTTAAATTTAATAATCAAAATTTAAATTTAATAATCAGTTATTCATAATATTATTCTAATTTTGAAAAGAGACATTTTTATCAGAGGAAATGGCTGTTTTCAAAAAATAATTACAAAACTGACAATTTGCAGAAAAGCATTGCAGACTGACAATTTTCTAAAAGCAATTCCAAATAATATTTTTAAGATTTAATAAAAGAGATTCAAATAACAGGGAAAGAATTTCATAACAAAATTTAATTTTTGAAGTTGTTTCATAGCTTAATTACAGAAATCAAGGCTGCCAATGAAAAGCACATTTTTGTAAGAATCCCATTCCCCTCACCATCTATATTTTCATAAGTTAATATTCATATAAAATGCAAATTTTATTGCAACTTAATTATGTACAATAATGGATCATATGCAATATAGGTGAACAATTCAACTGGAAAAAGTGAACATAAATACAATGTATCTAAATACAATGTATCTAAATAAAAATTGGAGATCATAATAGATCATTCCATCTTAAATAAATGTTTTGTAGCAATTTTAATATCAACTCAAGATTTTCCTTGTTAAAAAATTGAATAATTTTAACACATTCAATGTTATGGATAAAAAATAGTGAATTTTATATCTTTTGAGATTTAGCATAAGCAAAACAAATTTATGAATTTGGACAAAAAAAAAAAAAAAAATACTCCAAAGTCTGAAAATTTTTCATCATTTAATAGCCAACTGTTCTTAGTTTAATTGTTTACTGAAAATGTTGGTAGCAAAATCAAATGTTGATAAGATAGAGAGGGTCACAAGGCAATACCAAAGGCCCCTAATCATGTTGCCTCCTCCCAATCCCTCCTCTGCTGAACCTCCCAGCATCTATATTACAGCTACCTGCAAGACATCACCAAAGGAGGTATGCATTATGAGATCAATTACCTGTTTAGCATTGTAGGTAAACTGGTAGTCCACAAAAGGAGCTATTTCTACAGAATAGCTATTAGACCAAAATTATTGGAATCTTTCTTTACCAATAAATATCTTTTCAAGCTAAATGATAATAATTACAGAAAATAAACCAAATATCTATAAAAAGTTCTAAGAATAGGAAAAATGATTTTAATAGGTGATTAAGTTATAAAGGTAATCAGTATCTCCTGCAGATAATCTGGAAAAAAAAAAAAAAAAAATAGAGAACAGGTTCAAAAATGTATTTAACTTATGTGTACGTTTGCAATCAATCGTGTAGATCTTTCCTTGTTTATAAACTCAAATTAAGAGATGTGCCTGTAATGGAAGCAGAGTTATGTCCCTTAAGTCATTTGACAACATTTCTCCTTTTTAATGAATGTGGTCATTTTCTAAGCATAGCTTAGATGTGGCACATGGCTGAAAGTATGGGGCACCTAGTGAGGATCGAACTCGCTTTTCAGCTGTAACTAATCTAACAAGCTTGTTAACCATTACAGCACGCTGAGGTGCACATTCTTTTAATGCATACGTGTGTATTATACATTCCCTTTGACAGAGAAATATTAATAAACATTTACTTATATTTCAGAAAGTAATCTCATATCCCAAATGTACAGTGAGTGAAAACTTTGGTCATAATATTATATTATGCATAAAATACCCTTCATCCATGCATTGAATACTGCTGCCATATCTGATCAGGTACTCCTGCTATTCATCTCAAGGTTCTTGACAAAATCCAAAGAAGGATCTGCAATGTAATTGATCCAGAGCTGGCATCTCAACTTCAGTCACTTTCTCATTGACGTGGCATGGCTTCTGTCTTTTCTACAAATATTTTCATGGCAACTGCTCCAACAAGCTTCAATCCCTGGTGCCCCAACTACATGAATTTAAGCGTGTTACTAGATTGGCATTTAGGTCCCATCTGTTTACTGTCAAAATAGCTAAATGCAACCACCACTTCTACTCTAAGAATTTCTTTTATTGCACTTCCTGTCAATGGAACTCTTTTCCATTTACATGCTTCCCTGATAACTACAATCTTCAAAAATTTAAATGCAACGTCAATCGCCATTTTCTACTTTTTTAAAATCCTGTTCATTTTTTGTCTTTTTCGCAGAACTCCCTATGCTTAGTCACTTTCACTCCCTGTAACCCTGCATATTATCTATCACCATGGTATGGGGAGCTGGCAGTCCAAGAAAAGCATTTGCACCCCCATACTCAGGAAATGATGTGAATTAATTTTAGTATTCTAATTATTACACCAAGAACCATTCATCATTTTTAGCACTTGATACTATTTCACTTTTCATACATATTAGTAAATAAAAATTTTAGCAACCTTAACTTTCATGCCTACAAAAAATGGTGTGTCAAAAAGACAATTTTTCCCTTGGCTCGATTATTATTTTGTACTACCTTCATTCCCTCAGCAATGTTTATTTACAAGATTATAAAAATATGTGAACCAAGTCTAATATGATGTTTATTATTTACCTTTTATAAAGATTTATTATTTGCCATTTTATAACGAAATAAATGTGAAAAGAAATCTATTTATTCAAAAATTAAAAAGAAGAATTATCAAAATATTTAAACCAAGTACAATACAATATTTATTATTTACCATTTTATAAATAACTATGAAAACAAGTTTTTTTTTATTCATAATTTTATAAAAATATCAATACTGGAAAATGCATTTTTTTCAAAATTTATAATTACAGTTACTCGTCATTATTTATTTATTTAAATTTTCTTATTTGACAGACATTATTTTTTATAAATTTCTGAATAAAAATATTTATTTCTATATTTATTTCTTTATAAATGGTAAACATTGTATTGTATTAGTTGGTTCGTATTTTAGAATGTTGTAAATATAAAATTGTTCTTGCAAATAAACAATCTAATAAATAAATAGTGTTTAATATTTTTTTGCAAATTCTCAAAGTATAAATTCACTTTCATATGTTTGGGTTTTATTAAAATTCTAATCATTGCTTTTTAAGACAATAACCATTGCTGAGGAGTGAAGGTAGTTAAAATAATAGTAGTGTCAAGGGGAAAAAACACCCTCTTGACACTATGTTGTTTTTTTTTGTGGGCATGAAGGCCCAAGTTTGTCAAAATTTTATTATAAATGATACAAAAAAAATATTTCTTTTTATTTAAATTATTGCTTTTTTTCCAATCTGGGAATCAGCCAATGTTACTCCAAACTGAGCATTAGAATTCATATAAATACATTAGTGTAAAACACTTACTCGTAGCCCCTGACTTAAAGGATTCCCTCCCCCACAAAATACTTTGGTGATAAGTCTGGGTTAGAGAAACCCCATTATATATCAGCCAATTTCCAACCTAAACTAGAACTGATGAAACAAAAGTATTTAAACTTTCAGATATCTTAGATGCATTAAGTGACACTTGAATTTAATTCCTATTTCTCTTAATATACCAACATTTGGAATAGCAAAATATGCCATCCAAAAGCTAAGCAAAGTATTAAGAAACAGGAAAATTTCATTAGAAACAAAGAAAAGAGTACTAATGTCTTACAGAATATCAGTCCTTCTATGTGGCATTGAATGCTCGACAATATCCTCAAAGATGAAGAAGAAAGGTAGTTCCACAGAAAATTACTGAGAATACCATTGATTGAACATGTAGTAATGCAGAACTTTTAAGGAAAGCGTAAGCAGAAAAGATCATTTATACTTAGAGACAGTTGAAATTCCTAAGACATACTGAGGAAAGAAGGCTTGGGAAATTTGACTCTCACAGGACATACTTGAGGGACAGGGGAGAAACAGAGAGTAACCTATCTAACAATATTGTGTAAATGGATGGCAGAATAAGGAATGAGAGGGATGGTGAAACAACAAAACTTAAGAGCTACAAATGATAGGAAGTTGTGGAGAGCTATGATCGCCCACTTCCCGAAGAGATACAGAACATAGAATAATATACACTGATTTATTCAAACTGGTATCTTTATCTTGATTGTTATACTTACAATGTTTTAGTCAATGTACCATCCAGCCTTTTTCAAGTGCCTGTCATATTTAGTAATGTTGTGGAAATTTCAAATAAACACTTTATTCAATGCACAAGGAAAGATTTTTCCTATTCCACTGTTTATACCAGTGTGCATCTCGTGTTAGTTGATTCTTCTTAGTTTAATCAGCTCTTCTGGTTGGCAAAATAAAACTATACAGCTGCAGATGGAATAAAAAATTTTTGGTTTGACATTTCTGAATATGACAAGCACCTGCTAAAGGGTCAGAGGTTACAACAGGAGAAATATTGTGACTATAACCACCAAGTTTAAACCACAGTTTAAATGAATCCATAGTTGATTCTAAATTCTAACAAAAAACAAAACAAAAAACAACAAAACAAAAAACAACAAAACAAACAAACAAAAAAAAACAAACAAAAAAAAACCAAAAAAAAAAACCAACAAAAAAAAACAATTTAATTAAAATCCAATAACTGCTCTTGTTCCTTAATATGTAGCAATGCAAATAAAAGCTGTATATGATTTGAAGTTACCATCATAAGCTGACATGATATTACAAGTAATATTCATAAATAAATTGATACCTAGAATCCTTATGAACATTAGGGCAGGTTGATTTTGGAACCGTGGTATTGCACTCAATTTGAAAGTTGGGGTTTGACATGATAAATAATGACAAAATATTGGCAAACATGGATAAATGTGCCCACAATAAGACGTAGTGTCAAAAAGGATGGTTTTTCCCATGTTACTGCTTTTTTTTTAACTACCTTCACTCTTTAGCAATGTTTGTTTTAAAAAATGATTAGGATTGTAATAAAACAAACACAAAAGTGAATTTATACATTTTCTTTGTTCTTGGGATTTCACAAAAAAATAAAAATAATAATAAACACTACTTATTACACTGTCTATTTAAACTATTTATTTATTATATTTTTTGTTTGAATGGTTGGCAAAATATCAGCATATTGAAGGACTTAAAGAATTAAATATGAATGCAGTAAAATGCCAGGAAACTCTGACGTGTTAATGAATCATGCAGGCACAAAATTGAAATGTGTTTTGAAAAAGGATATTTTGAACAGCACATATAACAATTAAATAACTAGTAAATAAAATTTTTATATGTAATTATACTTTTAATAAATTATCCGTATGGTGCACAACTTTTGACTCACCCTGTATATTAATAAATTTAATCATTTTACCTTAAAAAATTATGAAGACTTGTAATATTAAAATAAATTCTTTGTGGTTTTAAAGGCACTATAAACTATTGTGAAATGCCTGACACCAAAGAAATGAAAATTCTCTGTTAGTATATTAATCTCTGTCTGAATTTCTGGGATAGGGAGTTATTTACATTCAGACTAATATCTTCATCCTTGTTGTTATCACAACATTTCAGGCTTACGGTTATATCATGTTGAAACACTGGTTCCCGTATGATCACCAAAGTTAAGCAACATTGAACCTGGTCAGTACATAGGTCAGTGACCACTCGGGGAATATCAAATGTTGTAAGCTTGGATATGAGAGTGGTGCAATGGATAATAGCTTGGAATTGTTAATCAGAGAGCCGAGTTCTAATTCTAGTTGGGTTCATCATATTCACTTAAACACAAATACTCCTGGGAAAAATATTAAAACACCTCTTCTTACCCCCCAGCTATGGGTTAATTATAATTGCTAACACTTGTAAACTGCTGTAATGAATTGGCTACACAAGCAGCTAGCCGAGTTTTATTTGTAGGTGGAATATTAGCATTGAAAGAGGTGGTGACTATGTTGAGAAGTAGGAATGTGAAACTGTGACATATCGCTATATCATGATGTACAATATGTTTGATTGTGTTCCTTATTTCTTATATAATAAAACAAGTTGCATTACTATTTGACTCATCCTCATACATAACATATTTAATGCCATAGATGTTGCTGATTAACATTTTTTTTAAATCTTTTCACACCAAAAAAGGTGATAATGCCACTAAGACACAGAGGGTTATTGAGAGTGAAAGCAAAAGAGAAAATGTTACTGAGGAGAAAGGACAATAAAAGAACAGAATTAAGGAAGACAGAAGATGGCGATTGATGTTGCATTTCAATTTTTGAAGATTGTAGTTGAGAGGTAAGCAGGAAGTCTGAAGAAAGTTCCACAGTTGACAAATGCCAGAGAACAAACTATTAGAACAGAATTTATGGTTACATCTAGCTATTACAACAGTAAAATGATAAGACCTTGTTGCTAATCTAGTACTATGCAGTTGAGATACCAAAGAGGCAAGCTCATTAGAACAATTGCCATGAAAATATGTCTAGAAAGTGTACAGGGGAGCCCTGTTATGGTGGTGGGAAAGTGACTGAAGCCAAGATGCCAGGTCAGGATTAATAACATTACAGATTCTTTAGATTTTGTCAAAGATCAAGATATATAGCAGGAGACTCAATGTATAGAAAAATGGCAGAGTTAAGAGGTTAAGCGTCCAATGATTTGACAAATAATTGGGTTTTGTATGCTTATATATACTTAGGCTAAACCATTTTGAAAAGTTATTGTGTATTTTTGAAAAGGAGATAAGGATAAAATTATAGAAGCGAATATTGTGTTTAATTTGATGTAGCATTGTAGCTCAGACCAGACATGTTCTCAGGGTGCAGTTTCTTTCAGTCAGACACTTTGGACTTAAAAAATAATTCTTTGTCAAGAAATAAAACCACAGGACGAAATTATAGCAGTAGGCAAATTTTATTCTCATTGTAACCTTCTGCTGTAGATGAGCAAGGCAGAGGTGAAGCATGTTGGGTGGTTTGCAACAGTTTAATGGGCGTGTCTTCCTTTTTGCATTGTGGCGAGTGGTCTCTTGTTCTCCTCTGTGCCTTTCTGGCTTTTTGCTCTAGAGGGCCACTGCCTTATACAGAACAGGCCTTCTTTGTCTTGTCAGCTCTGTCAAAAAATAAAGTAATTCATCAAAAACTGAGAGTCTGGCTTTACTCAGTGACCCTCTTTGTCAGGATTGTTTGACATGGTTCTTGTGTGGTCCACTTCACTCAGCTGATAATTGTTAAAACAATAATTGTCGAAACAATTTCTGCAATATCTGCAAGGAGATTGTCCAGTATTCACTGATGTTACATAACAGTTCAGTAATCTTTTCTTTGTTTCTAAGGATTTTTTTTTTTATTTCTTAATACTTTGCTTAGTTTTTGGAAGGCATCTTTCACTATCCCACTATGCTTTCAGATTTCAATGTTGCACTTTCCGTCATCTGTTAAAAGACTTTCCAGATCTTTAAACTGATTTCAGTATCTTCAATTTGTAATTTGCATGTTGGGCTGTTTCTTTTGCTAACAACCATGCATTCATTAGTGAAGAAAAATTAAGTGACACTTACATTTCGAAGACGTCTATCGTTTTCTTCCTTCAGTTGATTGGATCTGCAGAAAGAAAAAAAAAGACCAAGATGAAAATTTAAACAAACAAAAGTAAATTTTATAAAATTTTACTGGAGTAGTTTAAATTATGAGAATTATTTTTTAAAAAATTTGTTTATTTTTAAAAAAAAATCATTTCACTCCAAGCAAGGCAGTGATATCACTAAGACGCAAGGGGTTACCAAGAGTGGAAGAGAAGGAGAAGACATTAGGAGAAAGAACTGGAAACCCAATCCAAAACTGGAAACAAGTGATAACCTCTACTCCTGTTCAAAAGACTGGGGAGGAGCATGAACTGGATAATAGGCGAATTTAACTACTCTTATTAAGGGGGGGAAAAAAAAAGAAAAAGAGAGTAAATAAAATTTCAGAGTTTTAGGCAGAAAAGGAACTGGAAACACAATCCTAAATAGGAAACAAGGGATAACTTCTACTTCCTGTTCAAAAGATGGGGAAGGGGTGTAAACAGGACGATCAAAAGGTAAATAGTTGAAAGATTATCTGCTGTGTTAACAATACAATGTACGATTCTTGATTCTGTTGAAGTTATTACTGTATAATGATCAAACCTAGGATGTGTAGATAGCATAACTTATTGATTTGCAAGGGGAAATAGATAACCAAGTTCAAATCTCACCTTGTCTGTTGCTCTTCTACCAGCTATGAATTAAATAACAGGGTAGACTGAACTTTCTAGGCCTTGGGTAGAAGGACAACTGAATTCAAAAACATGGAGAAGGTAACAAGAAATTGTTTTCCTATATTTCCCATACATCATGGCAATTTGCAGATAATAAAGAAGCAGAAACTGTGAAGAGCCATGACTGCCTATGTCCTGAAGGAACATGGCATTAAAAAGTCAAGCACAGTAAATAAAACTATCTTAGTAAGGGAAAGAATAGTGTTAAGTATGATTCCAAAACTTTAAGATTTTATCATTCTCTGCTCTCAATGTTCAACTTGCTCCTACCCATCTTGTATACTCTGCCATAATATATAATGACATCATTGCAAATAATGCAGGAATCAAAATTATTCTATTATAGATTTGTGTACAAATTTGTTCATTGAAGTCAGGCACACCTTTTAATGCTCAGCAATGAAACCTTCTATCTAACAGCAAATTCTGTCTGTCCAACCATCTGTCTGAAACTTCTGTAACTCAGGCCACACTTTCTCTACATAGACATATACCTTTCTGGAATCAGGATGATCCCAGGATTGAAAATCTGCCCTTCATCTGGTGCTTCAACATCCAGCATTGGGTTAAGGAGAGAACAGTTAAAAATTAAAATTTTAAAATAACTGGAAAAAATTAGTGATGTTAAAAGTTTTTGAGTTTATAGTAATACAAAAACTTGGTGAATTTAAAAATCTTTGTTTTAAATTCAGTTAAATATCTCCAAAATTTGAGAATTGAGGAAATCAATTTTATTTCTTCAAAATGCCAAGGAATCAGAGTTAAAGTGAGAGGTTTTGTGACGTGAGATTTTGAAGCTCTGCAGAGTTTGTGATTTGAAGAAATTAATTTCAGGACAAATTGGAATTTCAGCCCAAATCAGTCTTTTGGCCAGAATTGGATTTATAGCCCAAATCAGAGTTAAAGTGAGGTTTTGAAGTTCCAGAGAATGAATTGAAGAATTCAAAGTTATTTCTTCAAAATCATCATTGCTGTCTTGCTCTCCGGCCTAATTAACCCTCTGCAGGAGCAAGTTTAAAAGTCCGCACAAAGTGAGAATTTAAGCTAGTTAATAATAAAAAGGTGTCTGAAATTATTAAGTTGTGTGTTTTGAAAAACATTTGCTATTGCCTGAAAATTATTCATAAAAAGTATAAATTTGTGTCTAGATAGCTTAACTTTGAAAACTCTAGGTAGATTAAAACCTAAATAAAACACTGATGAAAATTTTTGATGAATGTACAGACTGCTGTAAAAACACTCTCTGATTTAAAAACATCAGAATCAGGTGGTCATTGAATGAAATCTATTTTTAAAATTGTTGATTATTTTTAATTGTTAAATGTCTAACTCTTGTGTCTCGGTCCCTGAAGGGTTTTTAAAGGAGGAGACAAGGAAATAAACAATTTAGTAAAGCTATAATTGCCTTTATATTTAAGAATAAAAAATGTGGTCTTTTATTACTATTAGCTAAGTTGTTTATATATTTGATAGATACACTTAGAAGAAATTGTGATGTTGAGAAGTACAGCAAGTTAATAACCTGGAGATTTTAATACTTCTTAAGTACTGCAGGTTATGACCACAACAAAATTCACAGCCATAATAGACAATTACATATCTAGCAGGGTGATACAAAATAAAAGTGGGTGGGAGTGGGTTAAATAAATGAGATATTAAGTTTTTAAAATTCCTAATTTAATATTTTTTATCTGATTCTCCCATAAAATAAACTTTTTTTTTAATAGATCTATGAGATCTACCATATAATATTTTGTTTTGATTTTAAATACACATATTTTTCTTTTGTCTATAGTTATTTTTGGGAAATGTGACCTATAAAACTTTTCTACTTATAGTCAATAAATTATTAAATGTTCAAGTAACTTATCTCTTGACCAACTACAGAGTTTCCTGTAATACTGCTCATCAGGTTAGAGGGCCTGAGAAATCTATTGAATTATTACCAGGTATCATTAATACTCTACAAAAACAAATACTACTTGTAGATACCAAATTTTTAATTTTAAATATGCACCTTATGCATATACATTAAAAATGTGACAAAATTTAAATATTTAGAAGAAATTAAAATGCTTGTTTTTTGTTTTTTTTTTTAAATAATTTGTCATTACAATGGTTTAAATGTTTATTTTCTGAATTATGCAACTGCTGGTGAATTTGCTGTGTTTATATTTTATAACAATTTTTTTTGTTTAAATCCAACATTTTAATTACTTCTGAACATTTAAATGTTGTCATGTGCTTAATGAACTCGAGCATGGTGCATATTTTCAAATTTCAACTTTGGTGTCTACAATCAGTATTTGTTTTGTGGAGGATAAATATTGGAACCTCTGACCCAAGGTTCAGTATTATGCAAAAATCTGGAGTTGGTTAGGAGATAAGTCACTTGAATATTTATTTATTTATTAATTTATAGACCATTTTTTTCTAGTTATCTATTAAGCACTTTTTTGACAAAAATTTTGCTGGCCTTAAACACAGTCATAGACTGAGGTTAAGAAGACAAATTTAGTCTTCTGTTTAGTTCTTAGTTTCAGCAGAAAGTGAGAGGTGCTCTATAGCCCCATGTGAAGTCTATCATAAAAATTGTGTAAATAAAATAAAATAAAATAAAAATAATTGGTGTTTGCATAAGACTTTTAAAAACACATTCGGAATATCAGCATTAGGTAGTGATTCTCAACCACCATGCCATGGTAAACTAGTGTGTCACACAATCCTCTTAAGTGTTCTGCTAAATATTGTCACCCATTGATATATTTTGGATTTTAATACAAAAGGAATATCACACATTAGCTAAAAAAGCTTTATCAGTTTTAGTGCAATTTTCTACTTCTTCTTTATGTGAAATAGGCTTCTCAACCATAAATAACAAAAAATAAGAAACGAGAAAGACTACGCTCAATTGAAGAAGAAATGAGGGTCTACTTATTGAACATTCGACCAAACATTGAAGAAATTAAAAAAAAAACACCAGGCACAAGTTTCACACTAAATAAACTGCACAAATAGTTGAATAGAAACATTGAAATAAAATAAGATCATATTTGTGCATATTTTTTAAAACTCTATAGTTTTAATTCATAACATTTAAAAATTTTGCTACGGGTGCTGTGATATTTTCATTTGTTTCTCGGTGTGTCACTGCTTAAAAAGGTTGAGAAACACTGTTGTAAGACATCATTATACAATACAAGAAGCTTAGACTTAAAATTACACAAAAGCTAAAAATTTAGCAATGATCTACAAAATTAATCATGTAATTCTTTTTGCGATGAATTACAAGTCTCCAATTATACATTGTAAGGCTTCCTTCTTTTCTTTTTTTATCAGAAAGAGGCTCAATCTTTGTTTATGTTCAGTGTTGGAGGTAATTGTACTGTCATGAAACGGTGACATTATGATGAATATCACTCATAAACTACCAGTTAAAAAAATGAGTGTCAATTCAGCAAGGTGTGGCATTGCTCATATATTGAATTTAAAGAATGAATGTGGGAGAAGTTAATAAATGTTGGGGTCAGGTTAGAGTGAGATAACATATTTCTGTTATGTCCTTATAAGGACATTTAGTGAAAGTAAAAGGGGAGAGAAGACATCGTAACAAAATGACATCAACTCAAGTAAAATGACAAGCTGAGCAAGTCTTAAGGAAGGTGAAAGAAACAAGTCATAAAAATGAAGGAGAGAAGGGTAGAGAAAGTGGTTTAAGAATAAAAAAAAAAAAATGAAAGTAAATCAGAGAAATCAAGTGAGAAAAATAAAGAAATCAGCAATGGTTTATAATTTTATTAGGCTTTTAGGTCAAACTATCACATCATAGAGTTAAATAGGTTTATCAAATGACATTTCTCCAGTTGGTATAAATGGCATGCAGGATGTAAATTTAAAGGTTACACCTGCACATAGGTGACCTGGAACAGTGCCAGCTTAAGAAAAAGAAACAGAAAGAGGTGAGGTGGTGGTGATGGAAAAAGACAGGAATGGGGGTGTAGAAAAGAGAGATTAAGCTGGAAGGATGTGGATAGAGGCAGGAGAAGGAAGAGGCGGATAGACAGAAGAGAAGAGAACAGAGAGAGGGAGGAGGACAGAGACACGGGGGGAGGAGGAGGAGGACAGAGACACGTGGAGGGAGGAGGAGGACAGAGACACGTGGAGGGAGGAGGAGGACAGAGACACGTGGAGGGAGGAGGAGGACAGAGACACGTGGAGGGAGGAGGAGGACAGAGACACGTGGAGGGAGGAGGAGGACAGAGACACGTGGAGGGAGGAGGAGGACAGAGACACGTAGAAGGAGGAGGAGGACAGAGACACGTGGAAGGAGGAGGAGGACAGAGACACGTGGAAGGAGGAGGAGGAGGACAGAGACACGTGGAAGGAGGAGGAGGACAGAGACATGTGGAAGGAGGAGGAGGATAGATACATAGAAATGTGGCTAAGGAGAATTATGAAAATGAGAGTAAGAATCCAAAAGGAATGGAGAGTAAACTGAATTACTAGAAGAGAAAATGTAGAATACATGAGGAATGTAATGAGTTGAAAGTGAAAAAAGGATTTCAATACAACAATCAAACCGAGTAAGAAAATAGAAAGTAAAACATGCATCTATCAACCAAATGCAGAGATTGGACATTTTATCACTGATTTTATCATGGAAAGAAAAAGAAACAAGACATGGCTGAATAGACAAATGTGTTAGCCAAACAACAAAATACTTCATTTGTACCCCAAAGTAAAAACATGAAAAGAAAATACTGAATTAAGCTAAAAAGTAACCAAGTATATCTGAGAGACACATATTATAGATTAACTCTTCTGCTGTACAACAAATAGTAGCAAGTATGGAAGTAAGACCAATATTAGTATCCTTTATATAATTTCATGTGTGTCAGTGATTGAAATTGTACTAACACTTATATGCAGGATATGAGAAAGAAAAAAAGAATCTACATAGGATTTCAACCTCCATTTCATTGTGTGTGTGTATGTGTTTGTAGGATGTACAATTGTATCTGAAACAAAAGTATAGATGATGAGACAAAGTGGAAAAGCTATGAATGATACATTTTGTCTGTTGGTTTCAGCTTCTTCAGGACATAATGGAAGACAAAACTGTATGTAAGGAAAATGTGTTTGTATTTTTGAGAATAAGAGGGGGCCATAAATTAAATTACCTTATCAGATTCAACAAATTTTTGTTTTTATATATATATATATATATATTAGTCATTGTGGTCTGTTGTATTTTAAATCAGCACACTGAAACTAGAAAGTGTTTTTATTTATTTTAGGATATTAAAACAAAACATGTTAAAATCGCTACATGGTTACAATCATGTTCCAACACCATAAATGTGTTCTCCTCAGGCAATGTTAAACTACTGGAAAGTGAAAGATTAATGACCTTTCACTGTGCCCAAATGATTTTCTAAGCATAGTTTAGATGTGGCACAAGGCTGAAAGTATGGGGCAACCAGTAAGTTCTGTTGTGATGGTGATTTTTAAAAACACAACTGAACATGCTCTGTTATAATTATTTTAAAATTTTAAATTTATCCATTGTAGTTATGGAATTTTTTACAAAACAAGCTTTGCAATATAAGGGAGCTGACTGGGAATTGGCAGATATGTAAAATGACATTAATGTTTGTTATATGCACTTTTATATGTTGTGGCTATATTCATAATAAATTTTGTTGAGTGTTGGTTGGTTGATTTTGATATAGAGGGCCTTAAAAATTTGAAGGTTTTATTTATTATTTTCATGGTGTAGTATATTATTTAATGAAACACACACACACTATATATATATATATTATACATTTTTATGTTTAACATTCTTTTTATAGATACAAGTATTTTAAGTAAATGCTCTGTTTATAATAAACAGTATTAAATAACATTTACCGGCCTGAATGTCCGAGAAATTTTCATAGAAAATATTCGTCCTCCAACAGGATTCGAACCTGTATCCTATATGGAACCGTCATATAGCCTGACGTGCCTTAATTGATTCGGCCACTGAGGATCGTTCGGTTGGCAAGGTCAAATTTACTGCTTATAAACTTCAATCTTCCATGAATCTCTCACGTACATTCATAACTGCTCATGGCGTATCAAATGTAAACAAATGATGTCACACATCATGAAATGGACAAAGTCTGACAATTATTTAAATTATTTATAAGCAGTAAATTCGACCTTGCCAACCGAATGATCCTCAGTGACCAAATCAGTTAAGGCACGTCAGGCTATATGATGGTGGCGTATAGGATACAGGTTTGAATCCTGTCGGAGGACGAATATTTTCTATGAAAATTTCTCGGACATTCAGACCGGTAAATGTTATTTAATACTGTCTATTATAAACAAAGCATTTACTTAAATACTTGTATCTATAAAAAGAATGTTAAACATAAAAATGTCTTTAAATAATTGTCGGACTTTGTCCATTTCATAATGTAAATGTGTATATATATATATATATATATATATATATATTGTGTGTGTGTGTGTGTGTACATTGGTTCCAATTCTAGATTGGCAGCAAAAAATTCTCCTCCTCAAATTTATAAACAAATCCTACAAATGCATGCTTGGATTTCTTCCTAACAAAAGAAATGGACCAATTCTTGGTTTCAATACTAAACAGATAAAATATAAACAAAAACCTAATTTAATTATTGTCCTTATTTTATTATTATCCTTCTTTGGCCCCATGCTGCCTTATTTAACAATTTATTAAAAAACACACAAAACACAATCAAATTCAATAGAAGGTTGGGAGTAACCACCTCATCTAATGTGGCTGTCCTCATTCAGCAAATGGGTATCAATCATAACCATAGATACTCAAGTATCAAGTTACTTTTGAAGACTTGATTTTGAAGCTAATTTCAAGGGTGACACATCATATATGAAATATAAAATTAGCTTATGTACTGTTAACCCTGGCTACGCACATGACAAAACTATATATCCATTTACTGTCATCAATTTAGCTTCAAAATTAGGTCTTCAAAGGTCTCATGATACATGAGTATACAGTGTGTGTGTGTGTGTGTGTGTGTGTATATATATATATATATATATATATATATATATATATATATATAATATTAATAAACAATAAAATCTAAAATCACCTGTTTTTATTTCTGACACAAACTCAATTTACACTGGGGTTGATAAAACAGACGACCGAAATAGGCTATTTCCCATATAAGGTGATTTGGGATTTTATTGTTTATTAACTATATTGCTCTGTAATAATAAATACATTGTGCTCTTTTTGTGGATCAATTTTAATATTTTATATTACTTGGATCCACTTGGATTATATACAAACAGATTTTTTACCTCCTTTACTATATATATATATATATATATATACACACACCTTTATACACATTTATAATGGATCAAGTGCAGTGATTCATTTTCTTCTACTTTTTAATGCAGTCTTAAGCAGTCAGATATTAAAGAAAGAAAGAAATTAGCATACTAAATTTACTTTTAAATTCTTAAAATTTTTATACAAATTAAGAATGGGTATCTATTGAATATTTCTAACAGAGCATATCTTTTCTTTTTTTACGTACATGTGTGTGTGTGTGTGTGTGTGTGTGTGTGTGTGTGTGTGTGTCCTGTATTTGAAGTGATCAGAAAGAAAAAAAATCAAATATGGCTGACCTCTTTACTGATACAAAGCATATAGTGAATAAGAGGTCATTTGCTGTCACATTTGGGGTTAAGTATAGAGATTGTTTAAGCAAAGAGTTTATGTTAACTTTCTCAAAAACATAACAGGGCTGCTCACTTAAGAAATAAAAATACTAATATTAATACATAAATAGACGCACTCACTCATTGCAATATAGAAATCTCTGAAAAAAAAGAAAAATGCTTACTTCTGCTTTCTCTTGTGTTATCAGTAAAACATAAATGCTATTTACTGTAATCTAGTTTAATAAGGTACTGAGTTTGGGATTACACTGTAATTCAGACTACAATCAATCAAAATATTATTGGGGGAGGGGGGACTGGAGTTTCCTTAGCTTGAATTTTGTTTATGAGTGTTAAGATGTGACATATGTTAGTGTTGTAGCCTAAAAAGGAAAGGAGCTGAAATTTTGATCAACTTGATTCCAACATGGGTTTGAATTTTACCATCAATTAGTCAAAGATTGATAATATTGGCCCGGGGAGACAATAACAGTCTGTGGCTCTGTTGGGATTTCCTCTGATCTACTTTTCAGCCAAAGTGGACAGAGATGTTGGCAATTAAGACATTCCAAAGAGAAACCATGAAGCACTTCCTTTAAGTGAAAACCAAGGTCCTCAACTTAATAAGGAAAGAAAAAAAAAATCACATGTTATTGCTGTTAATGGTAATATTAGTCGTTCCCCTACAAGAAAACATTTGGCATTCATTCACCTAGAAGCCACTACTGCTTTTAGTTGATATATATATATATATATATATATATATATATATATAAAATCTTTCTCTTAATATAGTTTATCAGAAAATTAGACTTCTCTAACCATTATCAATTTCTTAGTATTGATAGAGTTTTCCTTAACTTTTTCTTTAAGGTAGTGTGAAAAGCCAACATCATTATCATATCTGTCATTGCTCTTTCCAGTATTGATAGAGGGTTTCTTTCCTAACCTTTTATTTGAAATAGTCTAAAATGTTAACATCTTGATTATGACATTATTTTCTTTCAGTTACACATGCTATCCATTTTGAGTGTTGCTGCTCTACAATAAGAATGACTCTTCTCTCATATCAATTATTACTGTATATTATTATCCTATTTTATTATTATTAGGTTGGTGCAAAAATAATGTCGTTTTCTCACATGAAGTCGAACGTCAAAAAACAACATTATTTTTGAACCAACCTAATATTACTTCTTGTTAATTTCTTATTGTGCCCGATTTATATATTAAACTTTATCATAAGCCATAGCTACCCTGTGCCTTTGGTATATTTTCATGGTAATTGGTCTGATGAACTTTCCACTTTGGAATTGTAGGATTTTAAGTAGAAACCCTCACCCAGTGAGCCCCCTCAAATATAGTTTCAATAGACATTACACTAGGAAATTAAAAAAATCATTGAATAAATGGAGACTTTCAAGCAGACGTGTTCACTGGCCCAAGCACCTATAAAACTTTGTTTCTCAGTAAATTACATGCATTTATATTCTTTGATTTTCAGATACTCTGCATTTTGGGAGGCATATTGTATGGTTTTATATAGAACCCCGTCACCTAGTGAGCAGATAACTGAGGTGAGTTAGCATCCATAGCAGATTAACCGAGATGAATTAGTGCCTTTGAATCTCGTCCAGTCCTGAGAAGCAGGATGCCACAACCAACATCCAGACTCACACCAATGGAGAACAAGGATATTCCTAGAATAGTAGCTAACAACTTCAGTCAGTTATGTGCCATGCGTGATACACGCTTAGGCAGTCATGTATCTTTTGATACATGACTGATGAGGCAGATTTTTTTCCTCCAGTAGGTTGCCATTTCTTTCTGCGGTAGACCAGTTGCCATCCAAGGCTATAGAACCCAGTGTAATGGATTTGACTGGAATTTGAATTTGGCTCTCCGATTCCTCAATCCGAGCCGCTATCCATTACTCCACTTTGTCTCCACCTCACATCAACTAAAAGGTAGTAATCTTTTAGAGTGCAGCCCTCACCTATTTTAAGTACTATCTTTTGCATTGTTACAGTTAATAAAAATGATAAATGTACTTTTTCATCTCTCTTTGCATTTCCTTTTCATACCTCATAATTACATCTTTGGGAGCTACTTGAGGTAGGGAGCTGTTATAAAATAACAACCCAATAGTACCTAAAAAACTCTTCCAAGATTTCTTTGTGATGATTTGATGAAAAATGATTAAAGTGGTCAACTAAATCAAAGGTTCCACTCTTAACACAAGGCTGTTTCAGCGATTCTAAGATTTGGAAGCAGGACGTGATGCCTTGTTTTTTCATATGCAAGTTCGATGGCTGTCCAAAGGTGATATGCTTCAGCAGGTGTTTGAACTGTTCAATGAAGTTGTGTTGTTCCTCGAGGAACAAGGAAAGACTATTCTTTCAGAAGTGTTGAGAGATGATGATTTCCGCATTCGACTGACTTACTTGGCCAATGTTTTTGGAGAGCTTAATGAACTCAACAAGAAGCTTCAAGGAAATAATATAAACATTCTGATCCAGACAGACAAAATCAAGACATTTATGGCCAAACTTGGTGGGCTGAGTGGAAAGGGGCAATTTTGTGTCTTTTGTGAGTTTGAGTGATTGTGTTGGAGTTATTACAAAATGAATTACTGAAGATATTACTGATCATTTCACTGCTCTTTGAGATGAAATATTTACCCCCCCACAAAAAAAAAAACCCACTTAAGCCAATATTTACACTATTTATATTCAGACTATTGTCCTTATCTTTGTTATTATCACAGTAGTCTTATTATAAATAGTATAAATAATGATAAATCTTCATTCCAGAAATTCCATTCCTTAATCCAAATTCACATCAGATATATCAAGGGGCTGACTTCTATTCCTTTGATATCACAATTATAAAAAAAAAGAAAAAAGTTTCAACCAGAAGATCTTGTAAAAATGAGCCTGACACATCTGCAGTGAATACACCACTGTTTCTAACAGGAATCCAGTCACAAGTTTTATACAGCGTACTTTCTTTATTTTGGTATTAAACTTGGTGACCAGGATAAAGCTTGGGTGCCACACATGATATGTAAGACATGTACTGAGTATCTGAGTCTGTAGACCAAGGGCAAGAAGAGTCGTTTGAAGTTTGGAATTCCCATGGTTTGGAGGAAGCCAGCAAGCCATAGAACTGACTTCTACTTCTGTGCTATTGATGTGATTGGGATTAACAGAAAGAACTGAAGCAACCTCTTCAATAGTAGTGGAGTTTTTCTTGGAGAATGCAATCTTAGTTGACTTCTATGAAGTTCATTGTGTATTGTTCACTTTGTAACAATAATACCTAATGCTTTTAATTCTTCCTGTATTTCTCTCAGAGTAGTCACTGGATTTTCTTGAATTTTGCACTGAATTCTTATTGACCTGGGAGAAATCTTGCATGGTACACCAGATCTCGATTTGTTCTCAACAATTTTCAGCTTTTTATACTTAGAAATAACAGAACTAATAGTAGCAAATGGTATATTAAGGATATCTGCTATTTTCCTACAGCTTTTGCTTTCCTTCCAATGTTTGATGATCAATTCTTTTTGTGAATATGGTAGTTTCTTGCCTTTCCCCATGGTGATAATTATATAAGAAGTGAATTGCAGAATGTTCAAGATTGTTCTGGTAATAAGATAAAAATAAAAATCTTACAAAGAATTATGTAAAGGTAATTTAAGCCTTTTGATATTAAGGACATATTTTGCACAAATACTTTTTTGCCTCAAAATTTTATAAATAACACATAATTTCATTTATAACAAAGTTTTCTAATTGTTTTTTGCATATTGCAGCATTATGCAATAGTGTAGAAATATTGTATGGATTTTTTTCTTCATCAGTTATAACTATGTTAATTAAAAAATTTCATGGTGTACAAATATTTATTTTCACCCAATGTATATATAGTGAGGGAGAGAAGGGGACAGTTAAAAAAAAATAAAAGCTTGCATAAAATAAATGCAATATTAAAGAGCATAGTCAGCAAGTCATTTCTAGGGTTTCTAACATTTTTTAACTTTAAAACAATTATTTTATAGAATGAAAACTTAAGTGATCCTGAATTTAGGCATTAAAAAACCTTGTTTTTATGAAATTCCAATCAAGTTTGCTCATCACCAAAGAAAGCAAAAGATGCAGTCAAATTGAAATTGAAGTGTTTAGGATAAGCAGCAGGTAAACAAAAGAGTTGAAACTGTAATGAAATCAGATTGAACCTGCACTGCAATAAAAATGGTATGAATTAGGATCACATCAGGTGTGTGTGTGTGTGTGGGGGGTGAATTAGGGAGTCTGAATGAACATGTGAAAGCCGATTGACTAGAGTCAACTTAAATGACAGCAGTAGCATTCAGTGCAGGGCAGAAAGGGAAGCAGTAAAGACAATTTCTAAAAAACTGACAGGTTTTGATCTTTTTCAGAATTCTCAAATAATTATAAGATGAATTACACAGCAATTGCTATTTGCCCTTCAGACACTCACCTGTCTTGATTTACTCCTCCCACATGACACTATTTTTTCTATTCTACCTTACACTGGCTCTTCACCTACAGGGCCATCATAGATTATCTGTTTGTTGTACACACAGGGCACTAGGGTCGTCCCCTGAATCATGCACCCAAAAGGAAACAAGGTATTTAGTTATTTAATAAGGAAAGGTGGAGTGGGGTTGAAAGAGAAGGCAAATGAAATCATAACACAAAGAATTGAAATAACTGACAACAGCTGAGGTCAGTGCCCCTACTGACCCCCCAAAAAGATACTTGGTAATAGCTTTGTGGTAAAATATTTGAAATAGAGGCCAATTAGCCCAAAGTTTAAATCTTATGGATAGATTAGTGAAGTTTATAACTAAAAAACATCTAGCTGCCAATCTAGTAGTATGCTTAAATTCATGTAGTCAGGGAACCAAGTTGGAAAGCTTATCTGAACAATTACTATAAAAATATTTGTAGAAAAGATAGGGGGAGGCCACATCACATTGGTGAGTAAGTGACTGAATTTGAGATGCCAGGAGTTACAATTGGCCATTTTACTGGGATTTCATCATCAGAGTGGAATCAATTGTGAATGTTTAACTACACTGGAATTATGAAAACTATTTCTGTGTTGGTTCATAAAGATAATATAAATAAATCCTAACCTGGACAATTTTCAAATGTACTTTTAATTGAGCACTAATTAGAAACTGATACTTGTGCATTATTTCTCTAATAGAAAACCATACAGCAACTGAAAGAGAAAAGGAAAAGTTAACAGTAGTTAAATGGAAAATAGGTATTTTCCTTGAAGCCACATGTTTTGTATGCTAAAGGTAAAAGCACCTGTCAGAAACCAGATATCATGATAATCTACAAGTCTTATGACTTCAAAAAATACATATTTCAAATATTAGGTTGGTTGGTTGGTTGGTTGTTTGGGTTTTATGGCATATCAACCACTATGGGTCATTTTATGCCAGATCCAGTATTTACTAAATATATCAAAAACGTATAGCTGGCAACATCATTGTTTCAAAAACGTGTAGCTGGCAACATCATTGTTTCAAAAAAGTGTAGTTGGCAACATCATTGTTTCAATGTGCTGGAAAAGACCTGGGAGTTCACTATTTTCCCATAGCTGGGACCCCAACAGGTGCTACCACCCCGGGTCAGGGTGGACCTGGGAACACCAGCAATTAAGAGGTGGTTCTACGCTTCCTCAAAACCTTCTGATCAGAGGCCTTGCTGTTGGATGCAGTTTAACGTCGTACCCAGGACAACAAATATTAGGTTGTTATATATATATATATATATATACATACATACATACATACATACATACATACATACATACATATATATATATATATTTTTTTTTTTTTTTTTTCTGTTGTTCTGCCAATGATCTCTAAGAATAATCTTTCATAGCATTTTTTTGTTTCTTTGCAACTCTGGTCATCCTCTGAAACTGTTGTCTAATGTTATTGAAATTTTATTTCAGTTTAGGCACCCATTTGAGATGGCATGCCAAATATACAAGAATGAGCATGTTCAACATAATCTTCACTTTGCTTTTAATCAAGGTTACCAGGCAACCAAAGCTGCTCGAGACATTTGTGCTGTGTAGGGGGATGACTTCATTATTGAAAGAATGGCACAGAAATGGCTTTCTCATTTCAAGGAGAGGGAAATTAAAACTCACAGACTCTTCATTTTCTGATGGGAACTAATTGCACACTCTGATTAAAGAAGAACCACATCAGACCACTACGGAATTTGCTTAAAAGATCGCAATCTGTCACGTTATGGTCACTCGTCATCTTCACTCAATGGATAAGTTTCAGAAAATCTAGCACTCCTCCATTGCCACCAATTTACTCTTTCGACAACAGGCTACTTGTGAATATTAAGACAGATTTATCATATCATATCACCAGAGACAAAAAATGGTGTCTTTACATGAATATGAAACAGGCAACACTCCAAAACAAGGCAGAAGTGCATCTGAAAGACAAACAAATTTATATTTATTTAATGGCATATCAACTCCTTATGGGTCATTTGATGCCAAAATTTGATTTTCTTGGTAACTTTGAAGTTATAAAAATATGATATATTCTGCTTTCACAATTGAATATATGGTAAATGATACTCAGCTTTTGTGTATATACGTGGTTGTGTGGATATAATTACTTGAAGTGATAATGTGTTTTATGTTGTAGTTTTGTTGAAGTTATATTTGGAATACAGTTTGATATCTTTAAGAAATTGTAGGATATTATATGGGTTAATGTCATGAAAGAGTTCTTTCATGTTGGTTGGTTGATTGATTTAGAGGCATATCAACCTCTATTTAAATTTTGACATTAAATATAATGCTGAAATCTAAATATTTTTAATGTACCTGTATGCCTTCAAATAGAATTAAAATGTATTGTTGTTCATTTTACTATATGTATTTTTTATACTTTTATAGTGTTTTGTTTAGATTTCACTATTCGCCCATAGTTGGAGCCCTAACAGGTGCTACCACCATGGAAGCAAGGAACAACATCAATTAAGAAGTGGTCCCATGCTCCTCAAAACCTCTAATATCCCAATCAGAGAGCTTGCTGCTGGATGTAGTTTATCGTCATATCCAGGACTATGAATTTATATAGCAACCTAATATAACCAGATTTAATACATTAAGGCATTATTGATCTTGTATATGATTTATATTATTTGTCAAAACTTGCAATCTTTCATTTTTATTTCATGATAATTTGTTTTTAAAAGAAAACTTTTGTATCTGAAAAAAAGAAAAAAAAAAGACAAAGCTGATCATATTTAATGTCCCTGTTGTGCTTATAGTGCACAATCTAAACAAATGATGGACATAAAACAAGTTTATGTGCAAGATAAAAAAAAAATTCCCTGTATTGTCTTTAGCAGATCAATCCAATGGACAAGTCTTTTTACAAAATTGATAGGCACAATGTCAGATATATGCAAGTCACATATGCAAGTCTAATTTCAATCAAAGTGTGCATTCCTTAAACGGGGTAGAAAGAACCAAGCAATCTAAAGCAAGATGGATTAAAAGGAGGTCTCTCCTACAAAAGTGCATGCAGGTTTGAACCCTGCCAGGGACCACATTTTCTTTGTTAACTTTTCTCAAATGCACAGGCTGATAGATGTCATACATATTGTTTAAAATAAAAAATGGGGTATCTCTTTCAAACATTGGTATCCATTAAAAATAACATTTTGAAGTAATAAATATAAAAGGATATACAAAATATGTTAAGTAAATTGCTTCCATAACTAAAATAAAACAAAAAAAAAAATCTAATACAATTGGGCTTATAGACATAACACATTGAAACATGGGTTCTCATGTGATTACTGAAGTTAAGCAAGGTTGAGCCTGGTCAGTATCTGGATGGGTGACCACTAGGGAATATCAGCTGTAATCTTGGATGTGCAGGTGGTACAATGGATAACAGCCCAGAATTGGAAATCAGCTCTCTGATTTCCAATTCCAGTCATGTTTGTTATATTCACTTGCATGCAAATACCCTTGGGAAAGGCATGAATCCACTTCTTCCCCTCCAAGCAATGGTTTAATTCGTAGACTTGTATCGTAAAATCATTATCTCCAAAAACATTTTAAAATCTAAAAATATTTCCTGACTTTAAATAACCTGCAAAAGGTTGACAAGTCATAAAAAAACAAATCAATCAATTTAATATTCAGCAGTCATTATTATAGATCAGGTTCTGATCAATCATTTTGAGAAAATGTTTAAGAACTTTTTTTTTTTTCTGTTTGTCAGATTCTTGCAATGATTGCATCCAAACTTTAAAAATGTTAAAAGTTAAAAATAATGTCTTCCAATATCTTACAATGAAAGCAAAATAAATATACAAAGATATTTCAGCAATCATATTCTATAAAGTAATGGCTCCCAAACAGGAACTGAAATGAGGCTCCTGAAGGTCGTGTGAAGGCTGAGAAAAAAGAAGAAAAAAAAAAGATAGGAAACATAGAAAATAGTGCAAATATATTAACATCAAAGTTTAGGAATATCATTGAAACAGGAAAATACTTATGAATAATTAAGCATCAATAAATGTGTAAATCTGTTGATGTATTCCAGTCTGTTCATGTCCAATACTTGTATGCCAAGGTAGCTAGATGCAATTACAGTATCATTTCTTATTCACTTTTGTCAATGCTGTTTTTGCTAAACCAGGAGTTCTCAACCAGGGAGGAATTCCCCCCATCAGGGGGAAATTTCAGGGTTTCAGGAGGGAGGGAAAAATCTTTTGTAAATGTATACGTACTAATGTGAAAAAGAATGAAGATTTTCAATAATATATGCATATTATTTGGAATACATCTTTTCAGTCTGACAATCTTAGAAAGTGGGGAATGACATTCTGACATATGGTAAAAAGGGTGAACTGGGCAAAAAAAAAAAAAAAGAAAGAAAAAAAGAACAAGAATCATGGGGCTAAACTGACGTGGTTCTGTGATATGCCTCTTATATATTCACATGAATTTGTCTCTTGTTTTCTCCAACTAATGTAAAAAATATCAAGAATTATTATTGATTAAAGTAAAATTTAATAAAGACATTAGATAAAAGTAAATGAAAAAAAAACACACACAAAAAAACACCAAAATTATGATAGAGTCACCAGCCTCCACCCACAAAACATTCTGTGTTTATGGTTGCAGTAAAAAAAAAAAAAATTATTCGGTGATATTGATATAAAGTACTACCACAATAATAGATGTCATTAAACAACCAACCATACTTTTTTTTTAAAAAGAACATTTATTTAGCTCATAAGGTTTTTTCCATAATAAAATTCATTCAAATCCGAGTCTAAACATTCACTTAATTGGATTAAAATTCTTCTTTATGTGTCCTTTCCTCACAGGACATTCATGGTTCTCCACAATTTCCTGTCTTTTGTAGCTCTGAATAAATTTTGTCTTTTTGTTATTTCTCCCAAACTCTGTTCCACCATCCATTTACTTAAGCTCATCAAGTATGTTATGTGCTGTTTTCTTTTCTGTCCTCAATCTGTCCTGTGAGCATCAGATTTTACAAGCACTCCTTTCTCTTTATGTGCCCCAGAAGTTTCAACTGTCTCTTCCTGATGTTAAGTATAAGTTTCCTTTTTGTTTCCATTTTCTCTAAAATGGTATCCTCAGCATCTTTCTGTAGAACCACATTTCTAAAATTACAGTGCTAAACAGTCTTTATGGAATATAAAAAAATAAATAAATAAAATAACCTACAAGTCATTTTTATATCCTAAGAATAATCTGGAAGATAGGTAATTGTAAATTTGTTGCTAAAATTTTTAAAATTTTACCCAAAAATGCATTTGTCCTTTGAACGGGATTTATTTTTTTTTAGATAAAAAAAAAAATTCTGGAAAAGAAAAATAGATCTCTAATTTATTTTAAATTCTATTAAATAATTTAGATTTGTTAATTTAACTAAAGATTTTCGTTTTTTCTTACTATTTACATAAGTTCATAGCTTCATGATGTAAAAAGCCTTTTATACAACAAATATAATCAGTTGCTTTCTTTGACACAATATTTATCTATTATGCACAAAGACCAGGTGTTATACAATGAAAATTTTGGATCAAAATTCACCTGATAACTGTGTGTCTACAGACATATTGATTTATTTTCACATAATTGTTTTGTAGACCTTCTTTCAGACATAATGATAAAGCTGGAATTAAGTTTCCAGCTAACATTGCAACTGTGAAAATTGCGTTTTTGAAGAATTCTTTGACAAAAGATTTTTATATTTTTACCCCAAAGTTTAAAAAACATTTTTTTTTCATCATTAGACTCTTCTCATTAATCCATCTTGCTTTTCTCTATATTTTTTAGAAATATAAATATAAAGATTTTAGAAATATCACAGATCTTAGTTGTATCATCAGCATAAATACAAAGTTGGGAACTGATGACATTGGGAAGATCGTTGATGAAAATAAGAAACAACAATGGTCCAAGATTAGAGCCTGGAGACCCAGCTCATTAATATGAAAGGATCTAGAAGAGTGCCCATTCAACACTACTTGGATTACATGATCTGTTAAGAAGGATTCAATCAAGTTGAATATTCTGCCAGAGACAACATTGACCATCAACTTGTAAAGAAGGCTAGCATGCCAAATACTTTTGAAATATCTAAAGCCACAGTCTGAGCCTTGCCATTAATATCTAAAGCTTCATAAACATGATCAATAATAAGTGTCAACACACGGAATTTTAGAAGAAAACATTTTTTATTCACAGCATAATAACAAAAAAATTGGAATTCTGTACTGTTGATTTCCAATCTGCATGAAATGACTTCAAGTTTTTCCCCTCCCCTTTTATAGGCAAAAAAAAATCCACAAAATGCATGATAATCAATTTAGTCAATAAAATTTGCAACTTGACTCAGTCCAGATCTACCATGTCTACAAGATCATTTCGCTAATTTCTGGTTCGTAAAACTTTTTGCTTTATTCCCTGTGAATTTACTTTACTTATATTGCTTGCTTGCTTGCCTGACACCATTTAATTTTTGTCCCTCTTTCTTTCTATTGCAAATATTATGAATTCTGTTCACTGGACAGTTGTGCTATTCATTTTGCGTTTGGACCATGACTTCTATCTTAACATGTACTAAAAATGTAAATCATAAAATGAAGAAGCAAAATTTATTCCAAGAATTGTTCAGAATATAAAACTTATCTTTCGTATTGTTTTGTTGTTACCATAATATTTTTGGCTGATCCATTCTACAACCTCCTTCATGTGTATAATATGTAAGCAAGAAGAGAGATCTCACACACACCTCTCAAAAGTAGTAATTACTAAAGAAATAGTGACTTGGCTAATTGCCAACATCATCATGGTTCCCATTGCTGGGAATAAGCCAAACCGTAGTTACATTAGCCACTGTTTATTTTCTATTCATCAATAAATAAAATAAAGTAACCCTGTCTTTATGCATTGTACACGTGAAGAAAG
>OZ038507.1:52073008-52083008 GCA_964036315.1 Acanthosepion esculentum
TGCAGTTGCATAGATTATATTTTCTGCATGAGTAATCTAGGAGTTTTATCTACATAGGTAACTTGATTGCAACATGTAAAGAAGAATTCTGCTTTTTTTTTAATCCTTAAAAGTAAAAAATCAAAAGAAAAAAAGAAAAAGCTTACATGAATAAAAAAAAAAATAGATGCCAATGCCTCTTGTTAACAACAGAATAGCTACTTAGTAAAAAGAAG
This sequence comes from Acanthosepion esculentum, assembly GCA_964036315.1. NCBI lineage: Eukaryota > Metazoa > Mollusca > Cephalopoda > Sepiida > Sepiidae > Acanthosepion > Acanthosepion esculentum. The sequence goes on from OZ038507.1 coordinate 52,073,224, forward strand.
AAATTAACATATTTGACCAGTAAAAATTTAACAGCACATTGGCAGAAGAGTTCAAAGTTCAACTCCACAATTTCATCTTTTAACACCACAATGTTTCTTCTTTATGTGTAGTGTCCCTTCAAGATGTAGGCATTCATGGCCCTCCACATCTTGTCCTTTGTAGCTTGTAATTGTCTTTTTTTGTGTCCCAAACCCTGTTCTACCATTCATTTAGCATCAAGTATGTTACATGCCATTTTCCTTTGTCACTCTTGCCTCCAATCTATCTCCTGTGCATATAAAATTTTCTAGCCCTCTTTCCTCATTAGGTGCCATAGAAATTTCAACTATCTTTTCCTGATGTTAAGTATAAGGGTCTTTTTAGTTTCTATTTTTTCTAAAACCTTGTCGTTGCTCACATGTTTGGTTCATATAATATTCAGCATCTATCTACAGAACCATATTTCTGTTGCTTCAAGCCTCTTCATTTTTGAGATCATCCAGCATTAACTGCCATATAGGAGGACAGATATCATGTAACAGTTCAATACTCTTTTTTTTTTGTTTTTAACAAAGTTTTTCTGTCTCTTAATACTCTTTTTAGCTTTTGGAAGGCATCTTTGGCCATCCCAATGTGTCTTTGAATCTCTGTGAGACACTTTCAGTCCTCTGTTAGAACAGTCCCCAGATATTTAAATTTTTGTACTTGTTTGATTTTAGCATTTCCAATTTATAATTTGCATTTTGGGATAATCCTTTTGCTGACACTATGTTTAGCAGTTCTATTTTTGAACTGTCAATGTATCCAATAACCAGGTTACAAGATATTGCTAAGCATAGCAGAAACAAACACATGATTTAACATTAACAAATCTTTCTGGGTGAGAGGTTTCATGGAAGGACACCCCATTGTTAAGTTCCCTCAGTTACTATAGTAGCAAGCAATTAGATTCTCCATAGAGAAGCTTTTTCTTTCTTTTTTTTTTTCTTCTTCTCCGCCCCTTTATTGATTAAAGCTACAAGTAATTATGATTAACCAAGAGTGCTGACATAGTACAAACTAAATGAATAACAAAAACGAGAAAACTAATACAGGTTTTATTTAGGAAATATAAAGAAATCTTTATAAATGTAAAGAAAAATACATACAGCAAGGAGACATTTACTTTCTGTTTTTCTTTTTGGGGGGATCAGGATCTGGTAGTTAATTATTCCAAAAATGTATAAATGAAACTTCGAATATCTGTGGCTGCAAAGCTTTTGCTGTTATCATTACATTTCTCAGTTTTTGAAATGTGTGTGACTTTATTGGTTACATGATACTTGTAAATACAAAATAATATTTATTGTCCTACAAAGCTATACTTTTGTAATTTTATCTCACTCAAGACATACAGATATGCATACATGCATTTTTCATACTTGTGTAATGCACAATCTCGCATATCATGCAACCCCCAAATTTTCATTTATAACAAAGGATTTTATGTATCTATGTATCATGCAAGTTCCTTTTTTTGGTGGACCAAATTACAATACACTAACTTCTTTTCCTCTATCTCATTATCCCATCTTCTTGTTAAATAAGTTAAAAAAGTAAAAGAGAATGATAAAAGTATCATTAGTAATGTTATACTTGTTGTGTAAATGCATACAGCCATAAACAACCAAACAAAAAATTAGCTTCAAAATTAGTCCTTCAAAAGTTGCATGATGCAAGAGTACATATGGTGTGTATATATGTATATATATATATATATATATATATATATATATATATATATATATGTATATATATATATATGTGTATATATATGTATATATATATATATGTGTATATGTATATATATATATATATATATATGTGTATATGTATGTATATATATATATATATATATATGTATGTATATATATATATATATATATATATATGTGTATATGTATATATATATATATATATATATATATATGTGTATATGTATATATATATATATATATGTGTGTGTGTGTGTGTATGTATGTATGTATGTATGTATGTATGTATGTATCTCAAATATGTGATGCAGTTTAACATTGACTGATAAACTCCTACAAAAAACAAAAAACAAAAATTCTTAAACTACCATATTGATAAAAGAAACGCTCTCACTTAAATTTTCAAAAATTCAACCTGACTGCATGCTCCACAAGTTTGTATCTGTTATCAATAACATTTCAAAAAAACATATTTCGATTTGCATTATATTTTTTTGTCCCGGATGCTACCTGAATTTTACCAAAAAGAAAATATTTTTCATGGCTGATGATGACCAGAGGACCCATCAAAAGTACTTGCATATTTAAGGAAGGCCTAATACAGTTTACAATTTTAAAAAACAAGGATCATAACATTCATTGAGTAGCTAGTGGATTAATGCATTTTTAAAATTTAGTTAGTGAAGTGAATTTGCCATTTTATATCATTAACTTTAATAATTTACTTTTTATATGAATGATCCATTGTTTATATATATATATATATATATGTGTGTGTGTGTGTGTGTGTGTGTGTGTGTGTGTGTGTAAACACATTGAGTGCAGGTGCTAATAAAATAGTGCTTGATGTATAATAACAGAGCTATAATTTATATTAATAATAAATATACATTTTCTTCCTCACCAGTAGCACAACTAACTTTCATGCACAATGCAATTTCTGTGTTTGAATGTTAATTTATCTGTGTGCATTTATTTACATTTTTGTATGAATACACTAGTAAACATAGTGATATGTAGATAGATATAAATACATTTTTCTTAGTACATCTTTGTATATCTATGTAAATGCGGATGTATATAATATATTTATATATGTGGATCTATCATGATAGTTGTGTGTATATCTGTATTATATTTAAAATTACTTATAGGATGTATATTTTGTTTTATACTTTTGTTGTTGGAGACATGTAAGTGTGTGTATATGGGTTTTGTATATATGTATAGATTATTTTTTTATATTATTGTATTCCTCCTCCCCCACTAAATAAAATGGTATATACGGTATAAATATTTAAATTTGCAGCAGTCAGTTTTCAATCAGCACCTGATTGTGCTGTGTATGAAACTCAGCTACCAGTGATGAAAAAAAATGTGTGTGTGTGTATATATAAAAAATACAACATTCTTTGCCTACATCACTACACTTGTTTCTACAAAACTCACCATTTTAAATACACACAATATATATATGAGGGTCATTCAATGAATAAGGTGAATTTTTCAGTATAAGGACTTCTAATACAGATAGAAGCTTACTCTTTTTTATTTTTTTTTGTTTTACTTCTTTTTCACATGGATTTAATTTCTTTTGCAGATTAAAAAAAAACTTGGAGTTTTGGCGATTAACAAAGATGGCCGACCAAGAAGCATGCTCCAAGATTGAACAGCGGTCAGTTATCAAGTTTTTGGTTGCTGAAGGGTGCAAACCAGTTGAAATTCATAGGAGAATGTCAACTGTGTATGGTGCCACATGTTTCAGCCAAAAGAATGTCTACAAGTGGGCTAAATTGTTTAAAGAAGGACGGAGCAGTGTTGAGGATGAAGACAGGCCTGGGAGGTCTACAGAAGTGAGGTCTCCTGAGGTGATTGAATCAGTCAATGACCTCATTCAGTCTGATAGAAGGGTGACAATGGATGACATTGCAAGGACTTTGAGCTTATCTGTTGGGACAAACGCAGGGGTCATCAGTCAGAAGGAGTCATCTTGCATCATGACAACACAAGGCCTCACACAGCAGCCCAAACGGTGCAGACCATCAACGAGCTGGGCTGGGAACTGCCACCCTCATCCCCCTTACAGCCCAGACCTTGCCCCTTCAGACTTTCACTTGTTTGGTCCCTTGAAAGCATTCACAAGAGGCATGAAGTTTAAAAGTGACGAAGTCAAAAATGTTGTGAGCGACTGGCTGAGACATCAGTCCAAGGATTTTTACGCTGAGGGAATACGGAAGCTTGTGCACAGATGAGAAAAGTGTGTGACAGTGCTGGGAGACTAGCTTGAAAAAAAAAGTAAGCTTCTATCTGTATTAGAAGTCCTAATACCGAAAAATTCACCTTATTTATTGAATGACCCTCATATATATATATATATATATATATATATATATATATATATATATATATATATATATATATATATATATATATATAATGGCTTACATGTGCCTGTGTCAGCTGATGGTTGTTCTAACATTTTTCTGTTAAGAGTTAATCAATTTCACTTTGAACATCACCCAAGCCTTAATTTTGTCCATAAATACAAGCAAACAATAGACAATTGTTAACAATGGGTTGAATAATAACTGCAATTTCTGGAATTTGTCTTCCCATAAAAAAATAAATAAATACAAGAACTTCACAATAACTGCAATTTTCCTAGTTAACAGCATAAAATACTTGTAAATGTCCATGTAACTTTATCTAGGTGAGGTGTGCAATATTACTGGGACATTGCACTTACAAGAATCATTTAAGCATTAAAGATGATTATAATACTCTGATAAACCAATTTTCTCATCCCTTAGGTGACTGAGTCTCTTAATAATTTAAAAAAAAAAAAAAAATTTGGGACATACCACATTTAAAAGACTGACCTGTCACCTCTCTGAAGAAAATGTGCACGCTCTCTCTCTCTATATATATATATGTGTATATATATATATATATATATATATATATATATATATATATATATATATAGAGAGAGAGAGAGAGAGAGAGAGAGAGAGAGAGAGTACAGTGTATGCATGTTTGTGTCCAAGCAACTCCTCTGCTCACACTGGTCTGATTTCAACGATTCATAGCTCAATCAAAAGCCCTAGGAAAGTTAGGCACAGGGAACAATTTTTGTTGAACTCAGATTCAGTGTTGCCAGATTATACCAAGTTAAAAATATATATTAATATATTATACTAGCCATTAGTGTTGCTTTCATGGTTCAAGGTGAGTAACTTTTTCTCACTCTTCAGGTTTGATTTGCATATTGATTTTTAAAAAGTTTATTCCATTAATTAACTGTCCTTCATTACTGTTCTTTTATTCGAGGACTGTTTTGATTTTCATATCAAAAATAGTTCTGTTTAGGAATATCATCTTATATAGTGCAGAAAAGTGTTTGAAATTTGCATTTTACTTGGCCTTCAACAAGTTGGCATCTATTTGTAAACCTTTCCTTAACTATAACAAACCAATTTATGAATAAAATGTTCATTTAAAATTTTTGTTTCAAAGATTTCAAGTAGTGAAGTAGTATCTTACTTTGCAAAGCAATAGTGAGCAGATGAAAACATTAGTTCCATTTCCTCATCAAAAATTTGCTTGATGAGGAAATGGAACTAATGTCTAATTTAATAACAAAATTAAATTGGAAGCTTTTACCTCCCATTTTTGAAACATGGTTATTACAGTGTAGCAAAAAAAAACATATTTCAAATCAGTTAATTTATAATATTAATGCTCTGTAAATTTACATTGACCACTATTGTGTAAAAATAAAAATATCTATAAGAACACCGTATTATATATCTTACTGTTCTTTCTTTATATATATATATATATATATATATATATATATATATATATATATATGTATGTATGTATGTATGTATGTATGTATGTATGTATGAGTAATATAACAGTACTCTGACAATCCAACAGTAAAAAGATTTGAAATTTTAGAAGTTCTTTGCATCAAGAAGATGACAACCCACTATCACTAAAATGTTTTAATCTTGGTACACAAGTGTTAAAAGGAAAAATCAAATAGATTAGAAGCCATTTCCTCATCATATAAAGATTAAGGGCATTTTTGTAGATCACATAAATGAAGAATTAATTTTTTTTTAAGCCATATGGCACAATTTCCTTTTAACATCTGTAAACTTATTTTTTTAACAATGCTGTTCACTTTATACAAGGCCCAAAAGTGACTTGAGGTAGAGGGTTACAGAGTAAGAAGCATGGAGATAAGTGGAGAAGATAACAGTTGTAGTGATCAGAAATGCATCCTCTTGGGAGTCTGTCCTGCAAAGCAGCGGTTCATAAAACTGTGCAATAACATGATTATCATCATCCACCCCATGACCAAGTATGGTTGTAGGGTTACTGTACAGCTGAGTATCTGACCAGCTGTTTCCACATGTCTTAGTAGGGATTCATTCATGTGTAGACAGAGCCCATCCCTCTCCAGGTCAAATCACAGCCAATTTTCTCTGACTTGAAATCCCACCTTGGTCATGAATACGTGGCCATTGTTTCCATCTGTGGAACCCTCTGCCTTGTCTGTTGACTTCTGCCCAGCAATGATTTATTTTACACAGTTAAAAAAAATTAGACTGATTGGTGACATACAAAAAAAGGATAATCACCTTGTAAATTGTGTGATACTATAGATACCCATATAGAAAGGAAGTGGTGGTTTTATCTTGATCTCAAGTGTTTCTGTTTGATGGACCAGCAGATGGGTTCTTTTGAAATTTGGTCCTCTAAGTGGTGTCCACTTTGGCCAAAGGGGAACAAGAAGTTGATGTGGTTTTTTGGAGATCAAGTGGCGACAAAAGTGAAAATAGGATATATCTGATATATGCTCGAGATCGGGGACAGTGTCACATGGTTCCCATGTCATTCTTTCATATTGCCAGCCACATGTCGAGATGTGTAGATGGGCAAGGAATTGATAGGGGTAAGAACTTATATAGCAGAAGTTGTCTCCAGTATCACCTACCTACCCATCCAGGCAAAAAAGCCTTGAATTAAACCTGTACATATAATATGAGAAACAGGTTCATACACTTATTCCTTGATGTGTTGCTTATCTTTCATGGTGTTACCTTGTCAGAATGCAGCATGCACACCAACAACATTGAGGATCGAAATGCAACATGTAATCATTGGCTGGTCAGTAGAAATCTTAGGCAAGGGTTGTGTTGTATGTTTACAATTATATTTTATTATGGAATTTGAAGTTGTTGTAAAAATTAGTTAGAACATTAAATGTACATGTATTTTTTTTAATCACTTTAAACATTATTTCTAGTGGATACTCGTATTTGAGAAGATGCTCCATTTATTTATTAAACAGTATATTTATTTCTCTTTATCTACTATAATGAATGTTCGAGAAATCCTATTAAGGAAAAATTTTACATTCTCTGGCAGGATTAGAATCTGTGTCTCAGCACTGAGGGAGCTATCATTAAATCCAATATGCTCTGATCAACTGAGCTACAGAGAACCAATTAGTCAGGCAACGCATATCTGCAGTTTTGTATCCAAATGTAAACAAAGAAAATTTTAGAGGAATTAATGGATTTTTTATTAACCTTTATTACTCTGTATGTCACTTCATTTGCTGTAGAAAAAGCTTATCCTGCCACTGAAGATGACTGATCCCTGAACAATATTATGTTTGAATTTCATAGTTGTGTTGACATATCCTGCTATGGTAACAGAAAACAACTTGAGTGAAATTAACAATAAGGAAACTGCAATTGAGAGATCTTGAAAAAGAATGCAAGGAAAAGGGAAGTAACATTAATAATGCAGACTGCTAAATGTTAATCCGACAGATTTTTTTATTACTTTGTTATTTTTTAGTGGATACTCATATTTGTGTAGAAGTTCTATTTATTTATTTATTAAACAGTATGTTTATGTTCAATTAATAAAAAATCCATTATTTTTTCTAAAATGTACATGTATGTAATTATGTTGCTTAAAATTTGTTCAATTCTTTTTTCTTTTTCTTTTTTTTAAAAAAAATCAGTATCACCCCCATGCAAAGTAGTAAAGCCACTACAATACAAAGAGTTACAGGGTGTGGAAGAATTATGAACAAAAATAATAAGAGGGAAGAGTAATCAGGAGGACAGTAGATAGTGACTGACGTTGTGTTTAAATTTTTGAAGATTAAAGTTGGCTGGAAAGCATGGAACTGGAAGGGAGTTCCACATGTGGGAAAAGAAACTGTTAGCATAGAAATTATGGTTACATAATGAGATCTCGATGCCAGTCTAGTACTGCACTCAAATTAATACAGTCTAAGTACCATAGCAAAGAGCTCATCCAAAAAGTTACAATGAAAGTATTTATAAAAAAGAGGCACAGAAAGGCAACCTTATGGTGGTGGGCAAGTGACTGAAGCTGAGCCACCAGATCAGGACCTATAATATTGCTGATTCTTCTTTGGATCTTGTCAAGGAGCTCCAGGTAAATTGCAGGGGCACCGGACCATATATGGCAACAATATTCTAAGCATGGACAAATGGTAGACTTATAGATATGCAAGATGGATTCAGGAGAGGAGAATTGTCTCACCTGACACAGTGAACTGACTTTAACAGCTGACCTAGCAGCTGACCTAGTCTTTCCATTTCATGTCAGCTAAGAACGTTAGCCCGAGAAGGCACAATGAGAGACTTTCCTGGGGGATATCATCAGCCATGCTGATGGAAGGCTGATATATGTAAAAATGTCACAGCAAGCACAGTTCTATTTTTGCTTTTTAAGGAAAGCACATCCTCGTCACCCAGGTTACTTTTCTCAAAAGTTTCATATCTGCTCAGTTTTGTATATGAAATGTAAACAAAGTAATTTATAAAGAATTAATAGATTTATTTTTAATCCAAAGATTTTTATTACTTCCAGTGTTATTATAGGGGATACTTCCTGTTTGAAATAAACACCTCATTTTCATTTATTAAACAGTGTGAATTAATGTATATCAGCCTATGCATTCAAGAAATCTTAGTAAAGAAAATGCATTCCAAGGCAGGGATCAAACCTGTGTCCACCTTTGCAGGAGAAACCAGAATTTGATTCAGTATACTTTACAACTCAGCCACAAAAAAAAAAACATCACAGCAAGAATATACACAGACAAACACAATGAAAGAAAAAAACAACAATGAAAAGTGCATAAATTATTTCTTAACTCAATATAAAAGAAAAAAAAGAAAATAAACAGTCAATTGCTGAAATCTAACGAGTGCTGGAGCATCTGTTGACAGTCCAGATGCTGAAAATAACAAATAATCAGCTAAGTGACAAATTTTATATTTGTATTAATCATATATATATATATATATATATCATTTATTAATCAAACAGACTTTATTCTTTCTTTTTATGCGCCATGTCCTTTCAGGACATAGGCGATGATGGCTCTCCACCTCCCTCTATCCCTTGCATCTCTCAACAAGTTCCCTCCCTCTGCTTCCTCCCCCAGATCACATTCCATCATCCACTTGCTTAAGCCTGCCAGGTATGTCACACATTGTTTTCCCTTGTCTCTCTTTCGCTCTATTTGACCCATGAGTATCAGATTCTCCAGGCACTCCTTCCTCATTATATGTCCCAGAAACTTCAGCTGCCTCTTCTTGATGATAAGTATAAGCCTCCTCCTTGTTTGCAACCCCTCTAAGACCTCATCATTGCTTACACGCTCAGTACATGATATCCTTAGCATCCTACTGTAGAACCACATCTCCATCGCCTCAAGTCTCTTCTACGTCCAACATTCGCTGCCGTAAAGGACAGATGTCACGTAACAGTTCAGTATTCTTTTCTGTGTTACCAAAGAAATTTTCCTGTCTGGCAATACTCTGCCCAGCTTTTGGAATGTGTCCTTGGGCATCCCAAGATGTCTACAGATCTCAGTGTCGCACTTACCATCCTCTGTCAAAATGTTTCCCAGATATTTAAACTTCTGCATCTGCTTGAATCTAGTGTTCCTGACCTGCAAATCCCATTTCGGGCTCTTCCTGATG
>OZ038507.1:52090508-52180508 GCA_964036315.1 Acanthosepion esculentum
TTTGATGGATGTCAGTTATCTCCTGCTAATTTTCCCTCTGAAAGTTCTCCACTGCCTGAACGGGGTATTAAACTCACACTCTTTGGGTCTGTCACTGGACCTAACCAACGCCTTTATCCACTGTGCCATGTGTCCTTGAGTGATCGAAATAAAGGGTTCGGTTCGAAATTCCAACCACCTGAAGAAGGCCGGAGCGTACAACGGCCGAAACGTTGTGACAAATATGGTGACAAAGATGAGAGCAATAGTCTGACTAATATAAATACTGTATAGCATTTGCAGTTGACACACATATTTCACTATAATCTGGAGAGTTACATGACCCTTTTTTAATGTAAATATAACAAATATTTGCTAAATATTTTCAAATATTCATCTTTATGTAAAAACTTTGCCTACATATATTAAAACATAAGAAAAGTGATTGATTATAATTATGTGGTATTTACTTATCTGCTTAGCCGAAAACATGGATACTTGTAATTGCTTCAGTCCTAAAATCACTTGAAAATGACAGTCTTTTGCTGTAAATCAGATAATAAATGCTAAATATGAGCGTGTGCAGATCAATTATTCTTATTATTTTATGATTTATTCGATGTGTGATGCATTACTGCTGGAAGTGACGATTGTGTAAAATCTAAATATCAGGAAAAATTCATTTTCACCCTTGCTCTTGTTTAAGCTCAGGATACTTGCCTAAATTACTGATATGCCACAGTCTACTTCAAATTTTCTATGATGTCAAGTTGATAGGTCACACTCTTGATTTTTATCAAAATTTTGGTGGAAAAAGTGTAACTTTTTTTTGAGTATACACAGTACCTTTCTGTTTGGGCCAGCATTATCATAATTTTTGTTACACTTACGTTTCAGCCATTATACTCTGTAGCCTTCTTCAATTGTCAGTCGTTACTTGTTAACCATGGAATTAACAGGGATAAATTGTTTTCATACTACTTTCCATGCTGAGGATCAATTCATTCTCTCTTATCTATTTTGCCTTTGCCCATTTCTTTCACTGAACTAAGTGTGAGACATGTAGAAGCAAGAGTATAAAGATTTTCTTTTCAAGTGATGAATACAAACATATTTTAGATTATACCGCTTCTCTTCCAAACACAAATGTATGATATATAAAAATATAAGGCATTTGTCTTTTTCTTTCATGGAACAGTTTGTTTTTTTTTATATAAAAGAACATGAAAAAAAATGAGGCAAGGAAATTTTTTTTTAAAAATATGACCATTAAAAAATAATTTATAAATACTGAATCTGAGAAAAATAAACTTCTCTTATATAATTAGCGATTTAACAAAAATAAAATAAAGACAATATTAAAAATTACAAATAATGAATATATATATATATATATATATTTTTAAAATTAAAAAAAAAAAAAAAATAGCCTCTTATTATCCAAATAAGTTATTTTACATAAAACGGGTTGATCCAAAACAAAATGCAAGTACTAATTCTAAAAGATAAGAAAAAAGATTTATTAGCCAAGAAAATGATAAAAATAATACCAAAATAAAAGAAAGTAAAATACCTTGATGTTTTCAAAGTATACACAAAATAGTTGATTCATAAAATGATTGTCATCTTGTTCTGGTATGCACAACTATGCAAGGATAATTTTATGAAGATTTTATATTAAAAAGGTAAAAAAAAATAAAGAGTTTACTTATGTGTAAATATTTAAAGCTTATTCAAATTTTTAATGAGTCCAATTACTTATGACCTTTATATATTGTACTATAGTAGATACTTAATCCGTAATATCCAATTAACACCCAATTATTCAAACTCACAATAAATACATGAATAATTCTACTTCTTTCAAGCTATCCAAATATATTTGTAACCCCTTTTCTCTCCTTTATGAATGCTGTTGTTACATGTGCTCACAAAATACAAACATTATTAGTATTGTTATTGAACTATAAGTATCACAATATCTTTTTTCTTTTGCCTAGATTGTTGATTTCTTTATTACAATTTCATTATAAATTTCTTCCAATAAAACTTAATGAATTTTACAAAAATTACTTAAATTTTTAAACTGATAAGAGCATAGTGTGAAAAATGAACTTTTCATATGTCTTTGTAAAAATCCTTATATCTAAAATGATGAAAGAAAAATAAATGTTAAAAAAGAAAAAAAAGAAGATTTTGATAGGCAGGATATGAAAAACAGCTGACCTTGTGTACCAAACTCATAGTATTCCATGTATGAGTTTGTAATACCCTGCTTTACAGTAGTAAATCTTGGAAAACTACCTGGAAAGTTTCCACCTCCTCAGTCAATGATGGATCCTTGGTATCACAAGTCATGATAAAGGTGCCAGCACTGCTATGCTGAAGCAAGCTGACTCCATGAGACAAGTCAGATATTAAAATTATTTGGTATAAAAATAGGTATTTCAGAAAAGTGTTTTAGAATATTTCATTGATCTTTTGCTTTCAGAAAGTAACAAAGCTAAATAAATACAGACTAATGTTCAATAAAACAGATTGAAATGTTTTTGAAAAATCAACAATACAGCAATCAAAAAACATACAAGAAGTGTCTTCAGTAAATTATAATAAATCTATTTCATAAATCTACAAAAAGGTAAAATTCTTAAAAACTTGTACTGCATAAGAACATTAAAAAAACATGTAGAATTGGATTTTTAATAAATAAATAAAATTAAAAAAAAAATAAAAGGAAAATAAAAAAAATAAAAAGAATAATTTCCCAAAACATCCCGACAAAACTCAAGACTAAAGATAGAGTGAAAATAAATTTAAATTAAAAAAAAAAGTGCAGTTTATAAGGGATTATAAGGAAACAAAACAAACCTTGCAAAAGAGGAAGATGTAACACAGAAACTTTTGTTAACCTATAGTCACAATTGTCAAATATAAGTTTGTGATTTCTTATGGCTATTTTAAGTATTTATTTTAAAGACAACCCTTTATTTAGCATTTTTATTCTTTAACTAGTGTCCTTATCTTATTTGTTTTTAGATGCATGCAAAAGTTTTCAGTAAAAAGTTAATTTCAAATGGTGTATTCGGTCTTGTTTTCAAAAAAGAGTGCTAGGAACTTTTCATACACCAAATCTATATTATAAAAAAATCCATTTTACTATATTTATTGATGCAGATTGATCTCCTCCATTTGCTAATGAGATATTCTGTTATGGAAACAGTAGGAGTAAGTATGAATTTATCATGCATGATAATGGTTGCACTCTGGTCAAAATTCAGTCCTGTTGTAAGCAGTGTATGGAGCGGTTTAGCAGTCCGATCCTTGCATGACAGACTCTTCAGTAGGTGTGGCAGATGAAGCGGGAATGTGGATGAATGTCTGAAATTGTTTCCTTTGCTTCCTACATTGTCTCCTGGCCTCCAGCTTTTGGTTTTGCTTATCCTTCATGAAGACTCCCTGAACAGCATGGTGCTAACCATTGCAGTCATCTGCTCACTGTTCCCAGCTACCTGGGTCAATATCTGTGAGTTTCAGCTCCTTACAGATGTCCTTGAAATAGTACAGGCAACCTGCCAGATAGTGCCCCATGGACAGCTTGTTGTACAATATATCTTTTGGTATATGACCATCATTCATTTGATGCACATTACACAACCATCAAAGATACTAATTAAAAAAGAGGAGAGACATGCTCTAGGAGTTGACTTGCTCCAGCACAGCAGTGCTAGTAACTTCATCATGCTGTGTGATGCTGAGGATCTATCCTACACAGTGAAAGGGGAAACTTTACAGTTGGTTTTCCTACCTGGTTTGTGTCGTCCATGATTTGTTGTCAAAAAGCAAGGTACTAAGGACACATGCTTGGAATACTATGAATTTGGCGTGAAAGGAAAGCTGACTGTTGTTACATACTCACTTGCTCAACTTAGCCATTACTGTTGCCACTTTGTGTTTGTCAATGTTCATGTCAAGTGATAGGCTGTTGGTGATAATAGAGCACAGATGTGTGAAGTGATCCGAGACATCAAGCATCACTTCATCAATGCTGATTTATTAAGAAATGCAGAAATGTCCTCACCTATATTTGTTTTCCTGATGCTAATAGTCAACCTGAATTCCTTGCAGGTATGGGCAAACTGACTGATTAGTTGTTGGATGTTTTTTTTTCTCTTTTACACTCACATTTACCCTGCATAAGGTGGTTTGCAACTATACAAGTGACATGGCTGGTCCTAGCTGTGAAGGTTAGATCTGGTGGAACCAAGAAACGTAGTTCATCCGAGCACTTTCCATAGAAGTAGCAATAGAGCAGTGAAAGACTCACCACATCCTACCTGTAAGAGAGACGTTGGAGGGTGGAAAATAATTCTTCTTAACAAGGAACTTTTGAACTTTATTAAAACTGGAAAGTGAGGACTGGGCAGCTCCCACCCAAATATAACAACAGCACTCACTTTTCAGTCTGATCTGGCTCTTATAAAGGTAGAGGATAGCATGCGGAATCAGGTACTTTCTGGAGCAGTACAGGGAGCTGATCGTTTTAACCGCATCTTTAGTGATGGATTGTATATAGGAATTCCACTTGAGGAACTTTTATACAGTTAAAGAAGGGCGTAGCAGCAGGTATAATTAATGGTCATAAGGATTTTTTTTTTATACAGTATATATGTCTTCGAGGGGACATCCGCCATCGCGGCTGGCAGTAGTTCGGAATATGATTGGTGGTGATGGAAAGCAACAAGTTTAATTTGCTGTTTGGTGTGTGTGGTCAGAGTTGAATTATCAGCAAACAGGATTTCTTTGATGAGGACTGCAGGTACCTTTTTCTTTGTCCTCAGATGGGCCAAATTGAACTTTTTTCCTATTAATTTTGGTGTATAAGTAAATAAGTACCAGTTGAACATAGACATATCACCTGTAACTGCTGTCTCCCATGCTGTGCTATATCTGGAATTATGGAAACTAGTTGTATTATTTTACATCTATAAGTCATATTACCATGAGTATGGAATATCTCATTACTAATTAAAAAATATCAGATTGCTAATATATACATTTTTTATTAGTGCTTGCTTTATTTGGATATTTTTACTTTAAATGATTTAAGCACAATTCTTTCTTAAATGTGACAACAGAGTTAATTGTATAGACAAAAATTATTCATGCAGAAAATTGCAAATGCTACAGTTTAATTAATATAAAAGAATTATGTCCATATTTTTCAGATGAGGTGTCATCATTATTTACATTCAGACTATTGTCGTCATCTTTTTTATTCTTATCAGAACATTTCTACTCTTGTGCCCTCCAGCCTTCATTGGGTGTATATTGATCTGGTACCCCTAGACATGAGCAGCGGAATGAGAACAGTCTACCACCATAGATTAAATAAAGGATGAAGGATGGTGGGTACAACAACCAAAATATTGTGATAGCAACAACAAAGATGAAGACAATAGTCTGAATGCAATTAGTGTAAATAATATGAAAATATTTTTGTACTATCTAACCTCCCCACCACCAAGATATATACCATAATCTGTTATGTTTAAAGTGAAATATTTGAGATCAATGAGAAAAGAAATTGTCATTGTCATATCCATCTTGTGCTAATACTTCTTCCTCCATGCAAAACTTGGAAACAACAGAAAAGTCATCCAAAGAATCAGAGTCACTTCATGCTGAAGGATAGGGTAGGGGGGAATACCAAAGCTCTCCAAATGGGTACCATATTGGGAAGAGGAGGCTTGCAGAGTCAACCAAAAACAGGAAAGCACATGCTAACAAACCAACCAAAGAACTACAAAAAAATAAATTAAAATAAACTGAATGGGGGTGGGGGAAAGGGACAAGGGAACAGAAGTGGGTAAGCTTTCAGACAATTCACCGTGCTGCATGACCAACATTGTTGTACTTACTGTGATGACACTGAAGACACTTGGGAACATGACCTATGAATGCGATAACAGCAGTTAAAGAAGGGCGTAGCAGCAGGTATAATTAATGGTCATAAGGATTTTTTTTATACAGTATAAAAAACAAAAACAAAATAAAAATACATAATTCCTTCTCTATTTATAATTAATCAAAAACAATAAAATAGATGTTAACAAGCTTTTAAAAAGCTTTCATTTCAATAACCTTTCCATGATTTATATTTTATGTTATTCATTTTAATAAAATGAGAGAGAATCAAAAAGATAATGGATAATGATTAAAAAATTAAAAAAAGTTTGTATGATATAAAAATTTTATAGAATTAACAATTTTTAAAATTAACCTATAAAAAAAAAATAAAAAAAAAGTTTTCAACCAAAAGCTGCAACTTGTAAAGCATCACCAAAAGAATTTAACATTTTCACTACTTTACCTGTCAAACACCAAATGATGTCCCCTTTTTGAGATTCATGCCTGGTCTTTATTTTGTCCTCTTTTACACATGCATAAAGAATGGGGAAAAAAAAACGCTGAAGTTCTTGATAAATTAATCCACACCTGCTTTGTAGATTTCTTGGTCACCTTTAGACAAGGTATGATTTCTGACCGACTCAATCATGCTGAAAACACTGATTCTTGTTTGATCAGCAAAGTTAAGCAGCATGGAGTCCAATCAGTACTTAGATGGGGGACTGCTTAAGAACACTGCTGTAAGCAGTCTCATAATATCCAAAATGTGTTTTGGCTTTAAATAACCAACAAAGGATTAATAAACTGCAAAAAAACAATTCAATCAATCCTGACTGACTTTTCTTGATTTATGAGCATAATTTATAATTTAAGCATTAGATGTATAAATAGAAAACTTTACCGGGTTATAATCATAAATGAATATTATATTAGATATAACAAGGAAATGCAGACCATTTACACAGAGTTTGAATATTCTATACGAGATTAAAGCATTTTCTCTGTCCACCATAAATGAATCTCTATTGATCTGTTCTGTTCTTCAGTCTACATACATCAGTGAAAAAACAATGACACTAAAGGTGTTAAAGTTGATTATAAAGAACCTAGTTTTACATTAATTTTGAGAAATCATTTCAAGAGTTGCTCAATTTTTGTTGTTGTCGTCACAAGGTTTTGTCTGGCCTATTTCACTGTTTTCTTTTATGTCTGAACTGTTAAGTAAAGAATGATGTCACACATTTTTTTTAGAAAATGGTGAAAAGAAAAGATAGCAAATCGACAGATTGAACCAGATCAGCTCATTCTTAGCAATGCAAACCACACAAACTAGAGTTTCACAATTCTTATATTATTTTGAACCATTATTCTCATCTTGGTTGATATAGATGTTATAAACACAACATTTCAACCAACCTCTGGTTATATTCAGGTATCCATTGATTGATTGGCTGATATGGGATATCTGGGTTTTTTTTTTTTAATTTTTTTACTAATGCTCACCCAATACAAGGCCCAAGAGCCACTCAATGTAGAGTGTTACTGTGCAGTGTTGTATTAGTGTAAGAAAAGGGAAGAAATGAAGTTCTTGGAGCTATGCAAGAAAGACAATGGCCAGCTCAAGACATGAAGTTGGCAAGATTTAATTAGTGAATAACATTTCAGAGTTCAGTTGGAGACATTAGAAGTATAGAGTGGAAGTACACTTTAGAAGGAACCGGAAACCCAATCCTCAACAGGAAACAAGGGATAAACCTCTACTCCTGTTCAAAAGACTGGGGAGGAATGTGAACCAGGTGATAGGGGAGCTTATCTACTTCTATTTTTACATAAATTAATAAAATTATGTATCTGTTTAATCTTCATTTAAGATAAATAGCTATTAACTTGAAATGTTTGTGCATGTGCTTACAAAAAATATATACAAGAAAAAAGTTAATTTAAAAAAAATTATAAAATATTTTTACAGAATGGTAAAAAAAAATATACAGATATCAATGATGTCAGCAGAGTTTCATACTTGACATTTGTAAATAACTGCTAAGTGACTTAGCCTACACTTGACAGCTTTGTAAAAGTCAGGGATCTGTTTGATACTGTATTGGCCTTATAAACAGCCACCCCACTTAAAGCGATAACGAATCAATTGTGATAGCAGTTGTTGTTTGATCCTGCTGAATTGTTGTGTCACATCCAGATCCAAGGATTGAACTCATGACCACTAGATGACAATAAAACATGTATAATCAACTCCTATATCCACTGTTCCAAAGTTCATTAGTGGTGTATTTTGGGGAGATTTTTATATTCAGAAGGTTTTCGACATTTGGTTATGATGGTGGGTTCATACTGCTTTTCATAATACAGTAATCCGTCGATGATGTACTAATCAAAAATGCATTAATCAAATATAATAACTCCTAGGAAATGATGTAATTTATACCTCAAATTTTGTCTTATTCACAATTAATTTGTAATTTGCATACTTTTTAATTCAAATGTAGGTACATATAATAAAAATAAAAATGTTATGGATTAATGTCTATTAATCTGAGTTTATATGAAACATTTATTTAGAGTTGTTTGCCGCATGGTATTCTGTTCTTCATATAATTAGCTTAGAAAATAAACTTTTATTGATGTTATTCCAAATATCTATAATTGCTTCTTTTAATACATCTATATTTTTGAAGACTTTGCCTTCCATTTTTCTTTTTATTAAATTGCATATATTTTCAATAGGGTTTAAATTGGGTGACTGTGGCATCCAGTCTAATAGTTTTAATTAATTTTTATTTTTTAAAGAATGCTATCTTATGTATATTTTATATTTTTGGAAATTTTCCAAACATATCATAATCATTAAAATTTTAATCTGAAAATTTTATTTATATTCTTTCCATTGTAGAGGCATACATCTTTTATATTTCGATATTTAAAAAAAAAAATGTAAATTTCTGTATCTAATTAAATCATCCATTTCTTTTTAACAAAAATATCAGAATTTCCTTTTAAGATCATCAAAATAAACATTAAAAAAAAAAAATCAAAATATTCAAAAAAATTTTAATAGAGACAAATATTTAAATATGTATTTTTTATTATCAGCTTATAAAATTTATCTATCTATAACCATCAATTTCTTTTTAACACTACTGTAATTACTTAGATAACAAAATACTTGACAAACAAAATAATTACCGATTTTTAAATTTTGGAAAATTTGTAATTAATTAATTGGAAACTATAAAAAAAATTTATTTTCAATTACTATTGTTAAACTGAAGTATGTTTTGTCACACTAATTGAGTATTATGAATGCACTAAATGAATTTTGGTATATAAAAATTTTAGCTTACTGATCGAAAATGAATCAATTAGTGTGACAAAACATTACTGTATAGTATTTAATTTCCAAGATGAATATTTGTCGGTATTCTTATATTATTTCAAATTATTCTCCTTTTGGTTGATATAGATGTTGGTATAGACATGTTTCGACCAAGTACCTTCTGGTCATCATCATGTGTCACAATAATATATAACAATAATCAATAGCTATCCCATATCAGCTAATCAATGTATACCAGATGATGGCCAGAGGATACTTGGTTGAAACATTGTGTCTATAATAACAATATTATAACATTTATATGAGAACAAGAAGAGGACAATGGTTCAAAATAATACAAGGATATTAATCATCTCGGAGATGAAATACTAAATTAGAGTTTCACTACTTTCTTATTATTTCACTCACATTTTTATTAGTTACACATTTTTTTACTATGAAAATATATTTTTATACTTTCAGTGTTTTATTTAGGGGGCATTATTTTCCCATAGCTAGGATTCTAACAGGTGCTACTACCCTGGATCAGGGTGAACTGAGAACAGCAATTAAGAGGTTTTTCCAGGCTCCTCAAAACCTCTAATCTCTTGATCAGAAGCCTTGCTGTCAAATGTAGTTCATAGTCATACCCAGAAGGTTGTTATTAGCAAATGAGGCATAGACCTGCAATGATAGAAATTCCCTTCATCTGCAGTTAATAGATTAATAACATCAGAGTTTGTTACAAAGTTCTTAGATGTGGTTATGTCAATGGTACTATGATGTAATTGAGTGATTATCGGAGGAAACCACTCTTCCATAATTACTAGTGATCTTGTCATTGCTCACAATAAACAAATATGATTACTTATTAAAAAGCCTCTATAAAATACTAAGGGCTGCTGTTTCACTTGATACAGTTAGATAATAACTGTTTTTTTCTTTTTTTCATGGTTACACATGAATTTTTCTAAAGAGAGCAATTGATTTTTTTATTAATCTGATAGATTTTTTTATCACTTGTTATTTTTAGTGGATATTTATATTTGAGTAGACGCTCTGTTTATTTATTAAACAATATACATATTTATTTATGTCTACTGGCCTTAATGTTTGAGAAATCTTATTAAAGAAAAATTCTGCCAGAGTCCAAATTTTTCTTTAATAAGACTTCTGGAACATTCAGGGTAGTAGATATAAATAAAGTGTCTACTAAAATATAAGTATCTACTAAAAATAACATTACACATGAATACAGGTGTAAAAGTCTTATTTTTACAAACTATCTGGTTCATCAAAATTAACTAACCCGATTAAGGACATTGTTTTTCCTCACCTTATAGAAAAGGTTTTTTTTTTAAATACATTTTTCGAGCCCTTGTGTTACTCAATAGAAATTAATATTATCCTTGTCTTCCACTGAATTATTTTTCCTTTCTGTACCATACCATTTTTTAATAATGTAACTTGCTTACATAGTAACATGGAGCAAAAAAAAAAAAAAAAAATAAAATTAATGACTGAATTATAAAAAGTCGATCACTTATATCTCCAACAATTTTCAAATAATTTATAAGTTTACCAATTGTCCATGCTTTGAATATTGCTGCCACATTGTGCTATATCTTTAGAAATTCTTGATAAAATCCAAAGAATCTGCAATATTATTGGTCCTGACTGAGCATTCTGTCTTCAGTCACTTTCCCACTGCTGTAATGGAGCTTGCCTTTTCTATAAATATTTTCATGGTAACTGTTCTGATGAACTTTCCCTCTTTGGTTCCTAGACTTTATGGATTTACATCATTTTGCAATTGAAATGACATTGTAACCATAAGTTCTATGCTAACAGTTTCTTCTCTTGTGTTTCTTGCTTGTGGAAATCTCTTCCAATTTCTTGCTTCTCAGTCAAGTTTGATCTTCAAAGATTTAAATGCAATGTCAATTGTTATGTCTACTTAATTCCTGTTCTTTTAGTGTTCCTTCTCCTTAATGTTTTTTGTTTTTTTTATATTATCTCAAACTCAGTAACCTCTTCTATCTTAGTTGCTTTATTGCTTTGCTTAGGGTGAAATGATTTTAAAAAAGTTAAAGTGGTTTGACTAAGTTTTCTTTTCATGTTCACATGAGAATTTTATGGTTTAAGCTTTTACAAAATAATACTAGTGAGAAACAGAATCAAAATTATTTTAGCATTTTTGATTTCTTGAAATTTCTTACACTTCACATTGAGCCTACTTATAAACAAACACTTACAGGTAAAATTTTTTAGAAATAAACACTTATAGGCAACATTTTTAGAAATAAGCATTTACTGGTAATATTTTATCAGGGTAGCAGTCATATAGAGAAATTGCTCATACTTATATTTTCATTTGTAAAAAAGCTGAATACTTGTAAAATCCTATTAACATCCATTTCGCCTATTCCTCAAAATGATATATTTTACAATATTTTACAAAGACTTTAAAGTAGTAATAATTAAAAATATCCTGTGAATTTCATGACAAAAGACTAATTTTTATACTTGATTAAAAAATTAGACGTAAATTTGATTCATTAAGCACTTAGGTGGCACGGTGGAGTAATGGATAGTGGCTTGGTTTGAGGAATTGGAGAGCTGAGTTCAAATTCCACTTGAATCCATTACATTCACTTACATGCTAATACTCTTGGGAAAGATATGAATCCTCTTCTCCCACCAGTAAATAGCAGGACAGACTGGGTTCTATAGCCTTGGATGGCAACCTAATGCTGGAAAAATCTGCCTCGTCAGTCATGTATCAAAAGATACATGATCGCCTAAGCATGTATCATGCATGGTACATAACTGACTGAAGCACTAAATATAGGAAAAACCAAATAAGATAACAGCAAAGAAAAATACATGTGTTATATGCAGGCCATTAAACATAAAACTCTTTTCTTCTGAAAGTAGAGAGGGCAATGGCTGATGTTTTTTTTTGTCCACAAGGAGAGAATAGCTTGAATGCATAATCAGCTAAAAATCACAATAAAATTATCATAAAATTATTCTTCTGAAATATATTTTAAAGAGCAACAAAAACGTTTCTATCTTCATTTTTTGAATGTAGTGTTAAAAACTGTTGTATATTTACATTTATTCTGCATGAAATACACCTTAAATGTATGCATGATATATATATTTTTTAAATTAAAAGGTCATAAGTAAAAGAAATATTCAGGGTAAAGGGCTGTTTATATAGACTATGTTTTATAAGAAAGATACAAAAATTCTGAAAGAAAACAAAATGTGGTTTAGTCAAATAGTTGTTTTTAACAAAGGGCCAAGGTAAAATTAGCATATAGCTTACAATAACTTACTATTATATGCAGTTGGTGGGAGCTGTCAAACGTTTGAATCATATCAGTTCAACAGACTGAAACTGCTAGAAGATGAATGAAAGGTGTAAATTTTGGTGTTAAAAAATGTTTGTTCTGGGGCTAGTTTTGTAGCAGAGGTGGTGAGAGGTGCCCACAAAAGAACTATAATAACAAATGAAATTTGCACAAACATCACAAAAAATTTAAAACCCTCTTCAGAGTGAAGTTTGAAAACACAGGTTGTAGCAGATGGTCATAATGAAACCATGAAACAGAGTAATGTAAAAAATATTTAACTAAAAAAAGAAAAGAAAATGAAAGCAAAATACAGAAAATAACAAAGTCAGTTTTACAACTCATGTAGTAATAATAATTCTTATTACAACTCATGTAGTAATAATCATTATTATGATAAATAATAATTTATCAACTTTGGAGTTCTATCATTACAAGTGAAGGAGAAAAATGAATGAATAAATAAATTTGTTCTTCTCTAATGGGAAATGAAGATAACACATACACTATTGCTTATAACAATTTGTTATGCCTGAAAAAAAAAAAAATATATATATATATATATATATATATATATATATATATATATATATATATTTAGGCAGCATATATCAAAACATATTTCATTGAATAATATAGGCATATATTTATTTTCATAATGATCCTTTAGAGTTCTCTAATCAGTTTCTTGATGTTGCAATAAGTTTGTCTTTGTAATTTACCCCAAAGGATGATCTTGGAGGAGATCAAAAGTACTTGGGTAGAAAAAAACTATGGCACCTTTCTTAATGAATTCCATCTTAACCTCAAGAAACTGATTAGAGAACTGGAAAAAAACTATTATAAAAATAAATAGGTATATGTCTATATTATTCAATAAAAAATATACACAGACATTTTTTATTTATTTTTATATATATATATATATATATATATATATATATATATGAATGAAGAAATATAGTCTTAAAGTGTGCTATATTTATGGGATAAAGTGCTCAATATCAGAGATAGAGCGTGTGTAAATATAAAAGTGAACATAGAAGTCAACACATAGAGGCGACAGTCCGTTTTATGCTAGATGCAATCGTCGGGCCACGACAATTGCATCTAGCATGAAACAGAGTGTCGCCTCTAAGTGTTGACTTCTATGTTCACTTTTATATTTATATATATATATATAAGGAGGCACGGTGGAGTAATGGATATTAGCTTGGATTGAGGAATCAGAGAGCCGAGTTCGAAATCCAGTTGAGTTTATTAAATTCACTTACATGCTAATACCCTTGGAAAAGGTATGAATCCATCTCTTCACCCCTCCCCATGGATAAATAGCAGGACAGACCGGGTCCTATAGCCTTGGGTGGTGACAATCTAGGAGGACAACTCTAAATTCAAAATCTTCTGAGGGTCATTTGGCGACTTTGTGGCATACTGTGCACCAGTTCACTGTATTCAGCTCTTCCAAAACGTGTGCTTGTACACAAGCCTTCACCACTATAAGCAAATGATATGTGTGGGTAGTCTGGCTGTTAGTCCTAAGAACTTAGCTACTTGGCCCTCATACATCAAAGATGATGGGAGAGTGATGTATATATCTCATTTTCCTGGCACCATAATGTAGCACCTGTTCTATGAATACTTTCATGGTAATTGTTCTTATGTACTTTCTGCTATGTTACCTTGACTTTATGAATTTAAGCGCAGTACTAGATTGGCAACTAGGTCTCATCAATTTACAGTTGAATTGGCTAGATGCAACTGCAAGTTCTGTACTAACAGTTTCCTATCTTGCACTTCTCACTTGTGGAACTCTTCTGGCTTCATGCTTTACAGCCAACTTTGATCTTCAAAAATTAAAATGCAGTGTCAGTTGTTAACTACTGTCTTCTTGATTCCTCTTTTATTGTTCTTGTTTTTTAATAACATTTATTTTTCGCACTCCGTAACCCCTTGTGTCTTAGTGGCTTCAATGCCTTGCTTGTGGTGAAATGTGTGTGTAAAAAAATTCAGATATAAATAAAAATATATATGAATAAAGATAAAAAGAAAAATTATTCTTTACTGATGTCTTTCATCCTAAGGCCTGGTTTGGTTTCAAATTTTTAAAAATTGAAACCAAACCTGAATAAAATTAATTGTTATAAAATGTGTACAATAGATAGTTTAAAATATCAAGTCTTGCACTAATAGTTTTAATACTTATTTCTTAAAAAACTCTCAAAACATTATACTTAGTTACCTCTCCTGAAACAGTGTCAAGCGATCATGTACTCAACTCGGCATTCTTCACTTCACAAGTAAAAAAAAAATCTAACTTTCAGATGAACACAGCAATTTTGTCTTTGAAAATTGCAAACACTACAATATTTGCCTTGAAATAAACAACACCCTGATGATGACATTGTTTTATGTTGAAGGTACTTGGAATAAAATAATATGTATCAACATGGCAATTTTCTCTCTTGTCTTAATAATGACACCAAAAAGCTTGTCCATGAGCATGAAAGGATCCAATTGAAAATAGGTAGACAAAACTTGTCTAAATTATTCATTGAAACATGTCTGTCTGTCTGTCTGTGTGTGTGTGTGTGTGTGTGTGTGTGTGTGTGTGTGTGTGTGTGTGTGTGTCTCTCTCTCTCTCTCTCTATATATATATATATATATATATATATATATATAAATAAAAAGATAAACAAATTGGAAATGTTTATAGATTTAACATGTTTAGCTTTTATTTAAGCTTTTAAAATCAAAACATGTTGAATCTATAAATTCTGTCAGATTCTAATCCTTATTTTGTTTGTAACACATACATATGTGTATTTGTGTGTGCGTGTACTTGGACATCAATTCCTCTTTTATACAGGTTTCATTGAAGATGAAGATGTTTTTGTTTGCCTTGCAAACAAAAAATGTCAACAGCGACTGTCAGTTTCACATGTGAGACATGAAACCGAAAGTCACCATAAAGTGTTGATTTCTATGCTGAATATATATAAAAGAAAATATGTGTAAATCCTTTGTAGGGATTATCAATTATTGGGGATAGCACAATTTATAAGTCACTTGTACATATTGAACTGGTTTTATTTATTTTATTCAATTTTTTTTACTCTCTAACATAATAATTCATATTTCTTTTTAATTCTATAGCATAATGTCTACATTTGTAGACAGTAATTTCTTTTTGAAGAAAATATACAAGGTGCGATGGGTAAATTGTCGCCATTTTCTATTTCTTGAAGCCAATGGCAATTTTATTGAATAAATTTACTCTTCAGTATTTCAAGATATTTTTGTGTAATGTTGGTAAATATATCTATTAAAATGAGATGTCAGTGTTTTCATTTTTTGCATAATTTAGATGACAATTTATCCATCGCACCCTGTACTTGAGGATTAATGTACTAGAAATAGTCATACTCTATTAATGAGTGAACATATATATATATATATATATATATATATATATATATATATATATATATATATATATAATAAAGTTAATTGATAATCTGTATGGACAATTCCAGTAAGGATATAAATCCTGAGATCTCAATGTAATAAACAGAGCCAGTAATAATTAATTAACAAATCAGAGACTTTAGAAAGCCATGGTAATATTTTATTTCACAAGACCGATAAAATTTGATCTTGCTTCATCAAACCTTGTGGTTTCAGGTTTTGAAACTGCAAGGTCTTACAAAGCAAAATCAAATTACATCGGTCTTGCAAAATTAAATATTACCATGGCTTTCTGAAGTCTCCGATTTGTTTATATATATATATATATATATATATATATATATATATATATATATATATATATATAAGCACCATGGTAATATCTTATTTTGCGAGACAGATAAAATTTGATTTGTTAATTATGACTTGCTCTGTTTATTAATTTGAGCTCTCAGGACTTATATCCTCCCTGGAATTATCAATACAGATTACCAAACATATATATATATCTATATATATATATATATATATATATACGCGTGCAATATTGCACATTCATATAGTGCTCAATGTAACAGCTTTTAAATATATATTAATAAATATACATTTTTATCCTCAATGGTAGTAGTACGACCCAGAGTTTCATGCCCAATGCAATCAGTCTCTATTCAGCACCTGAAGTTTGCATTGTGCTTGAAACAGCAAATCATGCTACTGGTGAGGAAAAAGATGTATATTTAATATAAATATTTTTTGTTTCTCTTTTTTCAATATTAAATTATATAATTCCTCATTTCATCCCAGTTTGTCTATCACTCTGCGATTCTTGTTAACATTTTTCTAGTCACCAATGATTCTTCTGATGAGGCGTTGGCTGAAAAAAAATAAGGTTACTTTTTAGGGAAAAAATATGTAGTTTTATCTGTTTAAGACTATTTACAAGTTCTGTGGCATCAGACTTTTATTTAAATATACCCTGAAAAATCATTGAAAATATTTTTCTTTCTTTTTTATTATAGCTTTTGGAATATTAAAAGAAATTACTTTTTCTCAACATTGTTTTCCAAAATTTCTCTTGCATGCAGTATTTGAAAATATGACAGTGGTATTTTAATAGTAATACTAGCCTTATCCCATACCAGTTGTTACATATAGTTTGTAACATGTGTATACAAATGTAGCAACTATTAAAGGGGCACAGGTCAGTTTTATTGATATTATGAATTTCTGTATGAAGTGTCTAATTTAGACAAACTTACAAAAAGAAAAAAAATCAGCAGTAATGACTAAAATATTAAGTCAAATTTTTACTACTTAATCCACCACCTTCCAAAATTACCAAGAAAATAAAAGATACTAATAAATATGAATGTATTTTTTTTTAACATACATAAAGAAAATTACCATTAAAATCCATGTATATGTTATTGTCTACTCTATAAGATATATATTCCCTGTTTGGCAAATGTTACCAACTTCTATGTCCTTACTACAACAAAGGATCATTAAAAATGAACAGCAAGCTTAAATGCCATTGTTAATTCATTGCATATATAGGTGTACAATTTTACATATGCTTTTCAATTGAGTGATACTATGATTTTCTGATAGGAGAAACATTGCACTTTTGATCCAAATATCCTAACAAAACAAGTAGGATAGCAAAGCCTATATTTGATGTAAGGTGACTTTGAGGAATTTGTTTCTCCAGGTTTTTAGTATACAGGAATCCCTTGATTAGTGCAGCTAATATGTACATCAGTAACCATATATAAAATTTTAAAAAATTAAAAAATTAAAAAAATAATACAATTTTCAATTACTATGGTTAAACTGAAGAATGTTTTACCACACTAATCAAGTATTAAGTATACACTAATCAAATTCTGGTATATAAAAATTTTAGCGAACTAATCAAAAACACATTAATTGAATACTTGATGGATGCCTGTACTCCAGTAGTTTTATATATACTATATCTATTCAGACTATTTCCGCATCTTTGCTTTTATCACAATGTTTTGGCTGTTGTGCTCTCCAGCCTTCCTCAGATGTATATTGATCTGGGTAACCTACAGTGAATTCTGAACTGAACCTTTTATTTAATCTTTGGAAGGGGATAGACTGTTTCCATTTCACTGCTCATGTCTAGGGATATTGTCTAGTTATTATTTTTATTTAGTACTGTTCAATTATTGCATGACCATTTCATCTGTGTACAAGTACACAATGCCTGACCCAGAGATTGAACTCACAACCACTATGTCACCAAATTCACAAATCAATGCTTTTATCTGCAAGGCAATTTTATTAAACTCTGCGGTATGTCTGTAAACTTAAGGTTTGTCATGACCTCTCTCCACAATTTATGAGCTTTATTCAAATTTCATAAATACTGAGAAAAATCTATGAGGTGACTTTTCAAAAACTTAACATTCAGGTTTATACAAATTTTATTTTGGTTCATTCATAAAATGAAACCAAGGTTAAAGATATTTTGAATAATAACCTTTAACTTTCATCAGGTGATGTGAAAATGTTCTCCACATAGACAAATAACTTGAATAACTCAGTGGAGGGAGGGAATTAACAAGAAAGAAAAACATAATGCTATCTTCCTGTTAATTGCACCACAAGAAGTTTGATGACAGAATAATTAAAGATTTCCTTAAATGTGCGAGTCTTCCTTGAAGTGAATGAAGAAAGTGTATGTGAAAAAGAAAAGAGTCTAGCAAAAAGGTATTCAATCAGAAGTCAGAAAATGTTTCAAAGGATAACTTAACTGCATCCCAACAATAAATCCAAAGCAAAAGGAGATGGGACTAAAATGTTATAGTAAATTTACAAAAATAATTAAGCACATAAAAAAAGAAATAAAATAAAATAAAGAAAATTAGTGGTATAATGATACATGGCCAGTTCTACAGGGTGTGATGGATGAATTGACCTCTGTATTATGTAAAAATAAAAATAACACTGACATCTCATTTTAACAGATATCTTTACCAAAATTACACAAAAACATCTTGAAATACTAAAGAGTAAATTTATTCAATAAAATCTCCATTGGCTTCAACCACAGCCTGCAGACAACTTCTGAATCTCCTGCAACTCTTCTGTACGGTCTCCATGTTTAAGTTGGTGAATGCTGACATAATCCTTGCCTTCAGTCCATCTTTGGTGTTCTCAAATTATAATTCACTTCATTAGACTAAATCAGTGTTTCTCAACCTTTTTTTTTTTTAAACTTCAGGGCACACTTGTAAAATAGCTAAGACTCTGAGGTACACTTTAAATTTAATAGAAGCTTGTATTTCATGTGGAATAATTAATTCTTTGTATGTGCATATGAATATCCAACTGTATATTCTTGAAATTGCATTTTCCAATATTAATATTAGAATAAAATATTGTAAATAATGTTATATAGAGTGCAAGAGAAATACCTCCCACACAATGCAAAGACATTAGCTAAATAAAGACACCATTGTCACAACATTATGTGGGAGGTATTTCTGCTTCAACCTGTATATATTTGTGATTTTGCAAATTAGTGAAGAGACTAGGAAATAGTTCAGTTACTATTTATTTAAAAAGCACAAGATATTTCAGTATTGTCACTGAAGGATTTTTATTACTAAGAAAAATAAAAAAAATAAAATAAAATAAAAAGTATACATATGTTCCTCTCAAGTTTCAAAGTTCAAATCTTTTAAATGAGATTTAGTCTCTAACTTTGAGATCATAAGGTTTTATCAGTTTATAACGGTTATAAGAATAAAAAAAAAAGAAAAAGTAATTCATAAATTACTGTTAACTTTGGGCACACCTGGTTACCATACTAGTTGAGAAACACTGGTTTAAATGATCACAATGGATACTTTTCTGATACTTTTTTTGACATAATTCATAGTTTTGCATATAGTGAAATATATACATAAAAATAATAATTATATATAAAAAAAAAATATATATAAAATAAACCGTCATAACTGTTCCTTACAATATATTGGGGAAACTTGCAGAAAGGATTTTATACACAAGAATTAAACAAATGTATTAGTCATACATAGAAATAAAATCAACCACAACTTTGATCTAAAGAATGCCACACTTATTAAAAGAGATAGTAACTTAGATGGAAATTTCTTGAGAGTGCCGTTATCAGATCTTGCCAAAACATAAATCTGCACTCCTGATTTTTGTCAAATATCTCATTTCCTGAAAGAAATACCACATTCACAAGCCAACGTAGATGACTTTAAAAAATTTTTAAAAATTAAAAGGAAATAGTTAAATTCAAAATATTCTATTATTTAAAATATATAATATATAAATTAATCGCAAACTAAAATAATAATTACATTATAAAACAAAAATTCAACATTTACTCACTTTCATTTATTAGACATTAAATTACATAACTTAGCATCCTCCATAATTTATCTTGATATTCAGTTTGCCTGACATATATTTATGAGTGTTCTTAAATTTAAAAATTTTGAAAAACTAACCACATTTTTACTTCTGTTTAAAAAAAAAATACTTGTTGCAAAATAAAATCCTTATATTTGCCTTGATAAAGTCCATCAGATGATGAAACACGTTAGCTAAGAGAATTTCTCGTTTTTGTCTTTATTCATATTGGAATATAAAAATTATAATGTTACTATCATTGTTTTCATGCTTTGTAATATCATTTGGTTAGATATCCATAATATAAAGCATTTGAGATCTGTGGTACATTTATAATTACCAAACAGAAACAGAGCATTGGGGTAAATAGTTTTCAGGAACATAAATATGGAAAGAGGAAGATATACAAAATAAAAAAAGAGAAGGTAACTCACTCATCTGCGATTGCTCTCTGAGAGAGATCTTCTAGATCTCCTGCATCAAATAACTGGGCATCAGTCAGCCCAAAAGTATTTCGACAAACTTCAAGAAAGATGTTAATATTATCCTGTAAGAGAAAACAAAAAATTCATCATTAAATTTCTCCAAAATTATTCAATACTTAAACTGCAAGCATTCCTGTAAATATAAAATGAAAAAAAGAGGGGATAGTGGACTAAAAAAGGTGATACAGAAAGAGTAATCATTGAGAGTCCTAACACTGATAGGATATACATTGGGTCAACGAAGAATGAATTTAAAATTAGATGGGGACAACACAAGAGCTCCTTCAATAATATTAGAAATAGAAATCAGACATCTCTATCCAAATATTTTTGGCATTTAAAAGAAATGAATAAAACACCAAAAGTAAAATGAAAAATAATAAATAGAACAAGAACTTGTAAAACCTGGGATCACCCATGCCCTTTATGCCTACATGAAAAACTACACATTATTAAGTTTCTAAATAATGAAAATTTATTAAACCATAAACATGAGTTAATGGTTTTTTGCCAACATCAACAAATTTTCACATTAAATAATTAGCTTTAAAAAAAAAAAAAAAAAATTAAATTTCATAGTCTTAACCCAATCATAAAATTGAAAAAACCTTTATGAAGTCGTCAAAAAAACAAATTGTAGTTCAGTGCGACGCGTTTATATATGAAACATCCATTTGGAAAAAATAAATAAAAAAATAAATAAATAAAAAATAGATAAAATAAAATAAAACAAAATTCTCTAGACACTACATGACATATCATGGTGTCAAAAGCTATCTTTCGCTATGACTGACCAGACGATATGCGTACATGAATGCCATCGTTTGCTTTGAAATGGATACCCCACCCTACCTCGGCTTGACCTTTTTCCGAAGGCGACTGAGATGAGGATAAAAATTAACTGTTAGACCCCTTATCAAAATGATCGCCCCAGCTGTTTCCATAGTAATTAATTTTGCAAACGAACATGTTTATAAAGATGCGTAAATTTCAAGATTGGTTATTCCTAAATTTTCGCTTGAGGATGAAACAGGGCTTGATACCTTAATTCAATTTAATTTTAATAATTATATTGAGGGTTTCAGCTCTCGTTTTTGAAACATGAGAACTCTTATATAGCGAAAGAATCATATTTTTTAAAAAATAATTATAATATATATATATTATAAATTAACTGATTTAAAATGGTTTTTTTTTCGCTACACAGTAATAACCATGTTTCAAAAACTGAAGCTAAAAACTCCAAATTTAATTATATAATTAAATTAAAAGCATTAGTTCTGTTTCATCTTCAAGCGAAGTTTTTGAAACATGGTTATTACTGTGTAGCAAAAAACATTTTAAATCAGTTAATTTATAATATTTATGCTCTGTAAATTT
This sequence comes from Acanthosepion esculentum, assembly GCA_964036315.1. Taxonomy (NCBI): domain Eukaryota; kingdom Metazoa; phylum Mollusca; class Cephalopoda; order Sepiida; family Sepiidae; genus Acanthosepion; species Acanthosepion esculentum. The sequence continues at coordinate 52,112,834 of OZ038507.1, forward strand.
ACATTGAGCATTGTTTTGTAAAAAAAAAAGAAATATCAATAAGAACACCGGGTTATATATCTTACTGTTCTTTCTTTATATATATATATATATATATATATATATATGTATATATATATGTGTGTGTGTGTGTGTGTGTGTGTGTGTGAGTAACTACACCAGCAAAAAGTACTAGATTAAGTTATAATAACATAATAGGTCCCAGTCTGTCCTGCTATTCATCCCATAACTGGAGGAGAAGAGATGGATTCCAACATATGTGCGCATAAGTGAATATAATGAAATGGACTGGAATTCGAACGTGGCCATTTTCCGATTACAAGCTGTTATCCATTATACCACCCACACATCCAAGCTTACAGCATCTTATAGCCATTTGTTAAAATAACAGTTTGTGTTTGATCATTGAAGTTAAGCCATGTCAAGTCTGGTCAGTACTTAAATGGGTGACTGCTTCGAGATATATATATATAATGTAAATCTATTGAAACTTGGTGGGTGAAAAAACCTGGATAGCACAATTTTCAAATAAATTGGCATCTGAGGAAAAATGGAAAAAAAAAAGAAGAAAGCACCAGAAACCTCCAAACAGGGTGTAAGAAATCGTCCAGTACCTTAAATCTCTGGTACAAAGAAAAAAAAATCCCCAGCAAGTAATAAGTTAAAACGAAGAGTGCTCAATACACTAAGTAGAGCAAAAGTAAAATAAATAAATCCTAATGAGCCAGTTCACCCTGATGATCCCACGTGGTGAAACCTAGGTAGGTAGTACCTGGCTCATTAGGATTTATTTATTATATAAATATATATATGATAGGTAAATTAATGACAAAATGGAAATGCATTTCACACTTTGAAAATGTTTTTGTTGATAGAATTATGTATTTAGGAAGAAGATGGTGAATATAAAACTGCAAATGTTGGTTATAATTATGTATAGATAGGAAATACTGATCATGTTGGAATGTTGAAATTTTCAACTTTAAAATTAATTTTATTATTATTAGATGTGTTTGTGGATATAGTCTATCCAATTTAGTTTAGTTCCTTAATACTTTTGTTTCTGTCACTTTTCTAATTAAATATCACTCCTTATGTTAATAGAAGATCTGCCAAGGGATATGAGATGTTGTAAGAACTTGGATACAATTTTATAGTGGATGATATGGGAATTAAAGAAGCATTTTTTTTTTTAAATTGAAATTATGGTCAAACTCATTACAGTGAGCAACTAATGAATTGAGTGTATAAAAATATATAAAAGAAATTTATATATCATATTCTACCACATTTAAAAAAAAAAAAAAAAGAAAAGAAAAAAGAAAAAAATCAATAAGTATAAGCAGTTAATTGATTAATTTCTGTGGATTACCGTTGAATCAAACTTTGGCCCTGTGACTATTAGGATGTAGGTCAGCTCATCGGTTTCCCCTTCCCTGGCTCTCCTACTTCCATAATATAATTCCTGTAACAGTGCCTTCTTCTGCCATATCTCCCATTATGTCCCCTCTAGCACCCTCCCTTTCTCTTTCTTTCCCCAACTAACCAGTACCACACTACAAACTGATATCATAAACAGTTTGAAAAATCCTGTGAATTTTAAAATTAAAATTCATAGGCGAAAATGGTCATTAACTAAAGTTATCTTAATTCCAATTGTAGAGAGAGAGAGAGAGAGAATTATATATATATATATATATACACACACATATATATATATATATATATTAGTATATATTAGAGAGAGATAGAGAGAGAGAATGATATGGCTACTGGGTGGGGTTTTATCTATAAATAAATAAAAAAAAATACTAATGAATATTTATTAAGTAAATAAAATTTAAAAAAATGAAAATAGCAGAACTATGAATAATCAAAGTGATTAGCCCAAAACAAAAAACCGGTTTCTGCCTTCCTGCACTTTCCATACACCCACCACCAAATAACAGAGAGAGAGAGAGAGCCCACACAGAGTGTAAGAACACATGGTCTGATGAAAATGATTACAACAATACAGTGTTTATTACTATTCCCACAGTGTTTTATATATGTATATAATTTTCTAAAGTATTAATAGATTTTTTATTTATTAATCCAACAGATTTTTATCATATTAAACATTATTTTTGAGTGGGCACTCATTGAGTAGACACTTCTTAATGAAAAATATAACAGAGAGTACATATTTTTCTTTAATAAGATTTCTTGAATATTCAGACCAGTAGATGAAAATAAATAAATATACTGTTTAATAAATAAATAAATGGAGTGTCTACTCAAATATTAGTGTCCACTAACACTAACATTTAAAGTTATATATATATATATATATATATATATATATATAGACAATATGAAAAGAACTTACATAAAATAAATAAACAACACTTGTCTATATTATTTAATGAAACATGTATGTATGTATATATATATATATATATATATATATATATATATATATATATATATATATAACATAAATATGTTATAAAATCACTACAAAAATAGCCATTTTGTTTCAACACCTCCGGTGTCTTATGAAGTGATGATGTTGAATGTAGAATAAAGGATTTTAAAAGTTTCCAATTTATTAACGATCATTCGTAAGAGGAAACGCTGTTACATAAGCAGGAATGACCAATCAAAATACAAGTACACGGGAATTCAAAAAACTTGACAATGAAGTAAGGTTATAATGGCTATTAAAAGCTTTAAATTTGGGGGTTATACTAAAATAGAATTTATTCTAACCAATAAGTATTAAATTATATGATAAAATTTGATGTTAAAATTAAAGGTAAAAAAATTACCAATTTTAAAATTTAAATTTAATCTCTATTAAGTTTAAAATTATAAAAACTACTGATGAGAAAAGAAAAAGTACATATGTTATTTTATTTTTTCATTGAAATTACGTTAGAACAGACGCTAATTTCAACTGGTCTTCCCGACAAAAATGTATACATTTTAATTACAAGTGTATGAATAGGGTGTTCACCTCTCGCGTAAAACAATATACACACTCAGATTATAATACATAGGCACCCAGACATATTTAGATATATACATACACAAATAGGTGACGAGACTGGAGACATCTCCACGGCACTTTATATATTAAAAAAAAAAAAAAAGAAAAAAAAAATTTATTCCATATACACAAAATTTATTCCGTATACACCAATCCTAGACTTGGTTTTTTTTATATATATATATATATATATATATATATATATATATATGCAAGCTTAATTAATTCTGACAGAATGCTTTCATTATAATTTTTATATAATTTCTCATTTGATTTATAATTTTTTTTCTTTTCAGCTATCAGTAAATATAATTCATCCTTGATAATGGTCAAAGGTATAGCTGAAAGCGCTTGGAAAAAGAAAACATTTGGACAGTTTTTGTATAACTTTCCTATGGAAAAGAAAAAGATCAATGATAAATTATATAAAAAAACTTAAAGCACTTTGTTATATTTAATGAAGCTTGCATGAAAGAAGGATTGCTGCCTAAATACACTGTGTATATATATGATTACAAATAAAATTTGTCACTTAGGTAAATGAATAAAGACAAAAGGGGAAACCTTTCTTAGTCAACATCTTTTGTCCTCTGACTGATTTTATCAAGGATATATATATATATATATATATATGTAAGCAAATGTGTGGATGTAGATCCGACGGTATAATGAAAATGTGGAAAAGACAAAGCAAAATCCGAATGTGTGAGTTTACTGTTTTTATTTTGTTTTTGTTTTTGTTATTCTGTCGACGTCAGACGTTTCGGTCAAATAGACCTTCTTCAGGACATGGTTAATGGAGACATATTTATATTAGATTTAAGTTAGATGAAGAGACGATATATACAGGACTGGTCAGAAACAGAAAAACTGAAATTCTAAAGTCAAAGTATTCTTTCTTGGAGTCGGATACGCTGGCGTCGCGTGGCCGGCAACTACGAAGACCTGCGCACAGGGAAAAGATTGTGTCCTAAGTGGAAGGTGAGGGGGACTATTTAAAACTATAGCTTATCGGTATGTTTGTCACGCATTAATCTTGCTACACAGCTCGCTATCTGGAAGAACCCTGGTCGGTTATTTACTGTGTGTGAGGTGGCTATCATGCCAGCCTCATAAATCTGCCTAAGGTTTTCATTGTGGATATATTTTAAGATCTTCACAGAGTCGAAATCAAAATTGTGATCAGATTTGGCTATGTGTATAACTAAAGCACTGCTTAGATTACCGAGGCGAATATCACGTTTATGTTCGGAAATGCGAGATTTCAATGCTCTACCTGTCTCGCCTACATAACTCAGGTTGCAGTCTCTGCAGGGCACCTGATAGACATATATATATCAAAAGAAAAGTTGTCTTTTTTTCCTTTTGCCTTAATGTATTTCATCCCTTGAGGAACTTGATCAAAGTAAATGTGAAGATTTCTTCTGTCACACTTCTCACTTGTGGAACTCTCTTCTGGCTTCTTGATTTCCAGTCAACTTTGATCTTTAAAAATTTAAATACAATGTCAAATGTTATTTTCTGTCATTAATTCCTGTTCTTTTAATGTTCTCTCTTAATAATTTTTTCTTTTTTTGTTTTCTTCTCATATTCTCTCCCACTCAGTAACTCCTTGCATCTTTGTGGCTTTATCTGCCTTGCTTGGTGTGAAATTATAAAAAAAAAAAGTTAATTAAGTTTTGGAAGCATTAGATGGACAACAAATGTTCAAAATCCACCTTTTCTTGTTTAAAACTAGGTTGGACTTATGAAATTTTCTGAGAAATCAAAAGAAACCCCGACAGTACATTAACTTAGAGTTGCTTGCAAAAATAATTAAAAGTTAATTATGAGAAACCCTTTAAAACTAATTAAAATCTCATCTTTTGCAATGAATTTCAAATAAGAATTGAGGCTTAAAAATCAACTTGTAGTCATTAAAATTTCATGATTGCAATTAATAATTTAGAAATTATTCACTTAAAATTCAGTTAAAATTGTTGAGTATATGATCTCATTAACTTTTCTCATGCTTATTTCTTATTCTTTAAGCTTATCTATTTTCATTCTTGTCACTACTTGTACGAGCATTCTGAAAGATTTTAATTTAGAGTTTAACTTTTTCCTATTAATTCTTTTAGTATCTTCAATACAGTAGACAATTTTTAAAAAAAGCTCCTGCTTATATCTTTAAAAACTCAATGCAAATAATTTACTCACATCCTTTGAAACAACATTTTAAATCCAGTTGGAAAATTTGTAGTATTATTTCTCACAATGAATTTCAACTCTAGTTACAAGAGTGGTTCATGAAAAAAGTCATAAAGTATGCTTTGATAGGCCAGGAAAAGTCATGTTCAGTTTGTAAGTAAATAGAAAAGATTATTTTCATTTAAAATAGGTATAAATCTAAAAAAAATAAGTGTTTTAATTTATTAAAGTATCTTCATAGAATAAAAATCATGTAATGTATAATAATGAAATGATAGAGGGTGCAACAGAAATACCCTAAGACATTAGTGGCAATAGTGTCTTACCCTTATATATGATGTATTTCTGCTGCACTTTGTATTGATTAGATATATTAGATTTTACACTGGGCATTTTTGTTTTAATCATTTCACCCCAAGCAAGGCAGGAATGCCACTAGTATACAGGGGTTTACAAGGAGTGAAAGTGAAAGAGAAGACCGAGAATAGGGAGGATTGAGGAAAGGAAAAAAGCTGAATGGGAAGGCTGAAGATGGTGATTGATGTTGCATTTAAATTTTTGAAGATTGTAGGTGGCAGGGAAGCAAGTAAACAGAAGGCTGGAAGTATGAGAAAAGAAACTGTTGGAGTAGAAGTGGCAGTTGCACTGAGCTATTTCAACAGAAAAAGAATGGGACCTTGATGCTAGTAGCAAATTCATGTAGCTGGAGCACCAGGAAAAAAAGCTCATCAGAGCACCTGCCATGAAAATATTTGTAGAAAGGACAGAGGGAAGCCACATCATGTTGGTGTGAAAGTAACTGAAGTCAAGATGCCTGAAAATTGATAAAATAGGTTAATAGGTTAAACACTAGCAACATGTTATTTAATAAGTAATAACTAAAATAATATTTTAAGAAATAAATTTTTCATGGTAATTATTTTGATGAACTTTCCTCATGGTACTTTGATTTCATGAATTAAGTGCAGTACTAGATTGGCAGCAAGATCTCATCTTACAGTTAAAATGGTTAGATATAACCATAAGTTCTATGCTAATAGTTTTTCTTCTACTCCTTGCTTGTGGAACTCTTTTCAGGCTTCTTGTTTTCCAGTCAAATTTGATTTTCAAAAATTTAAATGCAATGTCAAGCGTTATCTTCTGTCTTATTAATTCCTGTTCTTTCACTGTTCTCCCTCCTTAGTAATGTTTTTCTCATATTCTTTCACATTCAGTAACCTCTTGGCTTATGGCCATATCATGTTGAAACACAGGTTCTCATACAATCACTGAAAATATGCAACATCAAGCTTGGTCAGTATCTAGGTGGGTAAATGCTTGGGAATACCAGGTGCTGTAAACCGAATTCACTCTATTTTGTTATACTGACATGTACAAATACACTTAGGAAACATGACTTCCTATATATGTGTTTCCTCTATGGTCATGTTGTCTACTTAATTCAATAATGGGATCGCCTTGTTTGCTAATTGGCAATTTAGGTTCAAACTCAAGTGTCGGCAGCAACACTTTATACCTAAATAACAACTTGTATCAGTAAAAAATTATAACCCAAAAATATTTTCTGGCTTTAAATAACCTGTAAAAAGTTGATAAGCTGTAAAAAAAAAAAAAAAAAATAAAAATAAAATTCTATCAAACTCTTGTATTTTAGTGGTTTTATTGCTTTGCTTGGGGTGAAATGATTAAAAAAATTAATTACTGTAAACTTAATTTAAAAAAAAAAACAATTAAAAACATTACCTATTTTAAGTGAAAATATTATTTATTTTCTGACTTTCTTATTACCCACAAATTAGAATTATGACTTCATTACCTATAACTTGTTTCTTACCTAAACAAAGAGTAGCTTGTGATTTTTCTTTCATGTCCTTTTGCCCTGCAACCATGACAAGTTTTGAAATTCTCTTTGTTGATGCAGTCAATACATTCTATCTTTCTGTTCTGCTACTGATCTGTTAGAAGTGGCCAAAATAACAAATAAAAACTTGTTTATAATAAAACCATTCTATTTTAAACTTTCACTTGTATCAGCAAACCTACTTCTTCCATGTATTTAGGAATGCAGCAGATTAAACATATGCATACTGTGCACACGAAGTAGAGAGCAAATTTTAAGGAACCTGTTATGATCTCATTCTTTATAGGATATCTGTAACATATCTTTTAAAAGATTAAATTTCTGAAGGAGTTTAATCAAGAGTGAAAATATATCATAAAACATTATAAACATTCTACATTCATTAAATTTTCAGGCTTATTTTGAAATTAAACGTTGCAACCATAAGAAAGATCTACCAATTATAATGTTAAGGACTGAAGTTTTAGATAAGCTTATCTATGATTATCACTCAGAATTCAAGAAAAATAATCCAGGTAAGTTTATAAAATGATAATGTTTTTAAAAATGACTATTTAATAATGATACCAATTGCCATTTTTCTTTTTCAATGCTATGCACATTCAATGCATAGTTGGTTACGGCCATCTCCCTTTCCTTAATACCTGTGAATCACCATGAATATCCTTGAGAAAGACAGTGGAGTGGTTTCCTGTTGCATTCAGGGCAGTCCTCCTCCTATACTGGGTGACTGACAGGTGTTTTGAAAGACCTCAAAGAGTTTGGTCTGCCCTACTTTTTTACTAACAGAAAAAAATGGATTCCCACAAAGGCTAGAATATGAACTCAACTTGCTGATTTTGTTTTCTTCATGATAACCATTTTAGAGATCATTTGTAAAATAAAAAAAATAAAAAAATCTGCAATATCATTGGTTCTGACCTGGTATCTCTGTTTCAGTCAATTTTTCACTGTTGTAATGTAGCTTCTCTGTACCTTTTCTATAAATACTTTCATGGTAATTGTTCTGATGAACTTTCCACTATGGTACCTAGACTATGGATTTGAGTGCAGTACAAGATTGGCAGCAAGATACCATCATTTACAGTTGAAATGACTAGATGTAATCATAAGTACTATGCTAATGGTTTCTTCTCACACACTTCCCACTCAGGGAACTCTCTCTTGGCTTCTTGTTTTTCAGTCAAGTTTGATCTTCAAAAATTTAAATGCAATGTCAATTGTTATCGTGTCTCTCTTAATTTCTGTTCTTTGATTGTTTTTGCTTCTTAATAATAATTTAATTTTTCCTATATTCTTTTTGTCCTGGGTATGATGATAAACTACATCCGCATCCTGGGTAAGATGATAAACTTACATCCAGCAGCAAGGTTTCTGATCAGGAGGTTTTGAGGAGCATGGAACCACCTCTTAATTGCTGGTGTTCCCAGGTCCACCCTGACTCGGGGTGGTAGCATCTGTTAGGGTCCGAGCTATAAAATAGTTAACACCCAAATCTGTGTAAAAATAGGTTTTAATACCAGAAATACTTTGTAATAAAAAAAGGTTATTACCAGCAATAATTTTTGAAGGAAAAATTATCATCAGCAATACTTTAAAAAAAAAAAAAATACCAGCAATGCAGCTATACATTCTTTGAAAAAATATGACCATCTATAGATTTCTTCAAGGAAAAATATTCCCAGAAATAGATTTTTGAAGGAAAACATTACCAGCAGTAAAAATTTTGTCGGCATTAAATAACCCATTGAGGTTGATATGCCGTAAAACAAAACAAACCAAACCTATATTCTTTCACACTCAGTAACCTCCTGCATCTTAGTAGCTTTGTTGCCTTGCTTGAGGATGAAAAGATTTAAAAAAAAAAAAAACTTATCCTCATCATCTTAGTTAACAAATCTAAAATCTTTCTAAATAGTCACCTGAATCTTACTGTAGAAAATATAATTTATATACTGAAATAAGTAACATTTTTGTTTATTAGTAATCACAATCATAGGGTTTTCTTATTTGATTGTTAAAAATGGGAAAATAAAAGCTTTATAAAGACTATCTTAAAAAGATCTTGTGTGGCAGTTGGAGGCTTTAAACAAAGTAAGAGATATCCTCAAACTGATTGTAGATGACTATAGATGATAACAGATCAAGTAAACACTAGACCTCAATTGGGGGTGGAGCAAATAAAGAGACTTCCTGAACATTAATTCTTAGAAAGAGAAGCAAAAATTTAAATAAAGGAGTGCTACCTTGTAAAAAGATAGTTTTATTTGGGAGAAGGTTATTCTGATATCTGAATACTGACTAAAAATGTGACAAAAATAAAATAAGAAAATCTGATTGGTAAACCTCATTTGTTAAGCAATGTAAGGCAGATAATGTTAGGAACTCTCTGGAAAGTTTTAGTTATTATAAAAGAAGAATTTTCTGGTTTGTATATGACTTTGTATGCACAGTATGCTATGTAATGTAGATGCGTAAGTCTTGTGTGGTGCATGAGTAACTTACATTTGCTTGTGCCATTTAATGTATACGCACACTTTGAAGTAAGACAATGGAATAACACATTTCCCTTTCACTCAGTCTGGACAACTCCTATCATGGGCTGAGTAATAAATTCAAAGTTAGAAACAAGAAAAAATTAAAGGGAACATGAGGAAAGAGGGCTTGAAGAATTTAACACTCACAGGACATATTGAAAGTAGGAAAATGGTAAGGAAATACCAAATAACCTACCTAACAAGTTTGAATGAATCATTGCTAGAACAAAGACAAAGAGGGATAGTAAAGTATCAAACACTACTTAAAGCGATAAGAATCTGGAGATCCATGATTGCCCACATCCTGAAATAACATTTTTTTAAATCATTTCACCCTATGCAATGCAATGAAGCCACTAAGATACAAACCGTTACTGAGTGTGAGACAATATGAAAAAAAGAAAACATTATTAAGAGAGTAAAAAAAAAAGAACATGAATCAAGAATACTGTAGATAATGATTACCATGAAAATATTTATAGAAAAGAACTACATTATGGTAGTGGGTACATGAAGCTGTGCTGTCAGGATCAATAACATCTCAGATTCTTCTTTAGATTTTATCAAGAATCTCTAAATACATAGTAAAAGCACCAGATGTGGCAGCAATATTCAATGCAGGGAGTGAATGGTAGACTTATAAATGTCTAAGATAGTTTCCGACAAGAAAATTTGTCTAGCACAACACAGTGAACAAATTTTCCTAATGGCAGATGGAGCAAGTAATTCAATATAATCTTTCTAATTCATGTCAATGAAAAACATTAGTCTGAGAAGTTGCAAGAAGATTAGCATCAGTTATGCTGACGGAAGGCAAAAAAAGTTTTTCTCAGACAATTAATGAATCAGCAGTTGACCCAGAAAGTGAAAGCCATATTGCTTATCTGAAAAGACCCCGAGATGTGAGATGCTTAACCAATTCAGAGTTGATTAGAACCTCTAGTAGTTTGCAAAAAAGAGGTAAAAGGCTAATAGAGGGACCAGACAGTTTTTAAAGACTGGAACTACAGAAGAGGATTCCAACAAAGAGGCAGCATTGTTGATTAGAGAGAACAGGAGCCATTTCAGGAGCACATATCTTAAGGATAGTTCTTAAGAAATGCAGAGATATCATTAAGTTCACATTGTGGGGATCAAGTTTAGAGAGATGAATACAGAAACCATAGACGTATTTTATATGTATATCATACAATAGAGACCCGGCTCTAAGTGCAAAGTTAAGCAAAGATACTCCACATAATACTCCAGATGTCAAGAAAACAGAGAGGGAGGGAAGAAATGTGAAAAGAAGGGTGTAACCAAGCGATTTAGCTGACAAATTTCATGTAGTCAATACAAAAATGTTGAAAAGGTGTGCCCTCTAATTGAAAAGGATTTCTAGGTAGCTCATCTTCAATTGACTTGCAAAAGAGAATACTACACTGGTACTCAATTTTAAAAGTGTCACTGGTTAGTAATAAATGGTGAGAAGGTGAAAGTCTGTAGAAATCAATTAGAGGTGACAAAAGAGTAATCAATAGTTAGGTGACATGTCCTTTCAGTAGGTGACGACATTAACCTGAAAATATCAGTAATCAATTGCATTAGTATCTTTAGATTAGATAGAAGAACTAGAAACAAAAAGGAATTGAACCTACACCTCCCTGATACAGGGAAAACCAACTTTAAGCTAGTTGTGCTTTAGCCTGCTCTACCATAAGACTTCACAGCAAAGAAAGGCTCAATTACCCTTTTTAAGAAATTTCACCGAGACCTTTCCGAATCCATATCTGCTAACTTTATTTTTATATCCAAAACAAAGTAATTTTTAAGGAATTAATGGATTTTTTAATAATCCAACATTATTTCTTATTGCTATAAGCTAGTCATGGGCAAACTACAGTCTGCAGGCCACATGCGGCCAACTTGGCATTCTGAATGGCACGATAATTTAATGTGGAAAATAATGTTATTAAAATATTTGTTTTCATTTGTTCTCAATTATTCACTCACACTCTCATGCATAGCAAAACACATATAAACAATGATTAATTGCAATGTTTCTTGAATTTAGTAATGTTTCATTAAAGATAACGCTGTCACCATTTTAAATCATTGGTGATTTTCACTAAGGAAGATCATAACTGCAAACATCTTTTGCTTCAGAAACAGGAAAATGTTAATGATAATTATTTTTCTTTAGAGAATAAATATACTTCTTTTAAAAAATGTTTTTATCATCAAATGAATAAATTAGAAACAAATCACATTCAGCAGTGTGTGTTAATTACTTTCATCAGGGATAATATTACACAAAGACTTCAGTTTTTTCTTAATTAAACAAGGAACCTTTTCTCCAAAGAAAAAAATCAAATTGACTTTTTTTCCGTTTCTAAGGCAGATGCTTATGTGCATGGTCTTTTAATAAAAAATTACCATTATTTTTCATTTTAGTAATGTGGCCCTACTTGTTGGAAACTTTTTCACATCAAATTCTGTGGAATTTTACTCAAACAGAATCAAAACCTGATAAGTGGCAACAAATCATTGCAAATAATGATGAATATATAATGAAATAAAATGTAAATGTACTTTTATTTTTTGAAGAATGAAGTTGATAAACAAAAATCGAATTTATTTATGAAGTAATAAAGTAAATGTAGATAACATTCTTATTTAATGCTAACCTCCAGCAGAGTGACTCATTGCAACTTCTCAGGCTAACATTTTTCACTAACATGAAGTAGAAAGATTACATTAGGTCTACTTCTAGGAAAGTTGGTTCACTGTGTCATGCCAAGCAATTTTTTCTCAACAGTATCTATCTTACACATTTATATATCTACCATTTATCCATGCATTGAATATTGCTGCTACATCTCATCTGATGCTGCTGCTATGTAGAGATTCTTGATAAAATCCAAAGAAGCTGCTATGTTATTTATCCTGATCTGGCATCTTGACTTTTGTCACTTTCCCCTATCACCCTAACATGCCTTTTCTACAAATATTTCCATGGTAATTGTTCTAATGAGTTTTTCTCTTTGGCACCTAGATTTAATTTATGCGTACTTCGTAGATTGGTGGCAAGGTCTCATCATTTTACTATTGAAATGGTTACATGTAGCCATAGGTTTGATGCTAACAGTTTCTTCTTTTTAAACCAGCCTTGTGCCACATACACCCTTGTGGGGGGGGGGGGTAAATATTAACAGTTTCTTCTTTTGCACGTCTCACTTTCCATATAGTAATAATAATTATTTTGATAAATAATTTATCAACATTGGAGTTCTATCATTATAAGCGAAGGAGAAAAATGAATGAATTAATAAACTTGTTCCTTTCTAAAAAGAAACTAAGATAATGCATACTCTATTGCTTATAACAATTTGTTATGCCTGAAATATATATATATATATATATATATATATATATATATATATATGTATGTATGTATGTATGTATATATGTATGTATGTATGTATATCCCACTTTCCTACCACCATAATGTAGTTTCCTTGTACCTGTTCAATGAATACTTTCATGGTAGTTGTTCTTATGTACTTTTTGCCATGGTATCTTGACTTTATGAATTTAAGCACAATACTAGATAAGCAACAATGTCTCATCAATTTACAGTTGAATTGGTTACAAGTTACAAGTGTAAGTTCTATGCTAACAGTTTCTTCTCTTGAATTTCTCGCTTGTGAAACTTTTCTGTCTTCATGATTTCCAGCCAACTTTGATCTTCAAACATTTAAATGCAATGTCAATTGTTATGTTCTTTTTTCTTAATTCCTGTTCTTTTACTCTGGAAGTGATTTTGATTGCAAAGCAAAACTTTTATCCTGCCACTGCAAGTGACTCAGATGAATGAATGATAGCATATTTGAATTTTGCAGTTGTGTTGTCATATCCTGCTATGGCAACAGAAAATGACCATGACTGAAATTAAGTAGGGCAGTATAGGAGCCTTGAAAGAACAATGCAGTGGAAAGGAAAGTAGTGAATAATTCAGTGTGTTAAAGGTTAATAATGTCTTTTTCTTATATTCTCTCATACTCAGTAACCACTTACGTCTTAGTGGCTTACTTGGGGTGAAATGATTTTAAAAAATTATAGCAATTAAAGTATTACTTCAAACTAGTTTATTAAAGTTTCTGATAGTTTAAAATATTACTTTTCTTTCATGTTTTCTTTCCTGACCTTTTCTTCTAATCATTATTTCTAGTCTTATACAGATCTTAGATTATAAATGTTGTAACACTTGTTTTTCAATGAGAACAGAAGACTGCTTTTAAATTAAACATAAAATTAACAATAATGAATTAAGGCCATTCCTAACATTAAAAAAGAAAAAGAAAAAAAAGAAGCTATTTTCAGCAGTCATGCAATCAATAATGTCAAAATAAAAGGTCTTTTGTCAGTAGTGCAGATAGGACTTATCAAGATATCAAGACAAGACTATGTTGGTTAAGAGAAAAAGAATCTTAATTTATAGTGCACCTAAAAGCAAAGCACTTAACTTGATTCTGGTTGGCAAACAAAGGATTTGATACAAGCACACAAGCAAATTGCTTTGCAGTTGCATGAGCCAGAATTAACTAACGAGCACTCAAATAAAATCTTGGTTCATGGAGATCCTTCATCCTCCCATTGATGTTTAGATTTCTAAATCACAAATAACCAAGGAAGATTAACACTTTTCCTACTGTATTGTTATAGCACGGTTGCCTGGCTGTGTTGGCCTGTTTTTTATTATTTTTTTTAAATGTTTATTTCTTTTATCTTTATTGTTGCATCTTATCACAACTCAGCTTGTCATTTTACAGTCAATAAGAGATTAAAAATGAAAAAAAAAATAAAAATAAAAAAATAAAGTAAGCTAGTAAATAGTGAGATTCAAGTTTCTATCTCTTTTTCTATGAGAAACACACCTGCCTGGGACTGGTGCTTTACTGATCATGCCATCTAGACCACTAGTAACAAAAGCTGAAATCTAACCATTCAGTTTTTAGTCTTTACTTTCACAGAACATATCTGAACTTATTAAATGAAATATTGTTAATTATTATTTACTATTTCACTGCTGTATTGTTATAGCATTGTTGCATGGTTGCTGTGGCCTGTTTGGTGGTAAAATAGAAAACTGACACTTATTGAAATTAAATGACTATAAAGACACTGACTAATTTCTCATGGGTGCTACTGATCAGATACTCTACAATACAGACTAAGCTAAACTACACCCCCAACATACAATATTATGAAAATACATCAGAAAACAGGTTGTATTTCGTGTTACTATATAATTACACTGGTTTGGAAATAGCACTATAAGCTTAGTTAGTTTATGGTCCATTTCATGGGGTTTTGAAAATTATATATATATATATATATATATATATATATATATATATATATATATATATATATATATATAGAGATATATATATATATATAGATATATATATATATTCACACACACACACACACACACACACATTGACAACAGTATAAGCTTCATAAATTACATTAGAAGTATTAAAAGTGGTTGCAATAGGCATACCATTTCAAGCAATTTAATAACACGAAATAATGCATTCAGATCAAATAATACAATTTTTTTTAATATCTAAAATACTTCACAAAGAACTGTTGGAGCAGCTAGGTAAGCTTGATGTATTTGGGAAGGATATTAGAATAATATACTGGGAGAAAAATGCCTGAATACAGTTAGAAAATGAATTTAGTAAATATACAAAAATAGAAAAGTGTGTAAGACAAGGATGTGTCTTCTCACCAGACTTATTCAACCATTTTTTACAGTAAGGTGATTCTGAAAGAATTAAAATTCCTACCAGGATTCATTATTGGTGGTCACAATCTTAACAACGTTAAATATGCAGATAACACAGCGTTGATAACAGATACAGAAAGGAAACAAGAACTCCTACAGGAAAGAAGTAAGCATTAACTGTAAAAAGACAGAATGTATGGTTGTCAACAAAAAGAAAAGCCCAACATGTGAATTACAAATTATAGATACCAAAATCAAGCAAGTACAAACATTTAAATATCTGGGAAGTGTTTTAATAGACGGCTGAAAATGTGACTCAAAGGCAAATTGGGATGCTGAAAGAGGGCTTCCAAAAGCTAAGCAAAGTATTAAGAAACAGGAAAATCTTAGTAGAAACAAAGAAAAGACTACTGCACTGTTATATTATATTGGTCATTCTATATTACAGTGAATGCTGGACAATACAATCTCCTCACAGATGAACAAAAGACATGAAACAACAAAAATGTAGTTCTTCAGAAGGAACTAAAAATATCATGGACTGAACATGTGAGCTACAAAAAAATATTAAACATTATTAGATTGTTTATTTACAAGGATAATTTTATATTTACAACATTCTAAAATCTAATACAATTAAAATTAATCCACTACAATATTTATCATTTACCAATTTATAAAGAAATAAATGTGAATATTTTTAATTCATAAATTTATAAACATTTACTAAATTAAAATATCTGAACCAACTATAAAAGGAAATTCTTATTTTTACCATTTTATAAAGTTTGAATCAAATGGCAATTAATTGACTTTTGTCAAACATTCCAACAAACAACATAATAGTGTTTATTAGTTTTGTTGTCAATTCTCAAGAACAAAGAAAAAGTATAAATTCACTTTCATGTGTTTAGATTTTATTACAATTCTTTTAAAAACAAACATTGCTGAATATTGAAGATAGTTAAAATAATAGTGGTACCAATGAGAAAACCATCCTTTTGACACTGTTTTTTTGCAGTCATGAAACTCCAAGATTGTCCATGAATCAGTCTTCTCCTTCAAGCTAGGAGATAAATAGCAGGGTAGACTGGGCCCAAGCCCTGGGTGGCAACCAGTCTAACTGAAGGAAAACTGAATACACAACCATAGAGAAAACAAGAGGAAACTATTCTATTATCTTTCCCCAAGTATTTATGAAAATTCACAAGGGGGGAAAAAAGAAATTTGTTGAAAATCATGATTGCTTATACCTTAAAGGAACATGGTAAGTTTTTTTTAAAGGTACAGAGAAAACATCATTTTGTACTGATTTTTGGTTACTTTGTGAAAATAGAGAAAGTTTATTTTGCCATATAAATATTTTTTGTTGCCTTTTTCCCTAATATTCAGCAAAGTGAAGACATACAGAAAAAGCTCAAGGTAAAAAAATGAAGTGTATATATATATAAAAAAAACAAAAAAAACTGAAAAATGGCACTAGAAAGGACCTGTAATTTTAAAAAATCATTTGGTTAAATTAATGAAAACATAGTAATCAAAAATAGCATTGTCTACAAAAGTCAAATAATGCCTAGACAATAAACAACAACATCAACAATCAAGAATCAAGCATATAGAACTTGAAAAACAACTATTTGAATTTTTTATCCAACACCCACATGCAAGAAGAAATCTTCTGGTGATAAAAATGCTGTGTCATAATATTTTAGAAATAAACATTAGTGAGCTATCTTTAAAAAGAATTAAAGATGAATCAGCTTTTAGAATCTTATCAATTAAAAAACATTTTATTTATATATATATATATATATATATATACACACACACACACATGAGAGAGAAATATAAGTTATCTTTAGGCACCAAGAAATTAATCAAACCAGTTTTGTTAAATTCAACCCACAAGTTCAATTCAATTTTTATTTTTTTTGAAAATTGGAAAGTATAATAAGATGTAAATCAGAATAAAAATTGTGTATAAACTATCCAAAGTACATGTTTTGTCAATTTGACCATCTTAATCATTATCAAGAAATGGATGTTGTCAATGTGGTAGACAAGATTCTGTTGGCTACATTCTGGCATTTTTTTATTTTCACTGGAATATAAACTGATCCAAAGTGGCATCAGATATAACAGTTAAAGTATGATGGACCATACCAGAAAAGGATATATCAAATGACTATTATTATATATTATTATTTTGTAAGTATATTAAGTCTGCTATGCTCACTTCAAGATACCATCTCTTGTGGTGAAAGGTATTTCATTTAATATGGTTTGTTTATTTTGTATAATAAATACCTTCTAGAATTTTGTGACTTTCTTTGCAGTAACTGGTGTGTGTGTATGTGTGTGTGTGTGTGCACACATGACTGTGTGCTATTAAATACTTAAATTTACATAACTTATTAAGAGCCTTACAAAATTGAGGGATAAATCTTATTTATATTATTTTCATGCTATCAGTATTTATGTTACACAATAAGAGGTACTGTTTATGAGGATAATAGTTAATCCTAGACTTGAATGGGTTAAGGTTGTCATGATTGTGGAAGTATCCTCATGGGAGTCAGTTCCACAAGGAACTGTACAAATAGAACTTACATCTCACCAATGGAATGAGGGTGGTTCATTACAATGTGTGTGATATGGCAGGTCATAGCCATGAAGGTTAGATTGATTTGTTTTACCAGCATATCAACCTCCAGGTTACTTAATGCGGAAACTGGATTTTTATTCAGGAATGTTTCCTGTGAAAGTTAGAACTGGTGGTACTAAGTAATGTAGTTTGAACACTTTCCATGGAAATCGCAATAGAATAGAAAGAGGCTTGACATGTTTCATCTGTGGGAAAGGGATTGTACGATGTAAAATAATTTATCACCTACAAGGCCATGGAGACACTTTTAGACTATCAAAACTGGAAAATTAAAACTGGGCACATCCTTTTCCAATATGAAAAAGTATAATTTGGAAATATATTCAAGTTTAAATACAATAATAAAAAATGAATTCAAAAGGCAGCCCTTCCTGTTACCCAGGGGTTGCTGCTTGACAGGCAGAGAAATAAGCACTCTCAGCACAAATATTAATTTCATTCAAATTGTGTGTTTATGTATGATTGCATGTAAGTATAAATATTTTCATCCAATGGCAGACCTAAAAAATATTTCTACTTAAGAAAAACAAAAACTTTAATTTTTTTTTATTACCAATAATTACCCCCAAATTCAGCAAATTCTTACGTAATTTTTTTTAGGGTTAAAAAAAAAAAAAATTGTTGTTCAGCCCAGGATAAGAGTTGTCCAAACTGAATAGGAGGGGGAATGTATTATTACAATGTCTTGTGTGTGAGTGCATGCACTTGTGGGCATATTAAATGACAAGAACATGCAAGTCACTCACACACAGCATACACATTAAATGCACTCACATACAGCTAGTGTGATGGACAGTGAATCAGTTCTTCTTTTATAATATTGATAATATTTTTAATCATTTCACCCCAAGTATGGCAATAATGTCACTAAGATGCAAGTGTTTACTGAGAGTGAAAGAAAGCAAAAAGAGAAAGGACAATAAAAGAATAGAATTTAGGAAGACAGAAGATGGTGACTGATGTTGCATTTAAATTTTTGAAGATCATAGGTGGCAGAGAAGCAGGAAACCAGAAGGGAGCCCCACAGTACATGAGAGGAATTTATGGTTACATCTAGCCATTAAGAATAAGAATTATTTGCAAGGGAGGCATAGATCAACAGGTTGTAAACTTAAATTCATAGAGATATAATAAAGTTCAACAGATCTCTCTCTAGATTTTATGTATTTATAAATTTCTGACTGTACGGAATTTAATCCAACAAAAGCTCGAAATGAAAATGTTTTAACATGTAAGCAATTTGTTGCTTATATGAAGATCCGGGAGCAAGTGCATTCATTTGATTCAATCAATTTATTATAAAATGGCATCCCTGTACCTTTTCTACAAATATTGGCAATTGTTCTGATGAGCTTTCTTCTTCGGTACCTTGACTTCATGACTTTAAGTGCAGTACTATACTGACAGGTCTCATCATTTTACTGCTGAATTATCTAAATACAACTGTAAGTTTGATTTTAATTGTTTCTTCTCTTGCACTTCTCGCCTGTGGAACTTTCTTCCAGTTTCTTGCTTTCCTGTCAACTACAATCAACAAAAATTTAAATGCAATGACAATTACCATATTCTGTCTCTTTGAATCCTGTGTTTTTTTGGGGTTTTTTTGTCCATTCTCCTCAGTAACATATTCTCAGTTTTCCCTCACTCTATTACCTTTTATTCTTGGTATCTTAATGGCTTTATTGCCTTGCTTGGAGTAAAATAATAAAACAAAGCAAAAAATAAAAACTTTAGATTAAAACTAAAAATGTAGCTGTAGTTATAACATTATAGCAGATTTGTTTGTTGCATCTAAAGTTTTTTTTTTTTTTTTTTTTTTTTTTAATTAAAATGGCATGAGGAGAGGGGGAGTAAGAAAGAGGATGATTGCAAGACAATCATCTTCCAAGTTGGAGGGGCACTTTGACCTGGTGAAATGAATAGCAGGCTTGCCTTGCTAGATCAATTACAACTGAATAGTGAATTCGATCCTCACTAGGAGCTCCATACTTTCGGCCTTGTGCCACACTTAAGCTACACTTAGAAAGTCGCCATCTTCCAAGTTAGAGCAGCCAGATTGTAAACATAGGTTAGTTTTAATACAGGGTGACCCAAAAAAACGGGAGAGTGATGGAAGAAAAATATTTAATTCATAGTAATTGAAACCTTAAAACATGCCATTTAAGAAACAATGATGGAATTTTCATTTTTTTTAAATTACGTCCTGTCGATGGCGTCCTCCTGTACGAATGCATTCTTGAAATCTGCTGTTGAGATTCATCATTGACTGCTGCAACATCTCAGCTGGGATACTGAAATTTTATTCTCGTTACTAAAATGGTGAAATGCTTACTTGCTCAAGGTCACTGTCTCGCAGTGTTGCCACTTGCTCATGTCTGGCAATACACACTTCAAAAATTCCCGTTTTTTGGGGTCACCCTGTATAATACATGCTTCATATGTAGATTAGTTTGCGGTGGTGTGTGTGCGATGGGAAATATAAAAGGAAAAAAAAAGTGGACAGCAGCATCCCCCCCCCACACACACACAAATCAAGTGACTGAAATATCATGCCCATAATACTGCAAGAAAATAAACAATTCAAACATTGGTGAAATTTGAAACTACTTCAAATTCTGCAACTAAGTGTTACATCAAAAATATGTTATTACAGTCAATATAAACCCATAAATAATATTTAACAGAAAAAAAAAAACTATCTTTATAATTTATGATATAACATTGCCTACTTCATGCAAAACAAATTATGGATATGGAAGATATTCAATCCACAATAGTTTAAATATTCATAAAGTTTGATGTATTATAAATAAATGCATTCTGTCCCCATTGTTGTTAGTCAAGTTATTGAATAGTTGTTTTTTTAATCATTTTACCCCAAGCAAGGTGATAATACTACTAAGATGCAATGAGTTACTCAGAACGAAGAGAAAGGACAATGAAACAAAAGATTTCAGAAAGACAGAAGATGGCTATTGATGTTGCCTTTAAGGTTTTGAAGCTTATAGGTAACAGGGAAACAAGACACAGGAAGAGAATGGCACAAGTGAAAAGTGCGAGAGAAATAAACTATTAGAATATAATTCATTCATCAGTAAAATGATGAAACCTAGTTACCAATCTATTAGGTTGGTGCAAAAATAATGTCATTTTTTGACATTCAACTTCATGTGAGAAAACGACATTATTTTTGCACCAACCTAATAATAGTATACTTCATGTATCAAGGAGGAGAGCTCATTAGAACAATTTTCATGAAAATATTTATAGAAATGGATGCCATGTTATGTCTGTGAGAAAGTGACTAAAGTCGAGAAGCCAGGTCAGAACTGATAATATTACATACCTTTCTTTGGATTTTGCTGAGAATCTCAAGATATATAGCAGGAGTACCAGACCAGATATGATAACAAAATTCAATGCACAGATAAATGGTAGATTTATAAATGTGTAAGACAGATTATGACGAGAAAAATTCTCTGGCCCAACACAGTGAACCAACTTTCCTAGCAGAAGACCTTGACTCAATATAATCACACCACTTCATGTCATTGGAAAAAGCAAGACAAAGAAGTTATATTTCATGCAAAATTCATTCTTGCAAATTTTTCTCAAAGAAATATGATAATAAAACTCATTCTTATAGATGTTATTTCAGAGTTATCAATTTGTCATTCTACCAGCTGAACCGAATAAAATCTATATAATCCAGCAATAATAATAATAACAATGAGTGTTGAAGAATTTGTGTCATTGGCAATTCTAGGTCTTGAAAATTATGTTAAGAGTTCTCATGATTTGCTTCAGGCATCTTCAGGAAAGGTGGAGTAAGAATGGAAGTGTGAAATGTTGAACCAGTGATTATAGCATATAAACTGCATAAGCAGCATGACAAATTAAAAGAAAAGAAACTTCATGGTCAACTTCTTCAGCAGAAAAAAATAATTGCTGAACCTGAGAGGTGGCTTTGGGTAAAAGATGGTTTTATAAAGAGAGAAACAGAGTCACTTATTTGCAACACAGGCACAGGCCATCAGGGTGAATGCAATCAATGCCATGATAAGCAAAGAAAAACAAGAAGAAAACAAATGCAGGATGTGTAGACAAGCTGATAAAACATTTAAACACATCATACTTTATGAATGTCCCAAGTTGGCACAAAGAATCTAAACAACATAATTGAATTGGTAAGAAAATCCATTTTAAAGAATGACAGAAAAATAGCTTCAATGTGAAAGAGAAATGGTATGAATATCAGCCAGAAGCAGTGGTAGAAAATAACAGTCACAAGATATGAGATTTATCAGTCCAGATTATGGGATTTCTCATGTTATTAAAGCACAAAAACCCAACCTTATAGATAAGGAGAATTATCAAGTGTCAAATTATTGTCTTTGATGTTCCATATGATACAAGAGCAGTTTCCAAAGAAACTGGAAAGAGAGAAAAATATCAGGATCTGGCTAGAGAACTGAAGAAGCTATGAAACATGACTAAAGAACTTGGAACACCACCTAGAAAATTTTAAGAGCACTTAGAAAAAATTAAAACTGAGACAAAAATTGTAGGCCTCCAGAAAACTGTCATTCTTTATTCTGCAAAGATTCACTGAAAAGTTTTTGAGTTGTCTTGCCTCAAGAACAGAATTTTAATTGACTACATCAATGTGCAACACCAACATAACAGAAACAAAAATTGTCTTAAGAAAAAAAAAAGAAAACAAAAACCATTGATTAGTTCATTTTTTATTTTAGAAAAATAAGGTGATAAAGCCACTAAGATGCAAGAGATTAAAAGTGAAAAAAAGTGAGAAAATGTTATTGAAGAAATGCCAATAAAAGACCAGGATTCCCAGAGACAAAAAATGACAATTGATGTTGCTTTAAATTTTTGAAGACTATAGTTGAAAGAGAATTCCACAAATGAGAAGTGCAAGAGAATAATGCTACTAAAGTGAACAGGTTTTGTAAGTAAATTTTTTAAAACAGAGCATTAATAGAAAACAAATAAAAAAAAAAACAATGCTCAAAACTTATCTTCGTGACTCAAACTTTCCTAGATGACATACCATTGAAACACCGGTTCCCATAGGGTCACCAAAGTTAAGCAACGTCAAGTCTACTCACTACCTTGGTGGGTGACCACTTGAGAATACCAGGTGCTATAATAGATAATGAATCGGAATTGTTAATCGGAGAGCCGAGTTCCAATTCCAGTTGGGTCCATTATATTCACTTACGTGCAAATAACCTTGGAAAGGGTATGAATCCATCTCTTCTCGCTCACCCCCCGAAATGGGTTAATTAGTAAAACTTGTATCACTAAATCATTATTATCTCAAAAACAGAAAAACAAAATTCTTACAATCTAAAAATACTTTCTGGCTTTAAATAACCTGTAAAGGGTTGATAAAACGTAGAAAAGAATCATTCAATCGATCAACAAATGGTATATACTCATCAGGGAGTTCAAATGAATTTATTCAACTCAACTCTCTACTCCCCCTCCCTACCAATAAGTAGATATCACCTGCTAAACTCAAGAGGTAAGTTTTGAACATTTTATTTGTTTACTAATCCAGTGATAGAAAACATCAGCATAAAAGAAATACCTTTCATTCTGTATGGCAATTTTATGTTTTCGTTATCTTCCTTTATTCAGAGCTTATCAGGTCAAATAATTCATTTCAATGCCACACTTGATAGACTACTGTTTGTACCCCAATCTATAAATTCATCAGATGTTTGCAGTTATGGTATTAAAAATAGAGGCAAACAATTACAAGGCTACTTTACTCTCTCCTTTTTTGTTTTTTAAAGATCTCAAAAGCATAGCAGGCATGTAAAGCATGCACAGGTGGTAACTATATAAGGATGAGTCGTAAATAATTTTCATTTTCATTTATCAACTTTATTCTTAAAAAAAAAAAAAAAAAATAGAAGTACTATTACTTTTTATTCCATTATTTATTCACTATTACCTGCAATGACTTGTTGCCACTTATCAGTCAGATTATCAATATCTTTTGAGTAAAAATTCTGCAGGTTTTGATGCGAAAAGAGTCCATAACATTTGATAGTCATAGTGAGACAAGGATGAATACCAATGTAACTCAAATCCAGTGTCGGCAGCATTCTATTAGAATGAGTCATAAATAATTTACATTTTGGTTGGTTGATTGATTTATTTCATTTTGTGGCATATCAATCTCTATGGGTTATTTAATATTGAAATCTAAATATTTTGAACACAATTTTATGGCTTCAAATAGAGATTTTTTTTTTTTAATAAAAAATGTATTGCTGGTATTTTTACTATAAAAATGCATTTTTATACTTTCGTAGTGTTTTGCTTTTGTTTGAGTGCTCACTATTTGACTATAGCTAGGACCCTAGCAAGTGCTACTACCATGAGTCAGGGTGGCTCTGGGAACAACAGCAATTAACAGATAGTCCCACACTCCTCAAAACCTCAAATCAGAGGCGTGCTACCAGATGTAGTTTGTCAATCCCATTTTATCAATTTTATTCTTAAAAAAATAAAAAATATATAGTACAATTACATTTTATTCAATTATATATCCACCATTATTTGCAATGAATTGTCAGGCATTTATCCCAAACAAGACAATAAAGCCACTGAGACATTTGGGGTTACTGAGTGAGGAAAAATTTTAAAAAAAAGAAAAACCTTATTAAGGCGCAAGAACAATAAAAAAGTAATCAAGAGGACAGTAGATAGTGATTGACATTGTATTTAAATTTTGGAACATCAAAGTTGGTTGGAAAGCATGGAGCTGGAAGAGTGTTCCACAGGTGAGAAGTACAGGAAAAGAAACTGTTAGCATAGAACTTAGTTACATCTAGCTAATTCAACAGTAAAATCATAAGATCTTGTTGCCTTAAGATCTTGTGATTAAATTCATAAAGTTACCATACAGCAAAGTTCATCAGAAAAATTACCATGGAAGTAGTTTTAGAAAAGGCACAAGGAAGCTACATTATGGCAATAGGAAAGTGATTGAAACAAGGGTGCCAGCTTAGGACAAATAACATTGCAGATTCTTCTTTGGATTTTATTGATGTGAAACTTAAATCTGGTTTTCATTATAGAAAGTTTTCCTTATCAAAGCAGTGACCAAAAAAAGTAAATAAATGGCTGGTGCAGGCTGAGGTGAATATAGGGGTGAGGTAGAACAAAACAATAGAATTTCAAAATTTTTCCTATGTTATTCTTGCTCTATATGGCCTTGTGTTGATATTTTTCCCACTAACAAGAATAGGAGACTTTCCAACCAAACCTGGGCACATTGCAGCTGCTGGACATGTAAATGTGCATTTAGTCTTTTATTACATTTTAAGAACTCTAAATAAATAATATTCTGAAGATCCCACCACATACTCAACCCTACTTCTGTAGAGCTCAACTTCTGGAGTCAGTTGTGGAGATTTATCCATGACAGCCCACTACCTTTTGCATTGAATATTGTAGTGTGCTCTGAATTTATTCACATATGAAGAGTAGTTAGGATGATATAGTCATCTGGTTTCTAAAGATTGTAATTTCTTCTGACTCAACAACACTATATATATATGTGTGTGTGTGTGTGTGTGTGTGTGTGTGTGTGTGTGTGTGTAAATATCAATGTCACACTTTTTCAATTTTACTCCTAGAGACCGTAGCCCAACATATCATAGCATTTTGGAATCAGGCTGACTGTGAGCAAATTAAAAACATTCCAGCCCAGATGTAGACCAGCAATCCTGAAATTTTGGATTCACAAGTTTTCATTACTGGGATTGTTTTGGGCAACAAATTTTTTTGTATGATAACAATTTTTATAACTTGGAAATAAGTTTGAGAATAATTGAAATAATTGCAAAATCCAGTGACAATCCCCTATGAAATAAAAATAAGGGTACGAAAAATAATGATCTACATACATCAAATTGTCTTTAAATGGCGGCAGAAGAATTATTGTTGAACTTTTAAAAGGTAGGCTTAGATATTAATGCAATACTTAAATACAGTGATCAATTCTGAGTTCTTCTGTAATTTGTTATTACCAATCACATCTACTCCTTCCTGTCTATTAATTAAGAGCCCTTTGCAGGAGCTAGCTTAAATGCCGCCTGATGGGGGTGTCTTTTAAGTTAGTGTGTGTGTATATATATATATATATATATTTCATACTACTTCAAACATTATTTTATGGATACCCATGTTTGAGTAGATGTTTGCTTTTTATGGTTTAACCTTTTGTAGGTTTTATATATATATATATATATATATATATATATATATTATTTGAAAATTATAACATAAATATATTATAAAATCACTTGATAAGATACCAGAAGTGTTGAAACAAAATGGCTATTTTTGTAGTGATTTTATAACATATTTATGTTATAATTTTCGAATACATAATAATATTTGGTTTACTCTGTATTGAGCACTCTTAAGAATAGTATTTTTTGGTTATTGGAATTTATTCCGTATACACCAATCCTATACTTGGGTGTGGGTATATATATATATATATATATATATATATATATATATATATATATAGGCACATGTGTGAGTGGTTAGAATGTTCGCATTCTGACCAAGACCTAGGTTCAAATCTTACCATGTCGATTTGTTAGGTAAGAGACTTCCTGATGTTATCGGACTGGAGGGCTCGATCCCAGCATGTGGCACCTTTGGAAAGTGCCTGAAAACTGTACCACGGGTTGACCCAAGCCTTGTGAGTAAAATTGGGTAGACGAAACCCTTGGAGGCCATTGATAGCTGTGTTAGCATGAAGTCATAAGTCATCATGCCCAACGGCTTGAGTGTGTCTGACCTTGTTGAAATTGTTGATCACGCCTGATAACACACACTTTCTCAGAAACTGTAACTATGGTCTGCTCAGTATAGTTGCAGTATAAACCACAGGTGGGCTCTGTGGGTGCTGAATAAAGAGAAATGCGTTTGAGCAAGCATCTTCAATAGGGATGGCGGATTGGCTATCCGCCCTAGTAGACGGGTATCCTCAAATAGGAGCGCGCATATATATATATATATATATATATATATATATATATATATATATATATATATAGCCCAGATATAGTAAAAATGCTCCATTTTTGGTCTGATCTGGTTCTTGTAAAGACAGATGATAGAGGCAGTCAGATACTTACTGGATTGGTACAATGAACCAACCATTTTTCCAGCTTCTTCAGCAATAGATTGTATATACAAGTTTCACTTGGCCTGCAGTGAGCTTGAATCTCAGTAGACATTCAATACAAGGAGCCTCCCTGAGAGAATACCCATCCATCATGATAGGTGAAAGTTTAGGATCTGTTTGGTGATGGAATATTACTATTTTGGTTTTAGAAGTATTGAATTTTACAAGTCAGTCCTTCCTGCATTGAGTCACCAGGATTAGGTCAGAGGAGAAATTAACTGCCAGGTAATGGTCAACCAGGTTTTTGGAGGTGCACCTATAAACTGTTGTATCATTTACATAGATATTCACTACAGATCGGAGTATGTTCTTAGGCATACCATTAATATAGAACAGAAAGTAGGTAAGAGCAAGAAGAGATCCCAAAGGAAAGCCAAGATTGATCTCATGGGCTTCTGGTAACTGGCTGTTAACAACGGCCTTTATGGACATACCTGTTAGAAAGCACTTGATAATTGAGGAAGCCCTTCCAGAGATTCCAGAGCTGGAGATTCTATGTAGCAACCGATGATGCCACACCTTGTCAAAGGCCTTCAATATAACTAAGACGGTGGTCCTTGTGATGAATTTATTGTCTAGTGTCTCACTGATTCTGTGAGTAATGTCAGTTAATCTGTGGATCTAGCAGAGAGAAATCTATACTGGTTATCGCTCAAGAGGTTTTTCCTGTTGAGATGTTCAACAAACATTTTGTTGATTATAATTAGCAAAACGGATGATTCAAAGAGTTTGCTGATGGCACTAACGAAGCTAATGGGTTGATATTGCAACCAGGATGAACATTCACCTGCATTACAGCTGAAACACTTTTGGATTGTTATTTTTTTGTTTTTGTTTTTGCAATTGAATATTGTATTAATGATTTTTTGGAGATGATAATGATTTTCAGATATGTCCTACTATTTAACCCATCATAGCTAGAGAGAGAAGAGGTAGATCCAAGCATATTTGGATATAAATAAATGTAATGGACTTCAAATTTGGCTTTCTGGTTACTCATATCACCCACATATTCAATTTTACAGCACTCTGTATTTGCAAGCAGTCACACATCAAGGTACTGACCAGGCTCAACGTTGCTCAACATTGGTGATCAGGTGAGAGTCGGTGTTTCAATGTGATATGGCCATAAGCTAACTTAAGAAAATGTGCTCTATGGCAGGGTAAAGAGCAATTGAACCTTGCTGGGTTGTGATGTTCTCTGTTGCCAAGTGGTTTAAATCATGCCAGATCAAATGGTGGATTCTCCTACAAAGAGGGATGGAGACAGGTTTTTAGCCTGCCAGAGAGCACATTTTTCTTTATTAAGCCTCTCAAATTCATAGTCCAGTACATGTAATTCACGCTGTTTAAAATAAAAAACGGGGGGCAAGCATCTACTCAAACTTGAGTATCCATAAAATAGCATTTGAAATAGTAGGCAATAATGATAGATAAAAAGTTCATGGATTCCTTAGAAATATTATATAATTAGGATATTACACCGAAAACATGTCAAAATCGCTACACAACTGCAGTCATATTTCAATGCGTACCAACACATCTCATCAGGCGATTGTAAATTACTGGCAAGTGAACAATTTATTTAGATTTAAAAGCAAAATACAAACTCTTTTTATGAAAGATTTTGATTGGTAGATCAAAGTAAAGCCTGCAAACCTTATAACACTCCCTTTTTTTGTATTTTGCTTTTAAATTTAAATAAATCATTCACTCGCCAGTAATTTACAATTGCCTGATGAGATGCATTGATACACATCAAAACATGACTGTGTAGCGATTTTGAAATGGTTTCAGTGTAATATCCTAGAATAAATAATATTGTGCTACTTTGTATTGAGCCATCTTTGAAATTAAATGTTATGAATGTTGGAATTGAACTCTATTTGTTCTCATCTTACCTGTGCGCGCACACACACACACACACACACACACACACACACACACACACACACACACACACACACACAAAATTGTCCAAATCATGTAACAGCAAGGGATAATTGTCCATCCCACAAAATGTTTAATATCTAAGCAACCACTAAACTAATTGAGTTTCTTTTCTTACAAGTTTTCAGATTAGATGTTTAGCCATCTTGACACCATTTGTCATAAGAATCACTGAAAAACACGAGTTATTCAGCTAGAAAGAGAACAGGTTAAAATCATTTTGTATCAGCCCCACTATATCTTTCCAACTAAGCAATGGTGAGAGGAAAAAGATCATTTAGGCAATCATTTGGACAATTTTTTTCTGTTATACCCAGTATATATTTGATCCACACATGTTCTATTATCCACAGAACTGAATTTACTTTACAAATGATAATTGATCTTTGAACGTTGTGAATTGACACTACAGAATTACAAACAAAGAACTGTACCAAATAACAGAATCCGCATTACATGAGGATTTACAACAGCTCAAATGGTTATCATATGTAATTTGAAGAGAAAATAATGACATAATCAAGACATTGACATGCCATACTACTTCAAATAAAAGGTTAGGAAGGAATTCCCCCACCAAGCTATCAATACTAGAAAGATCTATAACAGCTACAAGACTTTTCCTGACAATTTATTTTATAAATTTCAACTGACAATAGTACTGGCCACTCAGTCAATGAATTCCAAATGTTTCCTTATAAAGAAACAGCTAATATTACTAATCAATACTGAATTATAAATTTGCAAGTAATTTTATGTTATTTATGTTTTTAATAAATTGTACAGTCATAATGTAAAAAAAAAAGCAAGTTTATGTAGGGAGTTTAATTGTTAAATAAATTTTAATTAGCTTTTGAGTAAAACTCAAAAGTTTATATCCATCTTCATTATTTAATGTTTGAAAGGATTTAATCCTCATCAACCATGCAATGTAGGTATATTCAAATCTGAAATTACGAAGACATATTCATTCTCTTATTGCCTCTTCTCAGCCATCATATGAATGATCAATACTGGAGAGCTTAAGAGATGAAGAGATTCTTAACCACATGTTATTTAGCAGCAACAGATTGTGCTTGATGAGATGAAATATCCCAAAATAAACACCAAAACTTTTTTAAAAAATTTAAACCAATTGCTTTGAAAATGCATCCCATAATAACACTAATAAAATCAGCTCCATTTTAAGGAAAAACAAACAGACATCAAAAACAGACATTTTAAAAAGTATAAAATAATATATACAAGTGTATTAAAACAAGGGGAGAAAGAGTAAGGAAATAATTATTTACTATAAAATGATGAATCGAAAATTATAATAAAACAATTTGTTCTAGGTTTGTTTTTTTATAACTAATTCAGTACCTCTTGTTCTTGACAGAAAGACTATTGAATATAAAATGAAAATTCTTCCAATATTTAAAAATATTACATTGATTAGAAAATATATTTAGTTAGAATGCAGAAAGCTGTATAAAATAATGTCAAAGGACTGGCTTATGCACTTTCCTTGTTACCCGCGGATTTCTGCCAAACAGAAATTAGCCCTCTTAACACAGATGACTATTTCAATTTCATTCAAATTTTGTGTTAGTTCAATAACAGACCTAAAAATAAATTCAACTTGCACAAATGAAAATACATCCAATTATGTGTTAATGCATACTTTTGAATATGTCAATTTTTTTCATCCACAAAATAACATTTGAAATTTCATATTTTTTCCCCTCATCTGTGATAAGATTGTCCAGCATTCACGACCATATAAAAGGATGGATAACAATCCAGTGCTCTGTTTCTCAGCACCTTCCTTAGCTTTTGGAATGCTTCTTTTGATCCGAGGTGGAAGTTGGTTGGAGTAAAGAAAGAAATTGGTTTGGAGAAATGACCAAAGATTTATTTTCATTTACAAGATATGAAAATATCTCTGGTAAGTCATATAGTGTAGCGTTCGAATGTATAGTGTATGAAATGTGAAATGAGAGAATAAAAAAGGAGTATGCTTAATCCGGCTGGCTGCTTGTTGGCTTTTGGTTTGAGCTTGTTGCATTGATAGTGCAATTTGTTCTCTGTGTGCACAGGAGGTCATTTTCACAGCCTAATGATCAGACGAGCAGTCATCCATGCTCTCGGTTAGTCTCTATCATTAGTGTGTGCATGTGTGTGTGTGAAGTCTCTCTCTCTCTCTCTCTGCCCAGCCTGGCTTCTCTTATAGCCTATATAAGGGAAATGCATGGATGTAGTTGTAGACATCTGTAGCAAGTGAGAGTCACACTGATAATGGCCAGCATTCTGGTATATTTGTGTTTGCGCTAAAATTTGTTTTAGAGTGGGGTGTGTGTATGTGTGTGTGTGTGTGTGTATGTGTGACTTAGCTAGATGAAAACTGGTGTGTAGTTAGAGATATGATATCTAATAATTGTATAAATTTGGCTTTAATTTGTTATGTCTATGTGTAAATTGTGTTTTTCTGCTACACTTTCACTAGTCCAATGCATGTTCAGATCTGAGTGTCACATTTTCCATATATGTTAATATATACTTTTTAATGTTTTTAAAGCTATAAAATAATTTTGTACTCTAGAAATTATTTAAACTGGACATTATAGTGTAAAGTTTACAACACACAAAGAATTATCTGTAAACTATCATTAATTTCTGCTACAAAGGAAATCCAATATGGCATTTTTTCCTGTCAGTCCTGATTTAGTTGGGGAAAAACAAGAATGCACAGTAACTAAAAATATAAAATAAGTATTATTGCAAAACAAAATAATATAAAATAAGTATTATTGCAAAATAATACTTTTCTTTTCATTGTTATTAGAAATTATTGTTATTACAAATTATTGTTACTTTGTGTACTTAACAGAATAATCTAAAAACTATCACTGTTTTGATTATAAATCTATACAAAATTCTGTGATTTCCCTTAGTCCATCAGTCTTCACACCCTCTAAAATAACCATACATTAACCCATAAAAACTAAATATTGAGAAGAAGTGCAAATAGGTAAGGGTTGACAAAGTACAGTCGGTTTTACAATGGTGCATAAAAAAATGAAAAGTCAAAGCATTTTTCCAAACAACTCAGCTTATTCAAATTTCATAGATTGTTTTGCAAAATTGAATAAAACAGAGTTTGTAAATCTCAGCAAAAAATATTAGCAATAACTTCAACAATACTGTGTGGGCTTCACCCTTGTTAGTGTGTTGCAAAAAAAATCATAGTTTAGAAAATTCAACTATAATTCTTGCATGTTGGTCAATAGAATGCAAGTTGAAGGATCAGAGATTAGGAACTTGTGATATCATAACTTGATAATAAATATCACCAAAATAAAATGCCATCAAAGTGATAAAAATGGACATGTTAAAACAAGAAAACAATAAAAGAAGGGGTAACAAAAAATAATATTGCCATGAAGTGGTAATATTTAAATAGGACATAATTAACAAAAAAGACAACTAAACTAGTTTATCGGTTCTCTCTCAACAGAGCTAAATTGAGGAGGAAAAACATGCACAGCAACTAAGAAGGAAGACCAATTATATATATAACACTTACAAACTAATTACCTTTAAGTCTACCAACCACTCCTATTTATAGAGAGATAACTGGTAGGACTTCATATAAACAGATACCAATATTTGAAAAACATAATTCAGAATTAGCCCTTCTCAGTACTAAGATATTATTACGTCACACTAATATTTTTGTCATTCTTCTTTTTTTTTTTTTATTATTTCTTGTTTTAACATGACCACTTCTATTGCCTTAATAAAATTTTGTAACCCCTACTAAAAATATTAAAATTTAAAGACTGTAGATTTATCTGTTCATATTATACACAGATTTTGTGCACCATAAATGCTTCCTCAGTGATATCTATCCTGGGATCATACAAAGTTTAAGGCCTCAGACTTTCTCTCCCATGAAAAAAGTGATCATTTCTCGACTAACAATCTGGCATCGCTTCTGCATAATTGAAAGATTTATAAACAATATTTGCCTATGCAAATGATATGCTTTTATTAAATTCTATGTAGAAATTTGGCTGGAAGGCCAATCAGAACTTGTTTAATTTTTCTCTTGACTATTGATATTTTTTGGCCAATCAGAAAGGCAAATTCCTTTTTGCCCTTAACTGTTGTTTAGAGTACTCATTCAGAATGGCAGTTATCATTTTCACTCAATATCAATTTTTTTCTCCATGACAATACAAGGCTACCCACATACAGAAAGAATAACACAGGGAAAGAAATTTTAGCACTGGCTGGTCTGTTCTAACTGCCACCCCCATATTCACTAACTAATTACCTTTTTTGATTGCTGCCAAATGCTTTGATGGAAGAAAACTTTGTCTAATGAAAACCAGATAAAAGAGTTTTTGAAAACTTTTTGCAAAAGAATCTACAGAATGTTCCTCAAAAGTTATCAAAGTGCTGCTGCATGATAAATAGCAACAAATTGTTGCAAATAATGGTGAATATAAACCTGGATAAAATTGAAATGTACTTTTATTTTTTCAAGAATAAAAGTTGATAACCCAAAATGTAAATTATTTATAACTCATTCTAATAGAATGCTGCTGACACTTAATTTGAGTTACATTGGTATTCATCCTTGTCTGACTATGATTATCAAATGTTATGGACTCTTTTCACATCAAAACCTGCAAAATTTTACTAAAAAAGCATTGAAGAACTGTCTGATAATTGGCAAAAAGTCATTGCAAATAATATTGAATATATACCTGGAAAAAATGTAAATGTACTTTTATTTTTTGAAGATTAAAGTTGATAAATGAAAATGGAAATTATTTGTGAATCACCCTAATATTAGAGACACATTCCAAAATCATTTTTTTTCTTTTACAGAGCTTAGATTTTCATAAAGCTTTATAACAACTTTTTAACATCTTTATCTAATAGAGTCTTACACGTTTATTTTTCAAATTAAAATTTTCTATTTTTTTAATTTATTTTGTAATCATAACAATATAAGATACACAAATGACACCATATTATTGGCCAACTGCGAAAGATAACTACAAGACCTCCTAGATGGGGTGATAGAAAAAAAAGCAAAAAAAATGACTAACCATGAAAATGGAAAGTATTATCATCAGCAAGAGAAAAAACCAAGATGTGAATTATTAATTGGAAATATATAAACATGAAGCATGTGAAGATGTTTAAATATCTAGTAAATGAGATTTTAACAGGCATTGGACAAGTGAAAGAAGCAAGGTACTGAAAAACAAAAAGCACTGGATTGCTATCCATCCTTTTATATGACAGTGAATGCTCGACAATCTTCACATGAATGAGGGGAAAAAAAACAAAGGCAGCAGAAAGGTGATTCTATAGAAGAATACTGAGAATTCCATAAATGACGTGAATAAACCAAAAGGAAGTCTTAAAGAAAATGGCAGCAGAAAGGATACTTCTACACAAAATGAGGAAAAGACAGCTTTTGTGCGACCGAGTGGTTAGAATGTTCGCTTTCTGACCATGAGACCCGGGTTTGAATCTCAGCATCGTTGATTTGTCAAGAAGTAGATTTTCTGAGGTTATCGGTCTGGATCAAATTGTTGATCACGCTAAATAACACACTCTCTCCCAGAAACTGTAACTAATGCCTACTCAGCATAGTTGCAGTATAAAGTACAGGTTGGCTCTGTGGGTGTTGAACAAACACAAATATGCCTGAGTGAGCATCCGCAATAGGGATTAGCTAGCCGCCCTAATAGATAGACGAGTATCCTCGAATACAAGTGGCCAGCTACTATATATATATATAAATATATATATATATATATATATATATTAGTATCAGCAAACTATAAATGATATTTATATTTTTATTAAAAATAATTTTTTTTTAGTAAAAGAAAAATTCTCATGCTTTTTCAAAAAAGTTAAAAACCTTCCTTTACAGCATTGTCAGGTATGATTTTTTTTATTTGAATTCCATGAAAATATAGTGGACATTTTCCCACAGTGGTGACTACAAATTATAATTTTAAATATTTTATAATCTGGGTTTCATATAAACTATTGAAGGCTTCAGTCATATGTAAAGTATTTTTAAAATGCATATTATTGGTTGTTAAATATTTACAATTTATTACAGTATCATGGAACAGAAAAGCCAAAGGCATTTCTAGATTTCAGTTTTATGCAATTTTTCAGTCTACTGAGTGTTCACACGCTATATAATTATTTATATTCTGTGTAAGACGCCTACCTCTTATAGAAATAATTATTATAGGTAACTATTTAGCAAAGTAGGTGCAACTATGTATCTGATCAACAAACCCACTGCCTGATGCAAAAGCTGAATTTTGATCTAAGATTTTCAGTGTATAATGTCTGATTAATGTGATTAAGAATCAGCATTAACCTTGCTCTGTCAACCTGCTTAAGTTGAAAAACAAATACTTTAACAACATTCTTTGGCAACTACTTTTGTGGCAAGAAAATTATATATATGGTGTTACATGATGGAATCATCTTCCCAAGTTGATGACCAAGTCATCTTCTTGACAAATTAACTATGTTGAGATTCAAACATTATATATATATATATATATATATATATATATTGCACACAAGGTCTGATCAAAAAGTATCAAGACTGGTGCTATAAAAAAAAAACTACAACATGTCCACATGTCAATTTGGCAGTTCAACTCCTTCAAAGCAGTCCCCATTTGAAGGTGAACACTTTATCCAGCCTTGTTTCCATTGGTGGAAGCATTCCTGGAACTCCTTTTTTGAGATAGTGAACAGTTGCTTCGTTGCATTCTCTTGGACTTCCTAGATGTCTTGAAATCTTGTTCCCTTCAAATGGGATTTGATTTTTGAAGAGGAAAAAGTTGTAGGATTCAAGATCTGGGGAATATGGTGGTTGTCAAACCTGGAGAATGTTATACTTGGCCAAAACCTGCTGCACAAGCCATGATCACTGATGGAACCTCTGGTGTGGCAAGGCAACCACACTCTAAACACATTTCTTCCAAGTGCTGCTATAAACAACAGAAGCAAGCGAAAACACGGTCAGTCTGTGCCATGCAGTTTCACTCTGTATACTTTAGCTCCATTACCATAGCAACAGTCCCAATATTTTTTGATCAGACCTCACACACACATATATATATATATATATATATATATATATATATATATATATATATATATATATATGAGAGAGAGAGATAAGGTGCATTTAAGCAGCAAACAACTCATCCAAACGAGTTTTATTAAATTCCACCAACAACATCTGTCTATTCAACTGCACATTCACATGGATTATTTTTAAAGAAGAGTTTGACAAACTTAATAGAAAATTTTGAAGGATTTTTAAACTTGAATACATGTACAGTAATTTGTTTTGATTCATAACTAATTATTAAATAAATAAACTGAAGTATACTTCAATAAACAAAAAGTTCAATAAAATGTCAGGGCATTGCAATTCAATACACAAAAAACAAGAAAAATTAAAGACAACTAGTGAGGGCACACCTGGTTGAGGACCCTTGACCTAGAGTGAGAGAGAGAGAAAAAGACGAAAAGTACAAGGGAGTAAAGCTGGAAATGGAATCAACAAATTTAGAATGAAGCAGCTAGTGTCCTTTTGGCTCCAATGTCCTTGCCCACTGAGTTCACAAGTGGATATTTGGAATTTATGGAACATTTCCAAAGTGATATGTGCTATATCTTTATGAAAGTAGACCAACCAGTTCTGAAACACCGAGACTAACTTTATCCAAACTCTAAGTTAATCAAAACTCACACATGTTTAATCATTTACATTCAGATGATCAGTCTGGATTGTTGGTTCTTCTGCCATTTTTTTTTTGCTAGGAAAGTCATTAAAATCTTGTTGGAATGAATGTTATGACAGGTTTAACTTAATCTTTCAAAAAATTACCTACATCAAGTGAATTTAGGGGTTTTCAACACAAAATTCAGTCAAATTAACACATTCTTTCTACCAAATTCTGCCTCTTTTTTTTCTTTGTCTCTGACACTCTTTACTTTGAATAATGCCAAAAAAAAAAAAAGTGAAATTTAATTTGTTCCTTTTTAGTATAAATTCACAAATATTGAAGCCATTTAAAAAGAAAATTGTTCTCAAGAAGATATTGAAACATACTCAGTTCCTTTCAGACGTTAAATTGATCATTACCAGTTTTTGGCATTACATGTCAGATGCCAAATATCAGATTTTGATATAACTTTTCTTGTATTTATCTAAAAAACATGATCTAGATTTTTATTCTTATGATCTTTTGGTTGCTGAATCCATTTCTGATATTGCAAATCCTTCCAAAAGAAGTCTAAATAGGTTTCAGGGATGTTAGTTCTTTGTTGCATATCAGGGTTTCTAGGCCCAAATCCCTACTTTTTAATACAAATTGTGAAAGTTTTGTTAACATTAATACATTGCAATAATTGAACTGAATATCATTCAGGGTCTTAAAAAATCACAAATTGGCTCTATTGTCTGAGTTCATTGTGCCTTGCTGGAAAAGTATGAAAGTATTGACTCATTCCTAGATATTCTGACAAAAGTGACTTGTTACTGACATGCCACAATGATTGATGTAAAAGAGAGCAGGTAAATAATCACTTGGGCGAACATAATAATCCAATAATAATCTGACTGCTGAAGCAATAACGTCAAAAATTTATACTCGTTATCAGTCATGAGAGTGGCCGGTTTTATAAGCTAGTATGAATAAATGTCAACATATATTAAGTAATCTTTGAAGTATGAACTAACCTACTAAAAATTTAACTATGTCCAATTAATTTATTACATTTAAAGACCTTTAAAAAATGACTCTTTGCAGTATAATAGATAAAAGAGGAACATTTTTTTTTAATGAAACTGAGTACAGAATTAGTGTCATATAAAACTGATTTATCTGACAAAAATAAATTATTTGGAATAAAATATATATATATTTTAACCATTTCTCCCCAAACAAGGTGATAATGCCACTAAGATTAAAGGGGTTGCTGGGAGTGAAAACGAATAAGACTTTAGTGAGGAGAAACGACAATAAAACAACCAGTTTTTCAAGAAGACAGAAGATAGCAATTGGTGTTTCATTTAAATCTTTTAAGATTGTAGGTGGCAAGGAAGCAAGAAACCAGAAGAGAGTTCCACAGGCAAGAAAAGAAATTATTAAAATAGAAGTTACAGTAACATCTAGCTGGTAAAACAGTGTGACATAGTTTCCAATCTAGTATTACGCCTGAAATTCATGCAGTCAAGCTACTAAGAACAAAAAGCTCATTATAACAATTGCTATGAAAATATTTATAGAAAAGGCAGAGGGAAGCTACATCATGATAGTGGGAAAATGACTCAAGTCGAGATGCAAGATCAAGACCAATTACATTAAACATTTCTTTAAATTTAGTCAAGACATTAAAATTTCAGTATAATGGAAGATTTTATCTGTAAAATAACCAAAAACAAAAAAGTTTCAACTGTTGTGCCCTCCTGCCTTCTTCAATTATCTGTAAACCCAGTTAACCATCAGTGATTTTCAAACTGAACACTTTAGTTAGCCTACAAATGTTGGTTGTTCCCGTTTCTCTGTACATGTCTAAGAATTTCTTTTTTTTCTTCTTCTTAGTACTGCTCAGTTATTGTTTGCACTGAATTTCAGTACTATCCAGCCCAGGGACTGAACATACTATGCCATCAAATTCATAAACTAACACTTTAATACTCTAGCTTCAGGACTGTCCCACAGGACAGTAGCCTAGTAACACTTAATGATGAGAGCAGGTTCTACATTCATGTAAGTGATGGCTGTTTGCATATACAATATAGAATTGAGGAGCAATATCTTCTAGGGCGTATTTGTCAACAATACACAGACCCAACCTTTGGCATTATGGTGTGAGGTGCTATAAGTTACAATTCCCATTTGACTTTGGTGTCTGTGGATGGAATTCCAATACCTGTAAAACAACTTTTGTATGGCCATGTCATATATACACTTGCCAAGACCAACACATTATAAGGATATCAGTGGCAGTCTGTCTGCAAGTGTTCAAATACTTATATTTTATCTAGCTAATGTAGATTTTTTTCTTTTTCTGAAAGCATAACACAGACAATTGGGAAGCATTTACATGCAGCAAGACTACAGTCACATGTGCCTCTTAAAAGGTTTCCACTTATGCCACAATACTGTTATACACATCTCCAGTTGAGTAATCTGGGCAATTGAATAGCACTCTATAGTGTTCTGTGATAAGAGCAGATTATGTGTTTATGCAAACGATGTCCATTTGCTTGTGTAGTGTAAACCTGGAGAATCATTTTCCAGGTTGTATTCACACATGGACCCAATTCCTGGCATTATAGTGTGGGATGCCAGAAGTTATAATTCTCACTTGTCTTTGGTGTTTGTGGAGAGAATGTCATGTACATCCATAACATTGTTCAACATATTCTGCTGCCATTTTTGCAAAAAGTAAGGCAATGTGCTAATCCAGCAGGATAAAGATCATGTTAGAATATGCTCTTGAAGACATCAGAAAACTTCACTGACCAGTGCCATTGCCAGACCTGTGTACCAGTGAACAGGTATGGTTTTTATTGATTTATTTCTTTATTTTTAAAGCTTATCAACCTTTTGCAGATTATTTAAAAACAGAAGATATTTTTAGGTCGTGAGAATGTTTTTAGGGATACAAATTTTACTGATCCAAGTCCTAGTAATTAACCAATAGCTGGGGGAAGAAGAAATGGATTCATACCTTTCCCAAGAGTATTGTAAATGTAAATGAATATAATGAACCCAGCTGGAATAATATATATATATATTTTGAACGATAAAAATTATTAAAAAAATTAATTAAATCTTCAGACATACTGGGTTGTAGATTAATATTCTTATGCTTTTATTATTATTATTTCATTTAGATTCCTCGACTAGTTTCGGCCAACATGGCCATCATCGGGAGAAAAAAATGTTTCTGCTTGCTGTAGCAGTAAACTACAGATATATATGTATGTATGGCATTTTGTTTTAGTTTCATTCAAATATCAGAAATTAAAAATTAATTTTTTTAAAAATTTTACAAGTATACTTATTATGGAGTAATTTAATTTTAAAAAAATTCTAAATCAACTTCTCCAAGAAAGAAAAAAAATTACAGCACACTGATCAATGGCAAAAAAGACAAAAATATATTATTTGTAAACATAAGTGCTAGCACATTTTCTCAAATCTTTACATGTTTAATTATCTGCTAAATGGTTTACTTATAATTATGGGATGTGAAATATGAACTAATTTTCAGCTTAATTCTCAATGTAAAAGATAAAAGTGAGATGGATATTTAAAATGGACAGAAACAAAATATTATTTTTCATTCAAAAGGTATAATAAAAATATATATTACAAGTTTTGTACAGTAGTTACTTTATCAAAAGTTTTAACAAGAAAAACAGAAAACATTTCATTATTTTTGCATGAAAAACAAATAATAAATCTAAAATGTTTTCACATCGATTTCTGTCCAAATTTCTGTGCTGGGGAATTTATTATACACTGACCTATTCAGACTTGTGTCCCTAGTTTGATTGCTATAATCACAACAAATCCCTGTGGATGAATAAAGAGTTCAGTTCAAAAATCACAGAAGGCAAGAGATAGCTGATGAAGGCCAGAGAGTACAATGGCTGAAATAGGACTATAAACAACCAAGATAAGAAAACTAGCCTCAATAGTGTATAATAATGTCACTTCAGTTAAAAAGTTCTCCATTTAATAAAAGATTTAAAATCTACTTTTAAAATTGCTAAAAAACCTATATTTATTGTGAAAAAATTACAAAACACATGGCCTTCTGAATTTCTTCTTTATTTACATACATGCTATTACTTATATCTGTGCTATTATCAAAATGTTTTGACTGTTGTACCCTGTGAGCCCACCCTGAAACATTGTGATAACAACAACAACAAGGGCACTAGTTCACATGTAAATAATTTTATTAATAAAACAACATTGTCTTTATTGTGAGTTAAGTCAAAATGAATAAGGAAAAAAGTGAAAATAAAGCTTAATAATTTAAAGCACATTATATATTATAATTATATTTTTAAAATCTGTATTCATCGCGACATAGAAATTACCATGTTTTGAAACCAAAGCCTAAATCTTAAATTAAACTTAAAATTTAAATTTCAGTTCCTAGCGATACAGGATAACCCTAAGGTTTGAAGATGGAATTGAACTTGAAATTTTAAGTTTAAGATTTAGATTTTGGTTTCGAAACAGTAATTTCTGTGTCGTGATGAATACATATTTTTAAAAAATAATTAAAAAATAAAATGTAAAAGAACGCTGGATTATAAATCTGACTGTTCATTCTTTTTATTTTGAGATATATATATCTCCAGGTATGGGATAAGAACAAATGGAGTATAATTCCACTGTCTATAGCATTTAATTTTTTTTTTTTAAAAAGGCTCAATACAGAGTAGAGCTTAATATTATTTATTATATGAGATTAAAACAAAAACATGTTAAAATTGCTACACAATAGATGTCATGTTTGAGCACTAAAATTGTGCCTCGACAGGCGATGATAACTGGGGAGTGCCAGACTCACAAATTATTTACCATCGCCTCGTCAGGCACAACTTTAGTGATGAAATATGAAAGCTATTGTGTAGTGATTTTAACATGTTTTTGTTTTAATCTCATATAATAAATAATTATACACACACACATATATATATATATATATATATGACAAAGTGTAAAAAGCTTTTATGTGATGAGTTTCATCCCTAAGTCCTAAAGGACAAAAAGTGTCACACAAAAACTTTTTGCACTTTGTCATACATCTTTCCCCAAATTTGTTCTTGATATATAAAAATTTATATATCATTATTCCATATATATAATATGATTGATTTGTGTAATAACATATCAACTCCTTATGGTTCATTTAATGATTATATATATATATATATATATATATATATATATAGTTGGTACACATGTTTGAGTAGACATCATGGTTTTCTAGACAGTGTAAATTTACATCTTCTGGTCTGTTCATTTAGGAGTCATATATATATATATATATATATATATATATATATATACATGGTGGTACTCATTTGGAAAAACCTTGGATAGCTCAACTTATAGTAGAACAAATC
Organism: Acanthosepion esculentum; assembly: GCA_964036315.1. NCBI lineage: Eukaryota > Metazoa > Mollusca > Cephalopoda > Sepiida > Sepiidae > Acanthosepion > Acanthosepion esculentum. The sequence continues at coordinate 52,155,307 of OZ038507.1, forward strand.
GGTAGCCGAGGTAAGAACCAAGAACATTAAAACAAGGCAAAAACAATCGTCCAAAGTCCAAAGAAAAAAAACAAAAACAAAACGAGTAAAAAGGCAACTATGTAAAATGCTCAATATACTAAGTAGAGCAAAACCTAAGATAATCCTAAGGACCCAGGTAAACCTCCCTAAGTTTCACTTAAACAGATCTTCAGGGTAAAGGATTATCATTATATATATATATATATATATATGTGCGTGTGTGTGTGTGTGTGTGTTCACACTATACCTAAAATATTATCTGTGATATTGATCCTTTATAAATATACCAAATTTTACAAAACATATCTCCAAACAGTGGCAGTTACATAAATAAATACAGGTATTGACAAATGCAAAAGGCAGCTTGCCTCACTGTGAGGTACTGGTTAGTGAACTAGTCTAGCAGATTATTATCCCTGTCATGAGTTTGACAGTCTAGCAGGACAGGGGACTTCGCCCTTGTGCCAGACTAGACTAAGATTAGTAAATATCTATATTGCTGAAGCCAAAGAAAAAAAAATTCAAAGTATTGAATAGTTTCAATTTACCTATTAACAAATCTTGGATTTTCACTAATTTTTTTCTATGTAAAACCCTTTTTTTTATTTTTAAAAAACTTATTTTCCATTCACCCTTTAAAAAGGGAAAAACTCTTATCAGATTCCATATAATCTGGCAATCAAACATTTTCCCTCCAAAACTTGAAACAAATCAAGGATAATTGTAATTTCTTTCTATTATGATGCAGCAAATAAGTAACGTATTTTTTTAATTGGATATTATTTCTTATTACAATAATTTATTGTTTATTATAAGATATATTTACACAGCAAGAATTGCATCAATTGTATGCATAAAAGAATGTGTAGATACTACTAATCTTTTTTAAGCATCCAAAACATTGAAAAACAAAAAATTACTTGCTTTTTAGTTACTTCTTCAGGACTTTATATTTTTAAAAAGTAATTTATTTTTATTTATTTTTTTATAAATGAAATCACCCCAAGCAAGGCAGTAAAACCACTAGACACAAGGGGTTAGTGGGTGTGAAAAAATTAGAAAACAGAAACATTAAAGAGCAAGAACAATGGAAGAGTAATCAGGAAGACACCAGCTAACAATGAAAATAATATTATGAAATACAGAAATAATAATAAAAAAAAATATAACATTAAAAAAATTATTAATGGCCAAAATCTTTTACAAAATGTTGACAGCATATTGCATGTAATAATTTTACAATGTTACCAAGCATTAGGATTTTGTGTTAAAAAAAAAAAAAAGAAAAAAAAAAAATGAAAATAAAGGGAAAAAAATGGAAAAGAAAAAGTAAAAAATGACTCCTATATAGAAAAGAAAAGATAAAAATCACTGAAAAGGAATATTTTGTATATAGAGTCCTGGAGTCAAGATCTGATTAACTTTTTCTTTTTTTTTCATTTTTGCAAAAAAATTTTTTTTTTTTAACTTATTGAAAATCAATAAGCAGATCACTTTTCTATTTAAAAACTAAAAGGAATTTTTATAGTCCTGAAGAATAACCCAGAAAAAGAAAAAGAAATGATCAACTTAAGTGTAAATCGAGAACTAAAAGAAAGAAAAAAATTAAAAGAAGCAGTTATACACACACAGAGATACAAGCATAGCTAATTCTATTTACAAATTATTTTATGACTTTACAAAAAAAGTATTAAATTACAATTGTAGTTTTTCAAGGAGTGGAAGATGAGGTGAAAATAGATTTTTACAATATTATAAAAATGTACTGATAGAAATACATTTAATAATGTAATCATTTTGCCACCAAAGTAGTTTGAGGGTCTATTTAATAATTAAATTAAGGTAATAAAGAAATTTAAATTAAGAAAAAAAGAAAAAAAACAGGTATCACATGAACTTTAAATTGGATTGTCATAATGTTGTCACTTATCTGCAGGTAAATATTATAATTATACATCAAAATGTGCTAACACATGCATTGTGTTGTACACATGTATATCCAGTCTTTCAAAGACTGTCAAAATTCTTTTCATTGTCTCTAAACTTTCAATATTTAAAAACTAAATAAAAACTTTATTCACAATAATTTATACTGCAAAACCTCCATTTAATAGGAGTTAAAAAGAATTCTCAGAACGGAAAAAAAAATTTTTTTCTGTTCAAAAAAATATATACCTGTTGTAAAGTTGTATATACGTATAATAATTTAATGAATATATTGACAAGTATACATGTACACATAATATACCTACTTAGCCTAAATTGATATGGTAAGATAATTTAGTTTTACAATTGATATATTTCTTTAATTACAAACAGTGCACATAACAATTTAAATTTAGTCAAGTGGTTGGAATAAGTAATCTGGTTTTTCTCCCAGAAAATATAAATAGATATTATTGTTTCAATTCTTAACCAAGATATAGGACAAAAAAATTAAATCAGGTAACTGATTTTAATCATAAAAATAAAAAAGCATTTTCAGGCCACAACAGAGAATGTTATTAATATCTAAAACAATAACTTAATTTTTAAATTAATAGATACATCATGTAGAAATTTACTAGTAAAAAAAAACACAAAACAAATTATTAAAAGGGTGCAGGAGAGAGAACACATTTCAAAGCATCGGAATTCTATAATTAGTAATACCAATTTAACTGATAAATTCTCTTTTAATCAATCATGTAAGAAAAACAAATTTTAAAAATGTGTTTCTGGAAAAATCTTTCAAAGATCCACACAAAACAAATGAAATGCAAAAGTTACTTGAAACAAGATCTACAAAATTTGTTAATTCTGAAATTTTGTATCAGCCAAATTAAATAGGATTAGGTCATTGTATGTTACCAGAAGGAGGGGAAGAAAGTTTTACAAGTATATTGCTAGAGAGTATAAATAAATTATAATTGATATTAAAATACTTACATAGAATTTTTTTTAATTTTTAATTTCAGTAATTTAATTAGATTTTTTTTTTAAATAAATTATTATTTCTGCAAATATTAAGTTTTTATTATTCAATGTAAGTTTTACATCAAAAGATACAGTGAAAATGAAAAAAGTTTTTCTCTCAACAATATTATTATTTTTTTAAGAGGGAGTGCAACTATTAAACTAGTTGTAAATGAGAATAATTCATAAGTATGAAAATGGTCAAATTATGTATTGGTTAAAGTAAAAATAAAAGCTATCAGTTGGGCACATTTCAACCACACTATCTCTCGGATTTCTCTGCAACACTTGAAATAACCATTTCCATATGTTGGTTGAAATCTTAAGAGTAAAAAGAAAACTGAAAATTTACTGGAGACACCCTGACCTCGACATTCAATTTTCAAATCACGCAACTATTCTAAGTAAAAAAAAAAAAAAACGTTTATAGCTCCGTCCGTAAGGAATTGAAATTACTTTTTTAAACTAAGCTTTTAAATTTTATAAAGCAAAGTATAATCGCGCATATGCACACCTATCACTCTTAAAGTTAAGAGAAATGCCGTGAATAATCACAATTAAAGGGAGGGTAGTTATTGCGCCCCAGGGATAAATAAAAGGTAAACCACGACCAATTGTAAAATTAAAAAAAAAATGTAGTTAAAACCTTACACGACAGACTAACTCCTAAAACAATCTTCATTTTAATAACGATTAAATAAAGTAAAGAAAGATGCATTATTAGTCGCTATATCAGCGCCAAGTGGACACTCACCGTGTAAGTCTTTCTGTCTCTAAATGAATTTTAATTTCAATGCTTTTTATGCCACAGGTAAAATATCATCTCCATTAGGGATTTTAGAAGCGGAATCAACATAAAATCCACTATGAATTTTACCGCAAATATCCGTTGTTTTTTGTTTTAAGTTACGTAAAATAAGATCTTGTTTTAAAAGGTAAACTTATTCCGAGTTTGGCGGACAAGACAACGCGTTTTCCCCCTTCACAGCTGTATGCTTACGTTGTCAGTGGTCGAAGTGGTCGGTCTTAGACTAGAAAAAAATAAATATAAAAAAAAAACATTGGCTATCGTTGTTGTTATTGTTGCTTGGTAGAGATAGGTGTAAAGGGGAGATGGGTGTATAGGAGTGGTAATAAGGTAAAGGAAGGATAGAGTCAGTAAAGACTAAAGAGGAAGTAGAAAATTAATCGATAACAGGTTTGAGCCGATATTGATATAACATGAGAGAGAGTGAAACAGAATGTACAAAAAGGCGCAACAAGTGAAAATAAAAAAATTGTAAGAGAGGGTTCGGCGCAGTGGGTGTAAACTGTAAAACTTCATGCGAGAAAGAGAACAGAGAGGTAGAAATGAAAAGACTGAAGACAAGAGAGAAGGTAGTGAAATTAGAGGAGAAAGCGCCAGAAAGAGAGAACAAAAGAAACGACGAAAGTAGGAGAAAACCCACTCACATGCAGTGAAGGGCAGGGAGAAGGAACATAGTGGAGAGAATAAAAAACAGGGGAAGGGCAGAGAAAGAGAGAGAGAGAGATGGGGGAAGAGAGAACACATACAGCGGAAAGAGAAAGAGATAAATACATGATGAGTGTACACCCTCCTATATAGTATATATAGGCAATGACATGCACGCGTACAAACGGGACCAGGGCAGAAGTAAAGAATGCATACACACGCACAGAGAAGAAAAGTAAAGTTTTTTGGGTTTTTTTTTCTTAAGTCATAATAGTGCTAAAGAGATGAAATAAAAAAGTGAAAGGTGGGGAAGAACTTTAGGACATTAGCGTTTAGTGGTGCTAGTGTCGAAAAAAGGCAATGTTATGAAAATAAAGGTTTGGGTAACATTTCTCTCTCCACCTCTCCTCCCGAACAAAAAGTCTCCTTGCATGACAATCTGAAGTATAGCCTGAAGAGAAGGCTGGACCAAATGAGGTTCACCAGAAGAGAAATAAAAGTCATGCAGGAAGGAAAAAATAAAATAGAGTGAGAGACCAACGCGGCATTCTCCTGAATATCTGTTCGAATAAAGAGTAAAAAAAACACCTTATCAAGTTGAGACATATTTTGTCTCACTGGAAAACGGAGCATTAAAGATGCAAATAAAACATAATTCTAGAAAATTCTCTTTATTTGTTGTTATCACTGTTTGCTTCTGAAACAAAAACACAAAAAAAACAAAAAAACAATAAAAATGAAATGCCAAAGAGAGAGCGTGTACAGAAGAAAGGAAGTACACAGGTAGAAAAGCGGGAGAGGAGGAGAATGAGTGGACAGGAGAGATGAGGGTCGAAGAGTTCCGGCCTGAAGAGTTGGGGGGACGAAGAGCTCCAGCCTGAAGGGGTGAGGTGGGGGAACGAAGAGCTCCGGCCTGAGGGGGTGGGGGGACGAAGAGATCCTGCCTGAGGGGGTGGGGGGACGAAGAGAGTCGGCCTGAGGGGGTGGGGGGACGAAGAGAGTCGGCCTGAGGGGGTGGGGGGACGAAGAGAGTCGGCCTGAGGGGGTGGGGGGACGAAGAGAGTCGGCCTGAGGGGGTGGGGGGACGAAGAGAGTCGGCCTGAGGGGGTGGGGGGACGAAGAGAGTCGGCCTGAAAGAGGTGGGGGGGACGAAGAGATCCGGCCTGAAAGAGGTGAAGGAGGGAGGACGAAGAGATCCGGCCTGAAGAGGTGAGGGAGGGCGGGACGAAGAGATCCGGCCTGAAGAGGTGAGGGAGGGCGGGACGAAGAGATCCGGCCTGAAGAGGTGAGGGAGGGGGGGCGAAGAGCTCCGGCCTGAAGAGGTAAGGGAGGGGGGGACGAAGTGCTCCGGCCTGAAGAGGTGAGGAAGGGGGTGGGCGAAGAGCTCCGGCCTGAAGTGGTGAGAGAGGGGACGAAAAGCTCCGGCCTGAAGAGGTGAGGGGGGGGGGCGAAGAGATCCGGCCAGAAGAGGTGGGAAAAGAGCTCTGACCTGAAGAGGTGAGGGAGGTGGGGAAAAGAGATCGGGCCTGAAGAGGTAAGGAGGGGCGAAGAGTTTCAGCTTGATGATGTGTGGGGTGGCAAAGAGCTCTAGGCTGAAAACATGGTAGGGTACAAAGAAATCTGAAGAGATTGTAGAGGTGATACCCCCACCCCACCCCCGCCGGCGTGAAGAGATGAGGGGGGATGAAGAGCTCCAGCTTGAAGAGATGAGGAGTTAGTGGGTGTCACAGCTCTGACCGGAAGAGATGGGGTGTGTGAGTGAAGACCTCTGTCCCTATTCCCATCTCTTCTGGCCAAAGTTCTCTAGGTTAATGGAGTGTGGTAAAAGATATAATGCAAAATAAAAAAGAAAAGAAATACTGGAGGGGAAAATATGTCTTGATTTTCTATGTGAAATACTTTTCAATGAGTCATAAAAATTTGCCAAAAATACTTTCTTTGAAATTAACCTTTAAATGAATCATATAGGTTACAAGGTTTTCCTACTTAATGAGTTCCTTACTGATCAACAAGTATATCAGTCACAAAATGGATAACAATAATGCCAGAATTAGAATTATTAGAGACTTATTGTGGGCAATTGGAGATTCCAGAAAGAGCTTCAACTGTCCAGACCAATGTAGTACTGGGGTGGGTGAGAATGCTGAAGATTTTAAGAGTAATTCAATTTAGAATGAAATAATGTAAAATAATAATTTTGCATTTTCATGCAATAAAAAAACCCAAAAGTTTTCATAGTCATTGAATGATAACAATTTACTTTATATAACTTGCTTCCACTCTTATTTTTTTATGACTTTATTTATTTTCATATTTACTAGCACAACATTATACAATGGACCTCTGAAATTTAACAGTAGAGTAGCCAATAAAAAAGAAACAAAAGAAATAAACAAAATAGGAATCAAAAGAATTTGTGCCATGCCTGATTGCCAGACTCCTGTGATCAAAATGATTTCCCAATTCAGAGTTGTTATCCATACACCACATGCACATCCAAGATAACAGCACCTAGTATTCCCAAACAGTTACCCATCTTAGTACTGACCAGGTTTGACATTGCTTAACTTTGGTGACCGTACAAGAACTGGTGTTTCAATATGATATGGCTGTAAGCCCTATAGAATGAGTTGGCATCCATCTGCCCAAGGAGACAATGATGCAATACAGAGCACTACAGGCCTGGAAAGTCAAAAAGAATGGATAAACTAATACAGTTTAGTACAGCACTACTGCAGGAGTTCACAACACAGTATGTCCTCCATCCACTTTCAGGGCTTCAATTCAGATTTATGTAAGGTTTACTCCTAAGCTTTTTCTTCACCTGACGATATTCACAAAGTGGGAGAGAGAGTCATTCAACATTACTTCTCCCAGACATTTTGTTTGGCAGCCGAACTGAATGAAAAATTTTAGGCATATTTTCTAGGAGTCACTTACTGTTTAAAAGCAAAGGTTTGAATATTTTGTATTTTAGCCACCAAAATACATTTTGAGTACATCCACTCAGGGCCGGTGCAAGGGTTTCATTCCCATACCCAGTTTATGATACAAGTCTCCCCCCTCACTCTATTACATCTCAATTTTCATAAGGTAGTCATCATATAAAATTTTATTCTAACCTAATTATGTACAATAATGGATCATATGCAATATAGATGAAGAATTTAACTAGAAAAAGCTAATGTGTCTAAATACAAATTAGAGATATATCATAATACATTATTCCATCTTAAATCAATGTTTTGCAGCAATTTTTAACATCAACTTGAGATTTTTCTTGTTAAAAAGTTGAATAATTTTTAACACATTAAACATTATGGATAATAAATAGCAAATTTTTAGAGATTTAGCATGAGCAAAACTAATTCATGAATTTGAACAAAAAAAAAAAAAAAAGCCCCCAGAATGACATCAAAATCTGCAAAGACATTTTCATCCTCTAATAGTCAGTTGTGCTTAGTTTAATTTGTAATCGTATATAAATGTAGGTAGAAAAAAAAATTCAAATGTTGATAAAATAGCGAGAGTCACAAAGCACTGCCTGGGGAGGCCAATCACACATCACTGGGGACTGGGTAGTACACACTGCCCCTGCATCCACTAACAGTGATAGTTCCTTATTGTTTAAAAGAAAAGCTCTGAAAAACTAGCTCCCAATGTTTGGAATATGAGTCAATGTCTTAAAAGTTACATCTTTATTTTTAACATTTTATTTTAGTAATCTAAGAGTGGGATAAAAAAAAAAACAAAACAACTAAGAGCAAGAGAAATAGTAATAAAATATTGGCAGTAATGAAAAAATAAGTAACATTTGAATTTGTCATGTGTGACTTAATTCTCCTAAGATTATTTTAAAAGGCCAAAGTTTCATTTGGCTTTATCTCTTTGGCACATCAAGAAGTTAACAAAAAGCTACGATAATTATTTGTACTTATAAATACAAGATATTTATTTCTTTAACACCGCAAAACTTTATTTAAGTTTTAGGGTGCGCTTTCCATTATGCTCCCCTCGATTTATATAACATGGTCATATGCCAGATTTGTGAATATTTGTACCAGCTATAATGAAATTTTTATTCTTTACTATTTTATAGAGAATTTTTTTTTTTTTTTTCATAAATTCATAAAAATGTCTGATATCAATTTGTACTTGGTTCATATATTTTTATAATCTTGTAAATAAACATTGCCAAGAGAGTTGATAATGTAGAGTAATAATGGTGTCATGGGAATAATCTTCATTTTGACACTTTTTTCTTTAGGCACAAAGGTTAGACATTACCAACTTTTCATCATTGCAATAAACATTAAAACAAATTGAGTGAACATTATTAGGTCACCCTTGGCAATGTTTAAACTTTGTGACTGCAAAAAAAAAAAAAAAATGCCAAAAGGACAGTTTTGACAGTCATTCCCTTGACACTTTTAAAAGTGAATTTATATATTTTCTTTATTCTTGAGATTTGACAACAAAGATGTTAAACATTATTAGATTGAATAAAAAAAAATTGTTTTCATAGTTATTTATGAAATGGTAAATAATAAATATGGCATTGTACTTATAGCACATATTTTTATAATCTTGTAAATAAACATTGCCGAGGAAGTCAAAAGTATATACAGTAATAATATAACTGTCCTTTTGACACATACACACTATATATATATATATATATATATATATATATATATATATATATATATATATATGTATATATAAATAAAAAGGAAAGAACAGTAAGATATAAAATCCGGTGTTCTTATAGATATTTTTATTTTTACACAATAGTGCTCTATGTAAATTTAAATTTACAGAGCATTAATATTATAAATTAATAGATTTAAAATATGGTTTTACCGCTACACAGTGATGACCATGTTTCAGAAATGGAAGCTAAAGCCCCTGAATTTAATTTTGTTGTTAAACCAAAGACATTAGTTCCATTTCCTCATCAAGCGAATTTTGGAGTCTCCAAAATTCGCTTGATGAGGAAATGGAACTAATGTCTTTGGTTTAATAACAAAATTAAATTCAGGGGCTTTAGCTTCCATTTCTGAAACATGGTCATCACTGTGTAGCGGTAAAACCATATTTTAAATCTATTAATTTATAATATATATATATATATATATATATATATATTAAGGGGGTGAACACATTTGAGATCAGAAGTGACATTCATTATATTTGCCCAAGACAAATTTTACAAAATAACCACAAAAGACATTCAAAACTAATTTTTATATGTATACATTCCTCATTAAGAAAAAAAAAATGAATTTATTAGATAAAATAGTGTAAATTATCATTAATTTTTGACTTCTTTCATCTTCTTTCATATGTTTTTGTTACTTTTTATCACAATTCACAGAGCATCAGGCTCCAGTCATTAGTAAGCAGCACCAGAATTACAATAAAAAGCAACAGAAATAAGATGAAAGAAATACTAGTAAAAAATGAATACTTTTGCTGCTGTGGACATATATATTATATATCTTTATGAAACTAACATTGCCTGCCATCAAGAAAATTATATCATCAGAGATACCTCCACAAAAATGCTAAAAAATCAGCATAACACGAGGAAAACATGCTCCAAACGTAATGAAAACATAGTTTTATCATCAAAATTATTATTAAGAGAAAGGATCAAAGTATTTTTGAGTATTTAATTAAAGTTTTTACTCCTTTTTAGAACATTCAAAATTTTGATTTAAAAATTTGTTTTTCTTGCGTCAGTGGTTGTACTAAATTAAATAGCAAATTTTAGCTTCCTTTTTGTAGTGACAGACATTAAATTGGAAATTCTTGCTAAAATCAAATAACTGTTGGATTTTAATTAAATTTTCAGGATTTATTCACAAATGAATGAAATTATTTTTGAAATATTTTTTATTAAAAAATCTTGGTAGAAATATATATATATATATATATATATATATATATATATATATTTTTACGTGTGTTCACCCCCTTAATTTATATATATATAGTGTGTATGTATCAAAAGGACAGTTATATTATTACTGTATATACTTTTGACTCCCTCGGCAATGTTTATTTACAAGATTATAAAAATATGTGCTATAAGTACAATGCCATATTTATTATTTACCATTTCATAAATAACTATGAAAACAATTTTTTTTTATTCAATCTAATAATGTTTAACATCTTTGTTGTCAAATCTCAAGAATAAAGAAAATATATAAATTCACTTTTAAAAGTGTCAAGGGAATGACTGTCAAAACTGTCCTTTTGGCATTTTTTTTTTTTTTTGCAGTCACAAAGCTTAAACATTGCCAAGGGTGACCTAATAATGTTCACTCAATTTGTTTTAATGTTTATTGCAATGATGAAAAGTTGGTAATGTCTAACCTTTGTGCCTGAAGAAAAAAGAAAAAAAAAGTGTCAAAATGAAGATTATTCCCATGACACCATTATTACTCTACATTATCAACTCTCTTGGCAATGTTTATTTACAAGATTATAAAAATATATGAACCAAGTACAAATTGATATCAGACATTTTTATGAATTTATGAAAAAAAAAAAAATGTTTTTCATATTTATTTCTTTATAAAATAGTAAAGAATAAAAATTTCATTATAGCTGGTTCAAATATTTTTAGAGTGAGAGACAAGGATTTGTCTTCTTACCAGATCTTTTCAACCTATACAGTGAGTCCATTGTAAGGGAACCAGGATTCATTATTGGCAGCCACAATTTTAACAACAGAAGATATATAGATGACAGTGTTGATAGCAGAAACAGAAAGGAAGCGACAAGAACCCCTACAGAAGGCAATGAAGGAAAACAAGACAAGACTAAGCATCAATTGCAAGACTGAATACATCGTTGTCGGCAAAATGAACAGCCAAACATACAAATTACAAATGGCAGAGACCAAAATCAAACAGGTGCAACAAATATCTGAGAAGCTTATTAACAGAGGATGGAAAGTGTAACACAGAAATCTAAAGGCATATTGGGATAGTGAAAGATGTTTTCCAAAAGCTACACAAAGTATTAAAAAACAGAAAAATCTTATTAGAAACAAAGAAAAGAGTACTAAACTGTTATGTAATATCAGTTCTCCTATATGGCAGTGAAGACTGGACAATCTCCTCATAGATGAAGAAGAGACTTGAAGCAACAGAAATGTTGTTCTAAAGAAGGATGCTGAGAATACTATGGACAGAATATGTGAGCAATGGCTACATTCTAGAGACAATAGCAACAAAAAGGACACTTATACTTAGCATCAAAAAGAGAGTTGAAATATCTGGGGTGCATAGTGAGGAAAGAGAGCTTGGAAAATTTGATACTCACAGTAGAGATTGAAGTTAAGAGAGAGGAAAATAATACAAAACCTACCTGGTGAGCTTGAGTGAATAGATGGTGGAACATGTTCTGGGAGAGATGGCCAAAAGGCAAAAGTTTTTAAGAGCTATAAAGGACAGAAATTGTGGAGAGCCATGACTGCCAATGCCTTGAAGAGACACAGCACATAGAAAAAATATAAATTTATACTTGTAAATAAGGAATATAATAAAAAAAAAATAGTGTTTAATATTTTTGTTGTGAATTCTCAAGAATAACAAAAATGTATAAATCCACTTTCATGTTTGGCTTTTATTCAAATTTTCATCACTTTTTTTTAAAACAATAAACATTGCCGGAGGAGTGAAATGTGTATACAATAATAGCAGTGTCAAGGGAATAACTGTCCTTTTGACACGTTTTTTTTCACAGGCACAAAGTTTAAACATTGCTGAAAACTTTACTGTGATATTTTGTATTAAAATTATTGAGAGTTACGAATGTTGAAATTTCTAGGGCCCATGTTGAGAAAAGAGGGCAGAGATTGGCCCTGATCTGTCATCTCGTCTGCAGTCGCTCTCTCACAGACGCAATGTTGCCTCGCTCTGCCTTTTTTACAAATACTTTCACGTTAATTGCTCCAAGGAGCTGCTTTCGCTTGTCCCTAGGCCTCATGAATTTAAACGTCCTACGAGGCTGGCATCCCGTTCCCACCCCTTCACCGTTGAAACTGTTAGATGTAGACGTCTCTTCTACTCCAATAGCTTCATGTCTTGCACATCTCGCCTATGAAACTCCCTTCCCTATTACTGTTTCCCTGACAAATACAATCTCCAACGGTTTAAGTGTAGCGTCAATCGACATCTCCAGTTGCCTTGATCTATCCACTTCCCTTCTCCACATCCTTTCACCTTTCATTCCTATCTGCTCTCGCTCCAAATCTTCTGTAACCCCCTTGCCTTGATCAACCCACTGTCTTTCTCTTTCTCCACATCCTCTCCTTTACTACTCCTATCTGCTCTTCCTCCAACCCTTCTATAACCCCTTTTGTGATAGTGGCCTCCAGCCTTGCTTGGGGTGATACGCTTAAAAAAAAAAAAAAGTAACTTACAAGACATACTGAAGGCAAGAGGGACTGAGGAAGTCAACACTAACCTATTTCTTCATTGATTCATTTTCCATGGTTAATCCACTCTTTGCAGGTTCTTTAAAGCCAGAAAATATTTGTAGAGTATAAGAATATTTTTTTTGGAGAATATTTTAGTGATAAAAGTCTTACCAATTAACCTATAGCTGGGGGGTGTTGTAGTTAAGAAAAAAAACTGTAAACTTATAGTAGCAATAAACGCCTACAATAGGTTTCTTCTGTCACTTGTCTGCAACACTTGTAGCTAAATCACAGTTCAAACGATAGTCCGTCGTAACAGTCCAACAGGCAACGTAGAAACAACAAAATCGGGTCACAAATCTAACCTTCACTTCTCACCAGCAAAAATGCATGTTGTCCACCAAGCTCAGAAAAAATCCTACCCTCGTAAGCAAAAAAACAATGGCTTTTATTCACTGGGAGATTTTTCTGATTAGCCACGCCGTTCAAGGGAGGAAAGAACATTAGCACAGATTCTGATACTTAAAGTAGTAAATTTTTGCTAACTACTTTCGGTAATCTTTCTTCAGCAGATCTCACACAAAACACAAACTCTTTTTCGAGGTAGGTGATTATCTCTTTCACTACAAGGAGAAAAGTGAATTTATAACTTTCCCAAGGATATTTGAGATTTGCAAGTGAATATAATGGACCCAACTGGAATTGGAACTTAGCTCTGATTGACAATTCCGGTCCTTTATCCATCTGCACATTCAAATTTCCGCACATGGTGGTCACTCATCTAGGTACCGAACAGGCTTGATATTGCTTAACTCTGGTGACTGTACAGGCACCAGTATGCATAACTTACCTAACAAGCTTGTGTAAATAGTAAGGCAGAACAGAGATTAGGAGAGATAGCAAAAATGTATAATTTATTAAGAGCTAGAAAGGACAGGAAATTGTGGAGAGCAATGATTACCCATGTCCTAAAGGGACACAGCACATAGAAAATGAAAACAGATATTAGGGTTGGAACCTCAAAACTTGTAACCTATAGTCTTATGCTCTACAGGTGACATGTGTCCAGTAATACAACAATGACCAGTAAATGGTAAGATTATTAATTCATAGCAGCAAGTCAGGACAAGAACTAAAGTGATGTTTATTCTTGCACTTTCAAATTCATTAGTCCGTCTTGTTTGTTTGTTAGACAAAGGTCTGACAAAGCAAGAAAATTTTTTTTCAATCTTACAAATAAATTCAAAAAGGCAGAAGGCAATTCAGTAATTGTAGATTTTACTTATGGGTCAGTGAAAAATAAAGTGAGTAGCAGGGGAGGGGATTTGAGAATTGATAAATTAACATTATCTTCATGCTAAAATAATTGTTAACACCCAAATTTATGTCAACACACCTAAACAGTTCCACTTATCCGAATACAGATTTTAACCCTTTCACTGCCATGTGTGACTAGTCAAATCACAAAAGATATACTGAGAGCAAATATAGTTGAATTGCATGCTATGTTTTCTTTTCTAGTTTATATTTTCCACTTGCTGTGAAATTTTGCAGACAATTTCTTATAGTGACATCAAATTGAATTGATTTTGCTATATTTTTCATTCAGACTTTTGCCATGGAAACTCAAAGGTGTAGACAATGTCAGTCACATTGTACTGATCAGGTTTTGGATGAAATCATACAGTGATTCGTACTCTAAAGTCGGACAACGGCAGCTGAGAAGCTTTAGAGGATACACAGGCTTGTATATTTCTATTGTTCTAACATCAGTTCATTAAATTTATACTCATTATTTAGAATGACAACATGACAGCTGAACACACAATGAGGAAAAAAGGCCTGGAGAATCTGACACTCAGAGGAAATACTGAAGGACAGAGGAAAGCAGTGAGTAACCTACCTAATGAGCTTGTATAAATGGATGGCAGAACAGGGATTAGGAGAGATAACAAAAAGACTGGCCTTTCTAAGAGCTACAAAGAGTATGAAGTTGTGGTGAGCCATGATCGCTTACATCCTTAAGGAATATGGTACATTGAAGAAGCTGCTGACTGAAGTGTTTTAAGGTAAATTATTTTATGAAACTCTTTATTTTTGCTAAAAAATGTAGCACTGGAACCTACAGAAAATTGGAAAATATATCAGTGAAACTAAAAGGTTAAGTGTTAATCGTTTTTTTGTTTTTTCAATTTATCTCTATTGCTTTTTAACTTTTAAACATGGCACTCTGTCTTTACATTCTATGACAATAGTCATAGCTAACAGATTGTTTTGCATTGAGACTTAAATGCACTTACAACAATTTCCAAGCCACAAACTGAGGAGATAGGTTATTGTATAATAAAGTGTTTTCATGACCTAACACCCCTTAAAGTTCAGGTCTGACAGAAAAAACACACACAAATATTGATAGCAGAACACCAGGACAGATGTTGAATCAATGTTTAACAGCTGTAGAATATAAAAATAACCTGAGCATGAAACAGACACACACGCACACACATATATTCTGTGTATTTAGGTAGCAAATGTTCTTTTAGGTACATATTATTAAAGACAACAGACATGTCGATTAATTTCACTGATCAACATTTCCAAATTAGGATACTCTTTTGTCTTTCTAATATATATATATATATATATATATATATATATATATATATATATATATATATATATATATATATATATATAAAAACAAAATTATGAAAACAGCCAATTCTGCTACCTTTATTTTAGCCTTTTGGTGTCTCCAGCCGATTTTGGTCAATTGATTTCCTGACGTTTTATTTTTTAAAAATAAGAAATTTATGAATGCTATATTTTTTAAAAATAAATAAATAAATGAATAAGTGCACAACGTGAGGTGTGGTAGAAGGTGAGGAGTATGTGGGGAAAATCAAGTATACTGGAAATGTATCGGTGGCGGGAATTAATTCAAATATACATACGTTCTTTTTATCCCACTTGAAATGAACTCAAAAAGGAACTTTTTAGTATGTATACAACGTAACATAATTTCCGGTCTCTGGTTTAAAAGTTGTTTTTTTTTTTTTTATCTGGAAACGTTGTTATAGCTAATTTTTCTTGTTGACAAAGTTGCTATGATTGTTGTAAGTTTTTGCTATTTTTACATTTTTCCAGTTTACAATCATATATGTAAGTAAATAAATTAGAGAATGTAGAAAAAAGGGAAAGAGAAACAAAAAATAAGATAAACTAGTAAAAAATAAATGACAACATTTCATTCAAGAGATTTTTTACAACTTAAGACCATTATCTTCATTACTACTACAAGTAGATTTTGCATCTGGATACATTAGAGACAAAAGTCTTAAAAAACTAAATTTAGAACTAAGTTTCTCTGCATCTTCAGTATTTCTAAATGTAAAATTATAACCAAGATTTGTTATATTTCCCTCCCCATCCATACATATGACTCCAATAAAACCATTATAAACCTGAAGACCTTTCAAAGAACAAAACATACAAGAGAAGTTTTTTCATTTCATCATTCAATCACAAGTAAGTGTAAACAAGCAACAACAGAATGTAAGAAAAACTAGCCATAAAATAAATGATAAAAATAATTGATTAAAAAAAAAAAAAGATAATAATATCAGACAACTGAAATTTGCTATTTGTAGATATTGTATAATCTCAAGTTTCTGTCTTGAAAACAATTTGAGATTGTATAACTGACTGAAAATAATGAAGCAGTGAAATATTTATCCCACCTAGCACTAAATGACTATCAATCAATTGTAGTAGGCATCCATTTATCTCGCAAAATTAAAATAGCACCATTGTTTCAGTACTTTGGTGTTGAGACTGGAGTGACCTCTAGGGGGCACAGGCATGGGCAATGCTATATGAAGGCCAGGCACTGCACAGACAACATAGCCCCTCTCAGCCAGACCAAAAAAATTCAAAGGAAGACAGGGTATTACATTGGCTGAAGGAGATGACAGTGCTGACAACCTACCTCCTACAGGGCTCCATTCTGGGTTTTCTATCTGGATTTACTTCCATAGCCTTTTCCATGTTTAGATATGACCAGAAGGCAGCAGAAGTTTAAAATCAGGGTTCTCTTCCCCTAGAGGGGCTGCTTTCATGGGCTGCCAACCTCCATCTTCCTGAAGCAGCTGGTTACGTGGTGGCAGTTGTCCAACTTTTCCTATTCTCCAATATATGTCCAGCTCCAAAAAAACAATTCTAACAGCCTCCCGTTCATCCCTCTAACCAAAAATTACTATAAATGAATGAGAAAATGGTCTTCGAACATTTGCTAAGTATTAAAATCTAGAATTAATAAAGAATATGACCTAGAATAGAAAATGTCTGGAGATAATTATAGTTTAACAGTTTTTATTTAACCTATTGACTGAAAGAGGATGTGTACCTGTGTTTTATATACTGTGCAAAAGCATTTGATAAGTACATCACAAAGAACTGTTAGAGTTGCTAGGTAAGTCTGCAGCGAAGAAAGTTGGTTCACTATGTCGTGCTAGAAAATTTTTCTCGGCAGGATCTATCTTACATATTCATAAGTCTACCATTCATCCTTGCTTCAAATATTGCTACCACATTTGGTCTGGTGCTCCTGCTATATATTTAGAGATTCTTGATAAAATCCAAAGAAGAATCTGCAATATTATTGGTCCTGACCTGGCATCTCAGCTTCAGTACTTTTCCCACTGCCATAATGTAGCTTTCTTGTGCCTTTTCTATAAATATTTTCATGGTAATAGCTTTGATGAACTTTCCTCTAGAGTACCTAGACTTCATGATTAAGTGCAGTACTAGATTGGTGGCAAGGTCTCATTAACTTGCAGTTAAAATGGCTGGATGTATCAATAAGTTCTATGCTAACAGTTTCTTCTATCTCACTTCTTGCATGCAAAACTCTTTTGTCCTCTTGCTATCCAGTTAATTTTGATTTTCAAAAATGTAAATGCAATGTCAATCATTATTTTCTGTCTTCTTAATTCTTGTTCTTTTATTGTCTTCTCTCCTTAATAGTGGTTTTTCTCATATTCTCTAACAGTCAGTAACCCTTTGCATTCTAGTGTCTTTATTACCTTGCTTGGGGTGAAATGAATAAACAAGAAAGAAGAAAAAGGTATCCATGACATATTTGGGAAGGGTATCAGAATAATCCAGACCCTACACTGGCAGCAAACTGCAGAATGCATGGTTGTTGGCAAAACAAACAGCCTAACAGTAAATTGGAAATCCCAAAATTAAACAAGTACACAAATTTAAATATCTGGAAAGTGCTTTAACAGAGGATTGAAAGTGCAACGTTGAAATTCAAAGGCGCATTAGGATAGCAAAAGATGTCTTCCAAAAGCTATGCAAAGTTTTATGAAAAAGAGAAAAATTTCATTCAAAAACAAAGAAAAGAGTACTGAACGGTTATGTAATATCAGTTCTCCTATATGGCAGTGACTATTGGACAGTCTCCTCACAGATGAAGAAGTGATTTGAAGCAACAGAAATGTAGTTCTACAGAAGGATGCTGAGAATGCCATGGACTGAACATGTAAGCAATAGAAACAAAATAGACACCTATACTAAACATCTGAATGAGATAATTGAAAAATCCTAGGGAACATAATGAGGAAAGAGTGCCTGGAAATTTTGATACTCACAGGAGAGATTGAAGGCAAGAGAGCCAGTGGAAACTAACACATAACCTACCTAGCTAGCTTGAGTAAATGGATGGCAGGACAAGGTTTAGGAGAGATAACAAAATGACAGAAATTGTTAAGAGCTACAAAGGACAGGAAATTGTGGAGAGCTATGATTGCCTATGTCCTGAAAGTACAAGGCACAGAGAAGAATAAATGCATACAAAGCTGCCTCAATAAGTTTTACCTGTAATAAGTTTAATTTTCACTGGAAGTTGGTCCTAAGCTTTCAGCTGACATGAGCCATCTTTAGAGTTGTTATACAGATAACTTAATAAAAAAATATCCAAATGTTTGACAATTTTTGCCTTTATTTTCATCAGAAATTAAAGCAACCATTCGAACATAAGAATAGCCACATGATCAGACAACAGACATTCATTGTCTGTTATATTTAACAATATATGTTTAAATAATCATCTACTGCCCCAATACAATATATATATATATATATATATATATATATATGTATATGTGTGTGTGTGTGTCTGTGTGTGTATGGATGTATGGATGAGCAGTGTAACAATTAGCAGATCAGAAAGAAAAATTGCTGAACCAGGGCGTTTGAATTCTATCCAAGTTTGTTACATTCACTTTCACACAAATACCCTTGTGAATATGTATATCCATCTCCCTTCCAGCAGTTATGGGTTATAGCAGGGCAGACTGAGCTCTTGCCTTGGTTGGCAACCAGTGTAGGACAAATGTGAATTCAAACTTGAGTAGGGTTGTTTAGGGACTTCATGACACACTGTACACCATTTCTCTGTTATCAGTTTTTGTTTAATCATTTCAAGCTAATAAAGCCATTAAGACCAGAGGTTACTGAGTGTGAAAGAATAAGGGAAAAATAAAAACCTAATTAAGGAAAAACAAAAATAAAAGAACAGGAATTCTAAAAAGTGTGGCTGATTCTACAGAAGCCTTTGACACTATATTCAAATCATATGTGAAGGTAATCTGCCAGTTCAGTTCTAAAACCTTTTAACAAAGAGCATAGATACTACACTGATCCTAGACAAAAATGCTGAGAAGCAATACACTGACTCTACACAGAGTACCCAGATACTCTGATCTTAAGCAGAAATGCTAATTGATATGTAAATAATTCAATCATTTTCCATCCCGCAACCCCTTTCTCCACAGACGAAATGTTGCTAGCCTCTCACTACACTATCCCTATTACTATGGCAGATGTTCAGACATGTTACATTCCCTAGTCAACCAGTTCAGACCTTCATAGCTAGGACCAGTCATGCCATGTACATGGTGTCAAATCATCTTTTGTATTTCTTTGGTAATGAGAATGTTCCACTTGGACAGCTTCTTCTCCAGAACTGCTGCTCTGTGGAAAAGGCTCTTGAGAGAATGCTTCTTAAACCACTACATTCTTAACCTTTTCAAGTCAATTGATATCTGTCCTATATATCCTCATATGGACCTGTACCCCTCTGCATTTATAGCAGTCTCAATCAGTAACCCTCTACCTTGAGTGGTTCTTGGTCCTTACATAATAAAAATTTAAAAAAATAATCAAGCTGTTTAAATTGATTAACATTTAAACCATTTTACCTGCACAATGATTTGATTCATGATTTTTTTTTTTTTTTTTTTTTTTTTTTAAAGATTTTCTCACTTTTTGTTTAGGTGTTGTTTTTTTTTAACTTGTTGGGCAGCATTCTTTTTGCTCTGAGTGTGCAAAGCCATTTTTTTTTCATTCTTTTTTTTTTTTAAGAAAGGAACCACACCAACCTACTATGGTTGAATACCATATCATGACAAATCTTTTTCTTTAGTCAGCATGCAATGTTTAAAACGATTTCTGGTTTTGACAAAACCCTGAGACTGTCACTTGATCAACACACACTAATCCTTATTTAGTCATTTAGATCAAATATTACAAAGCAATAAATTAACACTTTCACTGCTGCATTGTTAAATCATTGTAGCCTGATTGTGCTAGCCCTTTTGGGGGAAAATAGGAAATTGTCATTTATTAGAAATAAATAACTATAAATTTCTTATGGGTGCTACCATTTTGGTTTCAAGCAGATACTCTGTAGTACATACTAAGCTAAACAACAACCCTAACTTTTTTTTTTTTTTTTTTTTTTTTTTTACAGCAAGGTTCACTCTGTACAAGGCCTGGGAGCCACACATGATAGAGGGTTATGTTAAAAGGTAATTTGTGCTGACAAGAGAGGAAGACAATGATTATCCCTAGACTTGAACAGGTTAAGATTGTAGTGATCTGGGAAACATCCTCTTGGGAGTCAGTTCCACAGAGCAGTGGTTTGTGGGAAGAAGCTGTTCGAGTGGAACTTACTTCTCACCAACAGAATACAGAGGGAATGTCAATGGTTTGCTACAATGTAAGTGGCATAGCGTGTCCTTGTCATGTAGGTTAGACCTGGCAGAACCAAGGAATGTACTTTGTATGAGCACTTTCCATGGAAGTAGCGATAGAACAGTGAGAGGCTTGCCGTATCCAGCCTGTGTGAGAGAGAGGTTGGGGAGTAGAGAATAATTAAAATTAACCTTTACTGACAACAACTCTGAGCCAAAGATTTACGTAGAGTATTCGGTACCAATCCCATGTAAATATGCAAGTTGAAATGCACAGATGTTTTGAAAAATAGTTGAGAGAAAGTACTTTATCAAGGTTAGTAGTCTTAACAGTTACTGAGCTGAAAAAGGTAGAGGCCCCAAAGAGGATAAAATATGCTGCATTCTCAGACAAATCCTAGCAAGCAAAGTGACTAATAATTAATGAAACTAGTTATAATCACTTGACAGGATAAATAAGAAATCGGAAACATTTAACAATCTAACATGTTTCACTTTTATTAAAGCTTCATCAGAGAAGAAGAGAGAGAGAGAAAAAAAAAAGAAAGAAATTCTGGTATTTTTATTTTTGTCTTGTTTGATTTCCATTGGTTAATCAGGCTTCAATTGCATTCAACTTGTTAAATGTCAGTATAATTTATGGCATTCTCAATTAAAGGATAGACAATGTGTCTTTTTGAAGTTCTAAGCAATTTCAAGCCTAACAAAAAAAAAAAAATGTAAATATTAGAATCACTTGTAAATTGACATTTTCACTGCTGCATTATTATAACATTGTGGCTTGGCTATGCTGGCCCATTTGGGGGAAAATAGAAAATTGCCATTTACAGTAAATGATAAAGATACTGACAATTATTTCTCACAGGTGCCACCATTTTGGTTTTGATCAGATACTCTGCAATATAGTCTTGGCTAAATGACACTTCCAACACACAATATAATAAAATTATCAATAATTTCCTGATTTTCAGCAAGTAAGCATTATGTCAAATGATTTAAACTTGGAAATTGAAAAAGGATGGGTAAAAGTTTTCTGCCAATGTCTATTTTATCTTGGTAATATATACAGAGTCTGGCAAAAAAAAACAAATATATATATATATATATATATATATATATATATATATATATATATATATTAGTTTACGAAAAACTAGGTAATCCGAATGGGTAGACCCAAGGAGGATAAAATCCAAAGAGCTCAATGTAAATCAGAGCTAATAATTTAAATAAAAACAGATTACTTTAAGGTTCCATATAATAAATTATTTCACCACAGCCCTTTTAAAGGACAGCGGATTCCAAATGTTGAAATGAAAAATGAAAAGAAATTTACACATTTATGACTGGCAGTAATAAGTAAACTAACGAAGATTTATATGTGTGTGTGTGTGTGTGTGTGTGAGTGAGATTAATACAAGTTACCTTTGGACTCTACAATCACAAGAGAAGCTCAAAATGGTGGTCTTTAGCTTCCAGACATTTATTAGTATGGCAAAGTACTGCTTGGGCAACATTGTCCAAAGTGTCCAGTGGGAATGCTGCACATGCATCTTCAATTTCTTGTGTAAGGGCTACTAATGCAGTTGGTTTTCTGTGATACAAAACATCCTTTAGGGCTTGTTGATGCTATAGCTATGGAGGTCAGGCCATCTGTCGAGATATATGACAAAGATATAATTTTAAGATATGCTATATTTATGGATAAAAGTGCTCAATATCAGGGACAGAACACATGTAAATATAAAAGTGGACACTGAGGTCAACACTGCGATGACAGTCTGTTTCATGCTTGAACCCAATCTTCAGTCATCTAAGAGAACATTGAGATCAATACCAGGAAATCTTTTTCATGCTTGAATGCATGAAGATAGCATGAAAAAGACTGTCACCACTTGTTGTTGACCTCAGTGTTCACTTTTATATTTACATGTGTTCTGTCCCTGATATTGACAACTTTTACCCATAAATATATCATACCATAAAACTATATTTTTATTATATATAAGGTCTGTCTGAAAAGTAATGGGACTGGTGTCACAAACAATTTATTTCAATTCCAAATACCTATGTGATTTCCTCTTCAAAGTAATCCTCGAGTCTAATGGATTTTTTTTAAACCTTGGTGTCACACTTCTATGCACTGCTGGAAGGATTCTTCTTGGATACTCCCCAGCTACTTCATTATGACCCACTTGATCACCTACATGGCTTCAAAATGAGTCACCTTGAGCTTGGAGAAAAGGAAAAATATCAGATGGAGCAAGATCAGGTGAATAGGTGGTTGTTCCAGTACGGCAATGTTGGCCAGAAACAGCCAGATGTTCAGGGCATTGCGAGTAGGTGCATTGTTGTGGTGAAGCAGCCATGTTTAGTCATGCCACAACTGTCATTTCTTCTTGCGCACAATGCAAAGCAAACACTGCAGAATCTCCTTGTAGACTTGCCAATTCATTCTCTGGCCCCGTGGCAAGAACTCATTGTAGATGATGCCTTTTGCATCAAAGAACATGATTAGGCAGACCTTGCGTGTGTGTGTGTGTGTATATATATATATATATATATATATATATATATATATATATATATATATATGTGTATTTAGGCAGCAATCCTTCTTTCAAGCACATTTCATTAAAAACGACTGACAAGGTGCTTTTATTTAGTTTTTTATATAAAAAACTAAATAAAAAGCACCTTGTCAGTCGTTTTTAATGAAAATATATATATATATATATATATATATATATATATATATATATATATAAGTATATGTGTGCAATTTTGGGAGTAGTGTAATAGTTATTCGTGTAGTAAGTGAAATTGATGAGACAAGTTCCAATTCTGACCGAGCATGTTACCCTTTTATACAAATGCCCTTGGGAAAGGTATGAAACCCCTCAATAGCTGAAATAACTGGATAGATTGGTGGCAGACAGTAAAGATGTTAACAAAACTGTTGTAGGAAAATATTTCATTATATAAGATGATACAAATATACACAATAGACCACAGTTAATGATAAAAAAAAAAAAAAAAATACTTTTAGTTGAGCAACAATACTTGCTGTACACGTCTATTTCTTTTGTTCCACTATAAGACACAATCATTTCTTTGTTTGAAAAATTTACATATGGTATAAAATAGCATTAGTGAAAATTGTTATAATTAAAGCAGTTCAGTTGATTCAAACATTTTCCTAGTCATTTATTTCACATACGGTATGTTATATTATAATTTAAATTTATAATAATTTATAATTGTTATTTTAACAAAATAAGCTATTAAAAAATGCTAACATTGCTTACATCCCTTTATTTTCTAACTCAGGTACAAATACTAAGATTGTTAGTGCTGTCAGAACAGTAACTTGGTGTATTTAAATAACTAAGCAATTTGATTATAAAAACCAATTAGCAAAACAATTGCTTATTTATAAAGATAACAAAAGATCTGATTGGAAATGAATAATGAAACAGTTACTTTTAACAATTTTATTTTTAAATCTGAACATACAAAATAGTTATCTCCCTGAAGCAATAATCACTATGTTGGGCAAGATATAAGACACATGGTAAAACATATCACAGTTTCCCCACACATCTCTCTCTTTCTCATATATATATATATATATATAATACTCTACATTGATTGCACAACTCAGAGGTTCATTTTAGAGATCATATATATATATATATATATATAACTGCATCTGCTATTCCGTGACTGTTACTATTGTATAGGAATCTTCTATGTCAATATGACAAAATATTATGTCTTTGTTAAAATGTCTGTATATCCACTCTGAAGATGGCTCATGTGAACCAGAAGCTTAAATCAAGGACCAACTTAATAAAAAATATCCAAATGTTGGACAATTTTTGTCTTTATTTTCACCCAAAATTGAAGCAAACATACAAACATTAGAAAGGCACATGATTAGACATAATAGACATTCATTGCCTGTTTTATATATATACAGTGTAACCCGGATATAAGAGAGTTGTCGGGACTGGAGAAGAAGTCTCTTATATCCGGGTTTGGTCTATTTTGTTTTATTAACACAGGCTCTAATTTGGGACCAGAGAAAATCTCTCTTATATCATCAACTTCGAGTTTAAAATGTACTGATGTGACTTCAAGGAAATATTACTAAAAATGTTATATCAGTGGACACACATGTTTGAGTAGGCATCCCTGGATTTTTTTTATTTACTAAATATAGTATTCATAGCAATAAAATATAGATTACAAAATATCCATTAATTCCTTAGTGCGGATGTATGTGTATTAC